>VBSM01003151.1:3274350-3339072 GCA_008086735.1 Cheirogaleus medius | reverse complement strand
TCAGGGTTAACAATTAGACTTCCTAGAACATGATTGTGAACCCTTGCTTAGTATTCAGGTGCAAGGATTAATTAACGTCACTGATTTCCTATTATGGGACATTGGGGTTGTTTCTAATTTTTGATGGTTACAAACCACGCTGTGATGAATGTCCAAGAAGCTAAATCTGTGCTGGCGCTGGACACTGAGGTCAGGAGGAACAGTTTCAAGACCTCTAAAGCGTGAGACACCTGCCAGTGGTTGTAACTGGAAGCTTTTTGGCCAAGGCCCAGAAGGCTGGCTAAGGCCGAGGACTGTGCTCAAGCCTCTGGGCTCCCCCGGGGTCAGTACCCATTTACTCAGCCCCCACCAGGAGCGTTCAGACCAGCGGGGCCCTTTGGGACCACTGGGCCAGCACCCTCGTCTCTCACGTGAGAAAACTGAGGCCTGGGGCTGGGGAAGGTCCTTCAGCAGCTTAGTGGACAGATAGAAGTCTGCGTGTCCCCAGCACCCTGGCTCCCAAGCTGGAAGCTGAACTGTGAGATTTGGAATCTGCCCCAGAGACCCTATGGAATCCTGCCTGCTCCCCTCCACTGGACCACTTCCTGCTGAGGCTGGAGAGGGCACTTTTGCAAAGGAACTGACCAGTAAGGGGTGGGGAGAGCACTGCAGAAAGACTTGAGGTTGACCCCACAAGTAACTGGGCCTACTTGATCCAGAACCCCTTTTTTTCTCCTAACCCAGAGGATGTGCTTAATGGTGGCCATCTTATATCAGGGCCACCCCCCGCCCCCACAAACCTATTTGGGGTTTGAACTGAAATAACCTGTGAGTCCTTCACTCTCCTTAGTGGGGTCAGCTGTCTCTCCTTGCTGGGAACTGGCTTTGCCAAAGGCCTGTCCGTCCAGCCCTCTGTCCCTGACAATTCTGTAGTGTCGGGTGCTAATGAGCTCCCCTCCTTCCCCCCTCGGGCCTTGCTACTGCCTGGGGAATTCACACAAATGGTGTGCAATTTGCCCCTTCTGTGTTTTTCTTTCTGACTTGGAGGTAAAGCAAACCCCTTGCCTCCCACTGACACCCTGTTGATTCAACTGGGAGAGATTTCACACCCAGGAACCCAGCTCCCCTCCCCGACCCCCTTCCCTACATCTTCATCCCCCGCCCAAGTCCCCCCACCCTTATACTCCCTGAATAATTTATGAGTCCAGCCAGGGCTTATAAAAGGGTCTCCCAGAAAAGGCCAAAAGAGTGTGGAAGGTTCTGGGAAACAGGAGACCCCCACAGCCTGCCTGGCCTTGGCCCCCTAAGGATGGACTCTGCCACTCACATGGCTGCCACCCCTGGCCCAGCCCTGGCCCTGGCCCTGGCTCCAGCCCTCCCACAAGCCCCCCTGGCCCTCCCTGGCCTATTTAGCCCAACGCCCTTCCTCTCCTCTGGACAAGAAGTGGACGGGAGTGAAAGGTAAGTGGAACTTGGTCTTTGGCAGCCTGAACTGAGGCTTGAGGGGTTCCTGGGAGAGGAAGTGACATGAGGCTTTCAGAGCACCCCTTTTCGCTGTGAAGGGGAAAAGCAGTGGCCTCGTAGCCCTCCCTTTACGTTTCTGGCTGGAATATCTCACTGGCTTTTCACCTCAGTGATCTCTCTGGGTGGCAGGAGGGGACCTGGGGACAGTAAACATTGCCAAAGCCTAAGGCCAAGCAGCCAGCTTCTCATGGGCCAGGCTCCTGAGTCCACTGAGGGACACGAGGAGATGTCCCTGGAACCTGGGCTTAACATGACCTAGGCCGCAGAGGTAGGAGTGTGGGGTAAGAGGGCCAAAGTCTAAAGAGGCCCTTGACTGGAGCACTGCTTTTTTCTGGACACCATCAGGTTCCCATTTGCTCGTTTCCTGCCCCTGCAAGTCCAGTGAGGACACAGTAGGTGCAGGAATATTTCTGGCCTTTTTCCCCAGCCCGGGAAGATAGTAGGCCTCTGAGCTCTACTTCTTAGAGCCACAGGTAGGAGGCAAGATATTTTCTACCTCACTCCCATTCATTCCTCCAAACATTTAGCCTTCAACAAACATTGACTGAAACAGCTACTGTGTGCGGGCATTGTGCTAGGTGTTGGGGATCCAGATACGGATCAAACATATCTTTGAGCTTGAGAAGCCCAAAGACAAGTAAACAGACAATTACAAAATAGGGTGATAAGAGTAATGATAACATGGCCAAGCCTGAGAGGAGGGGCATCTGGCCTGGCCTGGGCTCAGGGGCCTTGGGAAAGGCTTCCTGGAGCAGATGGCACCTAAGCCAAGGTTTAGGGAGCCCTCTTTTATTATCTCAGGGTGCCCACGTTTCAGTCCCTTCCTCCACGGACTGATCTCTCTCCTCTTTGTCCTAGAGGAGCTTGTCACTGGAGGCCCTGGCTATCCTCCACAAATGACCCTCCAAGGCAAGCGAGGAAGCTGGTGGATTTGGTGAGTTCGAGCCCAGGTGACACATATTCACATGCACACGCAGCCACATGCATTCACACTGACCAGGCCCCTTCCCAGAGAGCCCCTGACCTCAACCCAGGGCTGCAGATCTGGGAAAGCATCCTCACAGCTTTGCTGACATTCAATTCCCACAAACAGCCCTGGGAGGAGGGCGCATCTGAGGTTTCCATGGCAGTTGGGAAGATAAAGTGGTTGAGGCTCACAGTGGGCCGGGGATTTGGGCCCCACAGCCAGCGTGTGGCACTGCTTCTCAAGTCTCGGCCTCTTGGCACATTGCCCTGGTGCTCTCCCACCCCCTCCCTGAATCTTTGCTGCTCCAGTAGAACTCTGTCCCCTGGCCAGCCTCCAAACAGGTGTTGGAACAGGGGCAGAAAGCAAACAACCCCCAGGACTCTGTCCACTTGTTTTTCAAACAGAACCAAGAGAGACCCCCCTGTTGTGGGGTGGGTGTTGGGGGGCAGGTGGACCCCAGAGATGATCTAAGGTATCTTCTAGATTGTCTTACCTGTGGGTTTTCGACCTCTGATATGGAGGAGGTGGTTATCTGGCCGTGTACTTTGAGCCACATACTTGCTTTTGCTTTGGACAGGCGGCTGGTGGAGCAACAGCTGCGGAGGTCACCAAGGCTGACTCCGAGTTCCATCACCCTGTCAGGTAAGCTTCTGGCACCAAGCTCCAAATTTGACATGAATCCGTTAGCTCTTAGGATCCTCATGACAGTCTTGTGGCACAGAAGGGAGGCACTGCTATTATTGCTGTTTCACAGAGGAGGAAACTGAAGCCCAGAGAGGTTAAGGGACTTAGCCAAGGTTGCTTTCCCTGGAAGCAGTGCCATGACCCCCAAGAATGAGTCCCTGTGCATGGGACAGTGAAGGAATCCTTAGAAGGAGATGGGACAGCAGGGCTAACGAATGCTTGGCTAGAAGCCTCCTGGGGTGGGCTGGGAGGTGGGGGGTGTCAGGGCCAGAATTGACAGATGCTAGGGCTGGGGGGCCCCCCCACAGTTATAGGCCCACCAGGGATTACCTTCCTGCCTGGGGCCATTTGTAACAATTCAGAAGTTTCTGTTACAAACCTTGCCCTTTCTTTCCCTCTGACCCCATTCCTGCAGCTAAGAAAAGGGGTTGAGGGGCCGGCTTCGTTCTTGGCCCTACTGGCCCGTCTGCACACATGAGGCCTTGTCTAAGTTAGAGCCATGTTTCTTCTCTGTCCACAGGCTCTTCTGGCCTAAATCCCGTTCCTTTGACTACTTGTACAGTACAGGGGAGATCTTACTGCAGAACTTCCCCGTCCAGGCCACCATCAACCTGTATGAGGACTCAGACAGCGAAGAGGAGGAGGAAGAAGAGGAGGAGGAAGAGGAGGCAGATGAAAAGGGGTCAGAAGGGTGTGCCAGGGTACCTGGGTCCACACCACACAAGGCCACAGCTTCCCTGCCCTTCCCTGCCCCTGCCCTGTCCGAACTGAAGCAACAATGTGCCTGGCAGGTTTCCATGGGCATCAATCAGCCAGTAGTATCCGGGCACAGCTTTCTGGACTGAAACTTGGGTCCTCAAGCTGCCCAGCTCACCCTGACTGGCCTGTGAGCCCAGGCCTCTGGCATCTCATCGTCTGCGCTGCTGTTGTGCTGACAGCGGGAGGGTCCTAGGAGCTCTAGAGGAAGGAAGACCTGGTTTCTGAAGCGCCCCCAGGAAGCAGAGCAGGACAGGGCATGCCCTTGCAGGGGGAAGCAGTCACCCCTTCGGGCCTTTGGACTCTGCAGCCTTCCCAGGTGGCCATGTGGTCTCGTCTCCCCATGTAAAGCCCGACTTCTGGCTTCACCTCCAGAAACACCAATACCAGAGCCAAGAAAAGCTGGGGTGCCTTTCTCATGGGTCTTGCAGGAAGGGAAGGGGCCACCTGCAGAATGAGCCCGCTCTGGGGTCCCGCCCCCTGTTTCACCTACTGTCCATTGCAGTCTGTGTGTTGGCATAAGATGAATCAGAGGAAAAATAAACTGGATGTTTGCTTTTTTCTTGGAACTGTGCTGATTTCCTAACCGAACTCTGCCCATGTTGTGAAGCCGTGGGCAGAGGGTCAGAGACCAGGTCAAGGCCAATTCATTGCTCTACCTGAGGTCAGTCGACAGATTTTTCTCCATGGGGTGGTAGGGCCCAGCATGGGGCCAGGTCCCCTCCATTAACGTGTGAAATCAGACTTGATTAAACTTCAAGGACGGCTTAGAAAAGGAACAAAAAGGCTCCCAAAGGGCAGCTTGAATGTTGGGGGTAGAGAATACGAGTTGGGGCAAGGTGAGAGGTACAGCCTCATTTGAGCCTCAGAGTCGGTTCTGTGCAATTCATCCTCCATATTGACCACCAATCAGACCATGTCGTGCCCTTGCCTCGCCAATAGTTGGACTTTATTTTTTGTCACAGATCCCCTTGAGAATCTATGGCTTCTCCACCCAGAAAAATGCATGCATATATACACACAGTGCTGGGTATTCATAAATCATCAAGTCCTTAACTTGATATCCTAGACCTTCCAATCGTCTGGTTTTTGCCTGTTGCCAGACTCATCTCTCAACACTCGAAACTTACACCGCGTATCCTTGAATGTGGCATGATTTCTGACACCCCTATGGCTTTAAATCTCTGTCTGGAACACCTTTCCACTTTTGCATGCCTGGTAAACTCCCATGCATCCAACAGAACTAGCTCAGGCACCCTCCTGCGGGAAGCCTCCCCAGCTCCTCAAGTCTGGTGTGGGTGGCCCCATGCCGCCAGTGCCTCCCCTACCATGCCACCTGCCTCCTTCCTGTGCAGGGAGATGGGGCTACGTTTGGTATTCCCGTATTTTTTCATCAAACACAGCACCCTGCCTGGCACAAAGGAGGCGCTCAGAAAATGTTGAAAGAGAAAGGATTCACAGGTCTTCTTAAAGCAGCTCTTGGTAGAACTATCACTGTCTCCCCATTTGTCACCTTCCCAGCTTAGCTACAAAGGGGACAGGGTAACATCATCTTATTCAGAAGCAAAATGATGGCCATCTTTCTTTCCTTCCTCTCCCAACTTGAGAGAGGCTGCCTCAACAGTTCTGAGCTCTAGCTGGGACTTCCCTGAATTGGACACAGCCGTGAATAGGCCACCAAACCCACGCACTGGTGCCATCTATTGGTCAAAATTTAACCTTGTTCCTTAATTAAGGCTGCCAGGCAGTGGACCTTTAACTATTTTAATTCCTTTAGTCCATGCTGTTTCTGCTTGTAAGTAAAGTGGAATTGACCACGTGCTAGCTGTATGACCCTGGGCCAGTTACTTAGCCGCTGTGAGCCTCAGTCTCTGCATCTGTAAAATGGGGATAATAATGATACTTCCTCTCAGGGTGGTTGCGACGATTCAATGAATTAATATATGTAAAGTACTTAGCATAGCCACTGGCATGCTATAAAAGCACTCAATAAACAGTAGGCATAGTAATAGTAGTCATAGTAGCTGCTATTATTGACTTTATAAAAGAAATGAGTGTACAGGCTTGAGTCGGCTAATGATTGATTTACCCAACTAACGACTGATTCATCAGTCATCTCCTCTTGATCTCCCTGGCACCATTTAATGGTTTACCAGTCACGGGATCTTCGTGGTTGTCTGTTCCCATTAAAAACAAACAAACAACAACAACAACAAAAAAACCCCAAACAAATTAAAACAAAAAACAGAGGCCAAGTGTGGCTTCTGGGACCAGTCTTTACATTCAAATGGTAGCACACAGTTTTCAGGTCCCTTTTTTCCTAGGACAGAGGTTTCAACACTTAATTTTTTGTGCTTGCTTAGCCCGAAAACCCATCTTTTGAATTAAATGCAGAAGCCCAATATACACATCAAATAAAAATGGAGCCGCCCTGGTGGAAGCCACAATGAGGCGCCCAGAATTCCAACCCTCGTGACCTCTTTGCCCTAAACCAACTCTCTCCACCCCCTTCTGTGGGGTGCCCGCAGGGATTGTGAGAAAGACAACTTGGAAACCACTGTCTCAAGGGTTAAACCTGGATTGATCTGAAGTCGAAGGGGGATTAATTCGTACTTTAAAATGTCCAGTGTTCTGTTTAAAATCCTTGTGTTGAGGCCCTAAGCTGCCAGCATTTCATCTTTCAAAACTTGCTCGAATCCTTATACCATAGGTTATAGGGATTTAAAATCCTTGGAATCCCAATATCCTTGGTGTTAAGGTATTATATAGCATAGAATTACAAATCCCTAAATCCCCAGGGATTTAAGGACCTTGGAGCGGTAATTCTTAACTCAGAATGAGCTCTTCTCACTTCCCAATCCCTCCCCTTCACTGCGCAGGTGCTGCCGTTTACTGGACAGACATTTCGTCTGACTTTCCTCCCAGTCCCCTGTCCTGAAATGGCTTCCAATCCTCCTCCCCATACGTGGTTGCTAGGTGATTGGAATACACTGTTCCGACTAATCAGAGCCCAGTGTGAGTTACTTTGTCACCGATGTATCCAATCCTTGCAGCAGCTTCAACTCTAGTGCACAAACTCAGGAGAAAAATCTCTCTGCAAAACTCAGAGTCCTTCCTCCAACTCCACCTAGCTGTCCCATCTTAGTGCCCCAGCACTGATTTCCTCTTGTTTCCCCCACCCCATAGCAACAGTGGGAGGGCACGTTGCTAGGGTGAGGCTGCATTTGAGCTGGGCCTTGAAGGATAGGCATGGGGAGAGATGGAGGGAGAAAAGCTTCCAGAAACAGGCAGTAGTATAAACTCCTTCATTAAACAAATTTTTATTGGGCACTTACTATGTGCCAGGCATTAATTTTGTAATGATTAAGAGCATGGGCTTTGGAAGCAGAAATACCTGGGTTCAAATTCCATATCTGCCACATGTTGGCTCTATTCATAGGCCTACCCTCTCAGTGTCAAGGTCAGCTCTCTGCTCTTAACCGTTTCACTGCAACCTCTGTGGTTCTTTATTATATCACACCTCCACCCCACACAGCACATGCTCATTAACCACTTCAGTACCAGCATTGACTATAGTCGACAGCCACAGATGAACGCGAGCGTTGACTTTAGTCGACAGCCAAAAGCTTTTGCTTTTATCTCTGCAGTTGCAGTGTGTACGTTCAGCTAATAAGTTACTACGAATCTGTGACCTTTTAACAAGTCCTTAGTAGGAGTTATTATAGTTATTTTCCTAAAGCTGCCTGTAAAGTAAAACAAGCTTTCAGTGCTTTAAAGCTTTCCTCATCACACAAGAGCAAAACGGATTCGTCGTCAATGCACAGCACAAACTACCGTGCGGACTGTGAGTGCCGGCTGTGGGCAAGGTTTCGCGGCCGGTTTCCTCTGCCTCTGGACACAGAAAGCACCATGCCCTACCCAGAGGTGTTGCCAACCCCCACCTTGCACCCCCTCCTGGCAACTGTACCGCGTGGCTGTCTAGTGGGTAGATCTGTCGTCTCCTTTCCTCCCCGCTTCCCTGTTTTAAAATGGTGGCCAATCCTCCTCCCAAACAAGGTTGTTAGGTGACCTGAGTTCACTGTTTTGACCCCTTAGGAACCTGGTTTTGGTTTCTGGGTTTTTGGTTTACCCCCAGTCGGCAAGGCTTGCAGCAGCCTCCACGTAAGTGCACAAACCCAGGTACAGAAAGCAGCAAAGAGTGAGTAAGGGGTAGTTACAACACCCACTCTTTGCCAGGCACTTGCTACTCATGTTATGCTCATCACCTCGCATGGTACTGTAGCCACAATAATCCTAGAGATGGGCACAACTATCATCTCCATTTATGAATGAGAAAACTGAGAGTTAGGCAGGCTTTTGTACCTGGGTTTGCGCATTTGCATGGAGGTTTCTGCAAGCCTTGCCAGCTGACGGTAAGCCAAAGAGACAGGAACCCACGCCAGGCCCCTGACTGGTTAGGACAGTGAAGTCAGGCCACCATTTTACAACAGAGGACTGGGGAGGAAAGGAGACAAAACTGTGTGCCCACTAGATGACTAGATGGCCATGGAGGCACAGTGTAAGTGGGCACATTCACTGGGGTGGGAGAGGGGGCTTTCTTTTGTCCAAAGGAGAGTGGGCAACAGGATAACTAGGAGGATAAGAGTCAGAATACCCGATGAGTCTTTTTTTTTTTTTTTTGAGACAGAGTCTCTCTCTGTTGCCCAGGCTAGAGTGCCGTGGTGTCAGCCTAGCTCACAGCAACCTCAAACTCCTGGGCTCAAGTGATCCTCCTGCCTCAGCCTCCCGAGTAGCTGGGACTACAGGCATGTGCCACCATGCCCAGCTAATTTTTTATATATAATTTTTAGTTGTCCAGCTAATTTTCTTTCTGTTTTTAATAGAGACGGGGTCTCGCTCTTGCTCAGGCTGGTCTTGAACTCCTGACCTTGAGCGATCCTCCCGCCTTGGCCTCCCAGAGTGCTAGGATTACAGGCGTGAGCCACCGCACCCGGCCTACCCAATAAGTGTTTAATTCTTACTATGGACTGGGTGCATGGCTAGGAATCGTACACGGATTAACTCCTTTAATACAACAACCCCGAGGGACAGGTACAATTAGGGAAACTGAGGCTTAGAGTGGTTTTTATTTTTTTTAAAAAAGTCTTGCCCCAAATCACACAGTTGGTAATCTGTGGCCCCTTCTAAATGCCAGGCCCTTTACACACATTACCTCATTGAATCCTTATAGCAACCCTAAAACATAAGTACTGTTATTACCCTTGTTTTATAGACGAAGAAACTTAGGTTCGAGAATCTGCTCAAGGTCACACAACCAATAAAGATTTGAGAGATGACAGCCAAGATTTGAGAGATGACTTGTCCAAGGTTGCACCGATAGTAAGTGGCAAAAGCAGAATTCAGGTCTGCCTGACCCCAGAGCCTTTGTGCTTTCAGGGAGTGAATCAACAGATTTAAGTAAAGGCTTAAATCTGTGGGAGGGTGAGGGAGAAAAGCTTTAAGTTCTGGCTGGAGGGAAGTGAGTCAGAGGATATGAAGAACTCTGGGCCAGGGGCCAGGAAAAGCTGAGGACCTCTGAAAGGTGTCACTGAGGGAAGGACATTTGGGGGCCTCCTGCCTGGCAGTGGCAGGCACTCACAGAAGCTGGGCTGTGAGCACAAGGCTAGCAGAAGTGAGGGGCTGGTGAGGGAACTTTGTTCCTGCTCCTCAGTGCTGGGCTGCCTCGGAGTGGAAGGGGCCGGGGCTGGGCGTGTGTCACTCTGGCTGAAACGTGGGAGGAACTCTGAGCTCTCCCGTGGTATCCCAAGCACCGCGCTCCCCATCCCGCACACCTTATCCCCAACGGGGCAGGGGGTGGGGAATGGCTATCCTCATGTTTATGGGTAAGAGACTGGGGCTCAAAGAGGTGAAGGGACCTGTTAGTCACGCAGCCAGTAAGTGGGGAAGCTGGGGGAGAACCGGGACAGTGTATGACAAAGTCGTGGCTCTTAAGTACTAGGCTCCTCCTGGTTCCCTCCTCCTTCCCCCCAGAGAAGCCCCGAACGCCCCTCGGGGCAGGCAGCTGCCCTGGCTTCAGCCTACAGGGAAAGGAAGTGTATAAACTGTCCTACAAAGACATTTCTGTCCCCATCGTTGTGACACCTGAGGCCTGGGGCCAAGTGTGAGCTAAAAGAGGCTGAGGGAGAGCGGAAGTACCAGCTGGAGTCAGGCTCTGGGTTCTTCCAGAAATCCTACACCTCAAGGAGAGAACAGCCAGCTCCACGTCCCAAGCGAATCCACTGCTGCCCGTTAACAGCAGGGAAGGCGGCGCCCTCTAGCGGCTGCGCTCTAAACCCGCAGCGCCAGGCGCGGGGTCAGGAGGCCCATCCGCCCAGAGGATTCTCGGGCCAGCAACTTTTAGTGCCTGGTAGTCATGGGGACAGGCTCTGGAGTTAAACTGAACCTGGGTTCAAATACTGGTTCTATTCCTTGCTAGCTAAATGACCACGAGAAAATTAGTGTCTAAGCCTTAGTTTCTTCATCTGTAAAACAGGAATGATAATAATACCACTTTTACAGGGTTATTATAAGCTTTAAATGAGGTAATACATGTAAAGGCCTCAGCAGAGTACTTGGCACATTATAGATGTGATATAACATACATTTATATTTATATATACACACAATATATGGAAATATATTTATCTTTACATATATACATATATATTTATGTATATAGACACTATATGTAGTGCATATGTACATATAAATATATATAATAATTCATTTTTTAAAATTTTTTTCAGCATATTATGGGGGTACAAATGTTAAGGTTACATATATTGCCCTTGCCCCCCCCACTCCCCTCGAGTCAGAGCTTCAAGCGTGTCCATCCCCTAGTTGGTGCGCATCACACTCATTATGTATGTATATACCCATCCCTTTCCCCCCCCTCCTATCTGCCCAACACCCCATAAATGTTATTCCTATATGTCCACTTAGGTGTTGATCCGTTAATACCAATTTGCTGGTGAGTACATGTGGTACTTATTTTTCCATTCTTGGGATACTTCACTTAATAGAATGGGTTCCAGCTCTATCCATGAAAATACAAGAGGTGCTATATCACCGTTGTTTCTTAAAGCTGAATAGTACTCCATGGTATACATGCACCACATTTTATTAATCCACTCGTGTATTGATGGGCACTTGAGTTGTTTTCACATCTTTGCAATTGTGAATTGTGTTGCTATAAAATTCGAGTGCAGATGTCTTTTTTATAGAATGTGTTTTGTTCTTTTGGGTAGATGCCCAGTAATGGGATTGCTGGATCAAATGGTAGTCTTACTTGTATCTCTTTAAGGTATCTCCATATTGCTTTCTACAGAGGTTGAATTAGTTTGCAGTCCCACCAGCAATGTAGGAGTGTTCCTATTCATTTTTGAAACATGCTATGTTATTAGTCATCACATCGTTGACTCCCTTGCCATTCCCATCTGGCTCTGTTAGGTCCCTGGTGCCCCCAAGCCTGCTATCTTGCTCCAAGGGAGGCACTGTCAACAGGCTCTCCTCAAGCTTATGGGCAAGACGTGAGCGAAGGTACTTGGTTTTCTCCATGTGCGCTTTCAAGAATCTTGGACTACACATATTTGTCCTTTAATATCTTAGGAATAGAATCTGGCTTTACACAGGTGGTATGTTCCTTCTGCATTTTAGAGCAACTTTACATCCATAACCTCACTTGAATCTTTTAATACTTCCAGAGATATATTCTCATTGTTCAATGAGGAAATTGAAGATGATGAGAAAGGAACTGACTTGCTTGGGGTTGCACAGTAAGTCAGCGCAGGAGTCAGGACTAGACCCTAGAATCTTGATGTTGATTGAGTTTAATACTTTCCACCAGCCCCTGCAATTGTCCAGGGCCTTGAGCTCTGGCTAAATGTGAAGCACCTGTAACCCAGGACTCGGCTTACTTTTTTTTTCTCTCTTGAGACAGGGTCTCTTTCTGTTGTCCAGGCTGGAGCACAGTTGCATGATCATAGCTCACTGCAGCCTCAAACTCCCAGGCTCAAGCGATCCTCCTGCCTTGACCTCCTGAGTAGCTGGGACTACAGGCACGCGCCACCATGCCTGGCTAATTTTTTTCTATTTTTTTTTGTAAACAGAAGTAGTCTTGCTATCTTGCTTAGGCTGGTCTTGAACTCCTGGCCTCAAGCAATCCTCCCACCTCAGCCTCCCAAATTGCTAGGATCCCAGGTGTGAGCCACTGTGCCCAGCATGGCTGACTTTTGAAGACTACATCACTGCACTCTGACAACCAATTTCCTGCTTCTACTGAGGCCAAGTAAATTATCAAGCTATGATTCCTCACCTAAAAGAAATGGCAGCATGTTGCCGGGACTGGTGACCCAAGACAGCTGTATCTCCAAAACATACCAAGAATACAATTAAAGGTTAGATGACAGGTTTGTGGAGAGGTGAACATTATCTCCTCAGGCAAGCTGCATGCACGGCTGAGGAATTAGCTGCTGTCCTGTACTCACAGCCAGCTTGATTTAGCCACTCATCTCCTGTCGGACATAACCATCAGGGTCTCAGAAGGGCAACCCTGTCCCTGGTCAGCACAAAGATTGGGAGGTGTTGATGTGTGTCATCAGCATGGGTCCCGATGGCAGCATCTGTTTGTAGGCACTGGGGGAAGCAGTCTGATAATAACTCAAAGCTCTCAGTGTCACTTGACGTGACTGTGGGAGCAGAGAATGCAGGCTTAACTGTCAGGACCAGAGGCTGTCTCCTCTCGTTCTAACACACTGGCAACAACACGAGTGCCGCTGACATAACAAGCCATTGAGCCCAAACACTTCATCCCTAGCCCCCATGCGACACTGAAGCAACTGGCAAGCTTGGTTCTGCTTAGAAGGGAATCTTGTTACTTCCTCCTGGAACACTGGATGTCTGGGTGGCACTGAATTTCTCTTTCTGCTGTCACTTGTTCTTTACTCTCTCATCACCATGGCAACCCAAGAGAGGGAGCCAGTATTGAAATTATCACTCTTCCCGCAATAGACATATGTGGAATGGCGAGTGTACTCGCTCTCTAATATTACGGAAGTGGAACATTTTTAACTCTCTCTCCATGTTTCAGCCTTGGTCCATGGTGGAGAGAAAATACTTTCTCCTATAATTTGGGGCACTTGATATACTCCTTTTTTTTTATCTTCTTGTACGGGAGTTTCTAATCTGATTGGTCTGAAGTCAATCATTGGGTCATATCTCACCAGTGAGCAGGGCCATGACAGTAAAAAATGACACACATCTGTAACTAGATAGCCGGTTGCACTTGCTGCTGGATGATTAGGTCATGCCACATTTGTTCTGAAGACTTAAGCTTCTCAGATTCAGAGGGGACAGAGTAGCTTAAGCCGCATTTTCCAATCCATATTTTTCAACCAGAGAACCCTGCAACAGAAAGATAGAGAGGAGGACAAGGTTACCAAGCCTATGCTGAATTCCCAAATCGAGCTTTCATTAATTTTTAATAAATACTTTGCTTCCTCTTCTACTATTGCTCCTTGTGCATATAGCTTCCTTGGTGGGAAGTCTTGAGGCGAAGAAGAGTGAGTGGTAGGATTCAAGCATGAAAATTTCCCCTTGAACCCACAGCACCTAGGAAGATTTGCCCAGGGTCAGACTTTTGTCCCAGTGTATGTCTACGCTGGGCATAAAGGGCACACATGTTCAGTTTTCCCACCTTCCACTGTCACTGGCCTCCGAGTGGGGGTTTTTCCAAGTTATCGGTGTTCCCTGCAGAAAAGAACTTCAGGACGCGCCACATAAGCCAAACAAACAAAACCTATATTGAAAATGAAAGTACACTCTCAGGAAAGATCGTGGGTAGGCTGGAAAAGAGCAGCTGCACTGAGAAGAAGTGGTCTTAGATCTTTTGTAGTCTTACTAATTGAAGGGAGGAATATTCAAGACCAAAGGGGTTGGCTTTTCCTAAAAATTTGGGTAGTAAGTCCCCAAAATAAGTGCTCCCCATCCTTTTCATACTTTATATGCTGGTTTCAGAACTGTCATGGTGATTTCAAGGACAGAGACATTTTAAAACCACATTGTAAATTAGAGGTCCCCAACCTATGGTGAGTTGTATAATTATTTCATTATATATTACAAGGTAATAATAATAATAGAAATAAAGTGCACAATAAATGCAATGTGCTTGAATCATCCTGAAACCACCCCCACCCCGCCCCGGTCTGTGGAAAAATTGTCTTCCATGGAAACGGTCCCTGGTGCCAAAAAGGTTGGGGACTGCTGCTGTAAATGATATTGTAATCAGCCAAAGTTCATGGAAGGTGTCAGAAATAGCAGACAAGCAGGTTGAGGCCGGTTCTCATGTGCATTATCAGTCCCTCTAGTTAACTTCTGTTTAAGAGTTGTTTATTTTAACACCTGCTCCTGATCTTGATCTTTAAGCACCTGCATCCGGTCTCAGCCCTGTCTCCTGGTCTCCTACTCTAACACCGCAGATTTCTGAGGACTTGCAGAATACATTCAATTCAAATTCAAATTCCATATTGAGCTTCCAGTGGTGTGAACTCTCATGGACACCCAGAAGTGACCTGCCCATATAGTGAAATTGTTAGCCTGGGAGTAGGGGCTTCGCCTTGGGCTAACAGTGAAAAGTTCCTGGCTCAAACACAATCATGGAAACTTGTTTAATTACCAAAACATTCTTGGAAAACTGTTGACAATTTCCATGAGTAAGAAAGGCTTAAAATAAAAATCCATTCTTTGTCAACTTAACAGATTTCATTAATGGATATTTAGTGTTTTCTGAGATGGGGGCAGAGTGGTGGGAAGGAAAGGGCACCAGGCATCAGAAGACCTAACTCAGGTACTTGTTCAGGTTGTGTCATTTATTATCTGCAATAACTTGGACAAGTGATTTAGTTTCCTCATCTGTAAAATGGGGACAATCTTTAGCCTATCAACCTCACAGGTTTGTTGGCAATGAGTTTCCAGTGAATAGTTATATGATATTAATCAAACTACTCTGAAAACCGTAAAATGTTATATAAAGTTGTGTTTTAATAAGTACTGTAAAAACAGCTTCAGCATAATAGTCTGCCTTTCAAAACCCAGATACAAGCCCCAGAAATTTCTGAGAGAAAGCTTTGGAGGTCTGGCATAAAAGCCATTCAGGTCAGTTGCTAGAGAAGCTAAAGTGCATGGCTTAACTTCTAGAGGTAGCTGAAATATTTCAGTTTGTCTTTGTCTGCCCACCTTCCCTGGGTACACCGTTTCCCAATCAGCTTGGGGAAGCTGTGCAAGAGGCTCTGTATGTGAAACGGTGAATATGGGAGCAGTAGATTTGCTCGAATTACTGGGAGTGGTGACATTTGGTGGTTGCCACTGGCAGTGGCTTACAAAATCTGCAGTTCATGTTATTTCTCCAAAGCTAGGCTGCCTGCGCATTTGAGTAAAATGAACATATTATGTCACTCTGGAGGCACTCAGCATGCTAGGAAAATGGATTTCTTTCCCCCTAGAAACCACTTTAAGGAGTCTTACTACTTAAACTCAAAAAAGGTATTGGAAAAATGTTCAACTTTTCTCTAAAATGGTGGCAAAACTGAACAAATAATCCATAAAAGAATCACCACAGGCACAAAAACAACACTAAAAATGATAGGAGAAATCCCAACTGACCAAAATGTTTGCTGAAACATAAAAGGTAAAATGAATACAGAGTCATGAGAATAAAAATAAAATGATCAAAGATAGGACAGTTTCTTTTTATTTTTAAGAAAGAGAAGAGTGAAAATAGTCATCTTTATGTAATGTATTATATACACTTTTTGCATATCGCTGCCCTCTTAGATATATACAAAACCATATGTAGGTTCATGAGGAGTTAATAGAAAATATTGTTCTTATCTCAATAGAAGGTAAGAATCATAAATGTAGATGTTTGCAATGCTTCCTTATATCTATTTTTGTGAATCCAATAAAATTGCATGCAGTTGAAGATACCACAACTGAAATCATATAGAAGAGAATAGGATAAAAACAGAGAGAAATAGGAAGAGGATCAGAGAATTAACCATCTTAAAAATGCTTATGGAAAATAGTATCCAAAAGCACAAAACTGTGGTTGTATCAGTGTGGCAATGTTGGATGTGATTGTACTTTATTTTCTCTTTCATCGAAATGCTCCTTAAATGGAGCATTGTTTTGATTGACTGATTGATTGATTGAGACAGGGTCTCACTCTGTTGCCCAGGCTAGAGTGCAGTGGCACGATCATAGCTCACAGCAACCTCAAATTCTTGGGCTCAAGTGATCCTCCTGCCTCAGCCTCCCGAGTAGCTGGGACTACAGGCATGCGCCACCATGCCTGGCTAATTTTTTCTATTTTTAATAGAGACAGGGTCTCACTCTTGCTCAGGCTGGTCTCAAACTTCTGACCTCAAGTGATCCTCCCGCCGTGGCCTCCCAAGGTACTAGGATTACAGGCATAAGCCACCACGTCTGGCCCTTACATTGTTTTTAGACTTTTAAGTTAAGGGTTAAGGCAGTCAGAGGAAAAAGAAGACTTATTAATCTCAAAAGAGCAACAGTAAAAGTGACAACTTAACAGAACCAATACAAGCTAAAGACAATGGAATGATCTTGTCAAAGTGCTGGAAAACAAAAAACAAAACCAAAAATATAATCTAGAACACGATATTCAGCAAAAATATCTTCAAAAAATGAAGGTGAATACGCCCATACAGATATGCCAAACTGATTTTTGTCAAATTTGTAAAAGCAATTCTATGGAGAAAGATTGCCTTCTCAAACAATGGTGCTTGAACAATTAGACAGGCAGAGGCAAAAAAAAAAAAAAAAGTGAACATTGATCTAAATCTCACACCTTATACAAAAGGTAACTCAAAATGGATCAAAGACAAGTGCAAAATGTAAGATAACAAAACTTTTAGAGAAAACCATAGCAGAAAATCTGTGGCATCTATGTCTAGGCAAATAATTCTTAGACTTGACACCAATGTCACAGCATGATACAGGAAAAATTGATAAATTAGACCTCATTAAAATTAAAAACTTTTTCTCTGCGAAAGACCCTGTGAATTAGATGAAAAGATAAGCTACAGACTGGGAGAAAATATCTGCAAACCACATAGCTGACAAAGGACTCATATCTAGAATATAAAAAGAACTTTCAAAACCCAGCAATAAAAAAACAGAACAATTCAATTAGAAAATAGGCAAAAGACATGAACAAACATTTCTCCAAAGAGGATATATACATGGTAAATAAGCACATGAAAAGATGTTCAACGTCATTAGCTGTATTCATTTCTTAGGGCTACCATAACAAAACACCACAGACTGGGTGGCTTAAACAAGAGAAACTTATTTTCTTACCGTTCTGGAGGTTGGAAGGCCAAGGTCAAGGTGTCAGCAGTGTTGGTTTCATTCTGAGGCCTCTCTTGTTAGCTTGTGGATGACCATCTTCCTGGTGCCTCTTCACATGGTTGTCTCTCTGTACATACACAATCCTGGTGCCGCTCTCTCTTCTTATAAGAACATCATTTATATTGCATTAAGGCCCCACTCTAATGGCCTCATTTTAACTTAATCACTTCTTTAAAGGTCTTATCTCCAATTAGTCATATTCTGAGATACTGAGGGTTGGGACTTCAACACATGAACTTGAGGAGGGACACAATTCATCCTATAACAGCTATTAAGAACATAAAAAGATGCTCAACATCATTAGACATGAGGGAAATACAAATTAAAACCGTGGTGAGATATCACTAGACACCTACCATGTTTCCCCGAAAATAAGCCCTACCCATAAAATAAGCCCTAGCAGGATTTCTAAGCATTTGGGCAATATAAGCCCTACCCCGAAAATAAGACCTAGTGATGGGCGTGGCACAACCCATGCATTTCATCGCAGAGCGGTAAAGAAGACAAGCAGCCCTTCTCATCTGCCCCATCGTGACAGCTACTATCCCAGAAGTGACCGGAAAGGTGCGGGCAGCCCCACCAACGAGGTTGGCTCCCCGTGTCAGGTCCCGGCCATCCTGTGCGTGCTGCAAGCTGAGGCTTTGAGGGGAAAATAACACAACCCCTGAAAATAAGCCCTAGGGTGTCTTCTTGAGGAAAAATAAATATAAGACCCTGTCTCATTTTCAGGGAAACACGGTACTACATGGCTACAATAAAAAGACAGAAAATAACAAGTGTTGGTGAGGATGTAGAGAAAATGGAAACCTCATACACTGCTGGTAGGAATGGAAGATGGTGCAGCCACTTTGGAAAAAATTTGGCAAGTCCTCAAAATGTTAAACATAGTGTTACCATATGGCCCAGCAATCCCACTCTTAGGTATATACCCAAGAGAAATTAAAAGATGTCCACACCAAAACTTGTACCATGAATGTTCATGGCAACATTATTGATAATAGCAAAAAGGTGGAAACAATCCAAATGTTCATCAATTGTTGAATGAATATAGAGATTGTGATATCTCCATACAATGAAATACAACTCAGCAATTAAAAAAAAAAACAAAACTAACTGCTCAATCTTGGCTATGACATAAATGAACTTCCAAAAAATTATAAGTAGCTAGATGCAAAGACCAAATGCATGATTCTGTTTTTATTAAACATACAGAAAAGGCAAATCAGCAGAGATAGACAGTAGATTAATGGTTACTTGGGCTGGGAGCGGGAATGGGGATTGAGAACTCTCTTTGGAGTGAAGGAAATGTTCTAAAATTGGATTGTGGCGATGGTTGTAAAACTCTGCAAATTTACTAAAATTCATCAGATTTTACATTTAAAAATGGGTGAATTTCATGGTTCCTAAGTTGTATCTCAATAAAGCTGTTCAAAAAGTACATAAAAATTAAAATAAAATCTTATAAAAAATGCTACATACTGTATAATTCAATTTGTATGAAATTCTAGAAAAGCCAAAACTATAGTGATAGAAGGCAGATCAGTATTGCCAAGGGCCAGTGGTGGAGGGAGGAGATCACTTCAAAGGGGACTGAGGGAACTTTTTGGGTTGATGGAAATGTTATGTATCTTGATTGGAGGGGTGGTTATACAAGTGTATACTTTTTTCAAACTCCTCAAACTGTTTAATATTGGTAAATTTTATTATATGTGAATTATAACTCAATAAAACTAATTTTGATTTTTTAATCAGTGAAAGATTTCAACAGACTCTTTACCAAAGACGATATAAGAATGATCCCTAAGTACATTAAGTGATGCTGAACTTCATTAGTCATCAGTGAAATGCAAATTAAAACTATAATATGAGGCCGGTCGTGGTGGCTCAAGCCTGTAATCATAGCACTCTGGGAGGCCGAGGAGGGTGGGTTGCTCAAGGTCAGGAGTTGGAGACCAGCCTGAGAAAGATCGAGACCCCGTCTCTACTAAAATTAGAAAGAAATTAATTGGCTGACTAAAAATATATAGAAAAAATTAGCCAGGCATGGTGGCACATGCCTGTAGTCCCAGCTACTCAGGAGGCTGAGGCAGGAGGATTGCTTGAGCCCAGGAGTTTCAGGTTGCTGTGAGCTAGGTTGATGCCACGGCACTCTAGCCTGGGCAACAGAGTGAGACTCTGTCTCAAACAAACAACAACAAAAAAACACAACTACAATATGAAATACTCTACCCTCTAGAATGGCCAAAATAAAAAAGGTTAAAAACTTAAAATGTCAAGTGCTAGTAAGAATGTGAAGCAATTGGAGCTCTCATATATTGCTGGTGGGAATGCAAAATGGCGCAGTTGATCTGGAAAACAATTTGGAAGTTAAAAATATACTTATATGTCCCATCAATCCCATTCCCGAATATTTACCCTAGAAAAATGAAAATATGTTTACACAAAGACTTGTAAGCAAATCTTCCTAACAACATTATTCATAATAGCCCCAAACTGGGTACGACCCAAATGACAGTCAATAGGTGAATGGATATACAAATTGTTGCATATTCATAATAATGGAATGCTAAAAGGAATAAACTTCTGATATAGGCATGGGTGAATTTCACAAACATTATGTTGCCAGAAATGGCAGACAGAAAAGGGAACATAGTGTACGACTCAATTTTTATGAAACTCTGGTAAAAATACATCTATGATGACAGAAAGCAGATAAGAAGTTGCCTGGATGGGGGTTAGGGGAGGTTGACCTAGTTGAAGAACAAGGGAATGTTTTAGGGTGGTAGAAATGTTCTATATCTTGACTGTGGTGTGGTTGGTTACACAGGTGTATAACCGGTCCGGGGCTGGGGATTGGGGACTGCAGCAATAAAGTATTGTTAACTATGGTCACACTAAAGTGTTACAGAACACTAGAACTTATTCCTTGTACCTAGCTATAATTTTGTATCCATTAACCAATTTCTCCCTACTCCTATTCCCTCCCTACCCTTCCCAGCCTCTAGCAATCACTATTCTACTCTCTACTTCTATGAGATCAAATTTTTTAGCTTTTACATGAGTGAAAACATGTGGTATTTGTCTTTCTGCACCTGGCTTATTTCGCTTAACATAACGTCCTCCAGACTCATCCATGTTGCCATGAATGACAAGATTTCATTCTTTTTCATGGCTGAATAGTATTCAGCTATGTAGAAATATCACATTTTCTTTATTCACTTGTCTGTTGATGGACACATGTAGGTCAATTCCATATCTTCTGGGTTTTTTATTTCAAAATATTAAAGGGTACAAATGTTTCAGGTTACATGGGTTGTTTTTGTAATGCTTGAGTTCCGACTATAGGTGCGCCAGTCACCCACATTGTGTTCATCATACACATTAGGTATGTTTTCCCCCTCCCCTCCTCCCCTCCTCCCCTCCTCTCCCCTGGTTGATTTCAGTACTGAAATAAACATGGGAGCACAGATATCTCTGGGACATACTGATTTCCTTTCCTTTGAATATATACCCAGTAGTGGGATTGCTGGATCATACATTAGTTCTAATTTTAGTTTTTAAAGGAAACTTCATATTGTTTTCCGTAGTGGCTGTACTAATTTACATTCCCACCAACAGTGTATAAGCATTCCCTTTTCTCCACATCCTTGCCAGCTTTGTCATGTTTTGTCTTTTTGATAACAGCCATTCTAACTGGGCTGACATGATAACTCATTGTGGTTTTAATTTGCATTTCCCTGACAATAAAGGATGCTGAACATATTTTCGTATATCTGTTGGCCATTTTATATATCTTCTTTTGAGAAATGTCTATTCAGCTCATTTGCCCATTTTTAAAATTACATCATTTTTTGGCCGTTGAGTCCCTGGTATATTCTGGATATTAATCTCTTGCCAGATGAATAGTTTGCAGATATTTTCTCCCATTCTGCAGGTTGTCTCTTCGTTCTGATTGTTTCCTTTGTTAGTTTGATATAACCCCATTTGTTTATTTTTTCTTTTATTGTTTGTGCTTTTGAGGTGTTATTCATAAAATCTTTGCCCAGACCAATGTCCTGAAGTGTTTTCCCTGTTTTCTTCAAGTAGTTTCATAATTTCAGGTCTTACAGGTAAATCTTTAATCCATTTTGAGCTGATTTTTGCACATGGTGAGAGAGGGTTCTAGTTTTATTCTTCTGCATATGGATATTCAGTTTTCCCAGTATCATTTATTTATAAGACTGTGTTCTTTCCCCATAGGATGTTCCTGGCACCTTTGCCAAAAACCAGTTGGCTGTAAATATGTAGATTTATTTCTGTGTTCTTTATTCTATTTCATTGGTGTATGTGTCTGTTTTTATGCCAGCACCATGTTGTTTTGGTTACTATAGCATTGTAGTATATTTTGAAGTCAGGTAGTTCAGTGTCTCTGGTTTTGTTCTTTTTGCTCAGGATTGCTTTGCCTATTTGGGGTCTTTTGTAGTTCCATACAAATTTTAGGATTTTTTTTTCTATTTCTCTGAAGGATGTGATTGGTATTTTGATAGGAATTGCATTGAATTTGTAGATCACTTTGGGTAGTATGGACATTTTAACTATTGTTAAGTCTCCTTAATTTCTTAGTTCATGCTGTCATTGACAAAAACTTGCTAATTTCAGTGAGAATAATGGGAACCTAGAATGGCAGAGAACAAGTGTTAGCACTTAATGACCAGAGATGGGTTGAGCATGGTGAATATAATAATGTGGCCAGAGAAGTAATCTTGAATGTTTTGACCTGCTGAAAAGTATGATAGTGGCTAATTATTCCTCAGGTCTCTTAGATTAAAACAAATGAGCAGCCTGCTAATTCTTACTTGATTTATATAGCCAAAATATTTCAATGTCTGGTGAACAGAGACCTAATTTGAGTCATTATGACGGAGATTTATGGCCTTTCACCCAATTTGCAGATCTGAGTCTGTTCACACACCCAGAAGCCTTCACAGGGAACGCCAGGTACCCTTGAGGAAGGACTCTGCAATACCATAAAGTATGTGTTGTAAATTTTCTTTCTAGCTTTCCTTTTTCTTTTTAGCCAGAGAGGTCTGTGGCCATTTACTGGGGTTACTATGCACTGGGAAAATAGAAGTACTCACACTTTCAGAGATTACTGGACACTGACTCTGAGTTCACACTCATCCCTGGGGGAGACTGGAGGGGGTTAGAACATAATGGTCATCCACTACCTTGAGTCAGGCCTTATGGAATCAAGGGACACAGTTTTATCTAAATCCATCTAGAATAGGTTTACTGGATCTACAAATACATAATATAGTTATTTCTTAGTCCATGAATGCATACTTGAAATAGCCACAATCAGCAACTGACAGATATACCACATTAGCTCCTTGACCAGTGTAGTAAGAACTATTTATGGTAAAAAGGGCCAAGTAGAATCTACTGAATCTGTCAATACCACATCCCTAGGGAAATCAGAGATGAGCATGCACCAAAGATTTGAAGAATGTGTTTGTGTATGGCAGGTGGGGGTGATTGCTATCACATTCTCATTTAACTTGCCTGTTCGGCCTGTGCAGAAGGTAGACAGGTCTTGGAGAGTGATAGTTGATTATCAAAATTTAATCATTAATCCCAAACAGGATTTTTTAAAACGCTAGATAAATTATAAACTGCAGAACACTGGAAAGATCAAAATCTTAAAAGTGGTCATAAAAAAAGACATTACCTGCAAAGGAAGACAAGTAGAATTAGGAGCTAGGGAATCTATTACTTGATGCTTCTGGGATGAGAGAAACATGTAGTTCTGATGACAGAAATAGGAATTGCAGCATAATGTGAGATAAAAGGATAAAATGTGCTTCTTGTGATTATGTGCCTATGAATATAGGTACTGGAATAATTCGCCTTGCCTTGAGGGATCTAGTGCTACAGGGCCCCCAGTGTTACATGTTATCTATCTTATTTTAAAGCCAAAAAAATATTCTAGCTGATAAAGAAAAAGAGGAAAATGTTTATTGGACTGTTTGGCTCATAGAACCACTAAGCAACTCCCCCTAGAAGTGGGGGATACAGTCTAGGCATTCAAAAGCATTCTAAATCCTATTGTAGAACTAGAGTGTTGATGTGAAGATGCCACTAGTCTGCCACCAGAATGTACTGTATTCTCCACTTTCCCTCCTACTTCCTATAGATTGAGAAATTCCAGGCAGAAGATTCTGATTAACCATTTCTTGTCACATGGCTGCAAGGGGCGGGGATGTTGGGAAAGCAAACATCTGGTCTTTTATATGGTGGGAAGAACTGATCAGTGGTTGTTAGGGTGTGACTACAAAGGGATAGTGTGAAGGAGTCTTTTTAGGGTGATGAAATTATTCTGTGTTCTAATTGTTGTGATGGTTACAGGTATACTTGTGTTATTATAAAATTCATAGAAGTATGCACCAAAAAATTTATTGTATAATAGGAAAAAATCCAAAATACAACTATAGCCATGTGACCAGTTGCAGAAATGAGGACTTAGTAGTTACCCATCATCTTTCTCTGTCTCTTTTAGGTATATAATAATCTATTTCCCTACTTTTCCTCTACTGTTTTATATAAGGTGAGTTGATGGTAATTAACTTTATAATTTAGTCCACATATTATAGGATATCATTATGGGCTTGAGACTGAATTAGGAGTCAACATCACTCATGGATCGAGCCAAGTAACTGATAGAAACTTGGATCTTTCCTTAGCAGAGACGATTAGTGCACTTTTGTATAAGGGAGATTTATGTTATAATAGGTGGGATCATGCTTCTGTTGCTATCAGCAGTTATTTAGAAGTATGGGATTAGAGATGTGTTGCCATGTACTCACCAGCAAATTGGTATTAACGGATCAACACCTAAGTGGACATGTAGGAATAACATTTGTCGGGTGTCGGGCGGGTGGGAGGGGGAAGGAGGGGATGGGTATATACAAACATAATGAGTGAGATGTGCAACGTTTGGGGGATGGTCATGCTTGAGGCTCTGCCTCGAGGGGGGAAGGGGCATGGGCAATATACATAACCGTAATATTTGTACCCCCATAATGTGCTGAAATATAAAAAAATAAAAATAAAAAAATTAAATTTTGTTGGGATTAAAAAAAAAAAGAGAGAGATGTGTTGCATGGCAAAAAAGGTGAATAACATGGAATGGTGCTTGTCGTGGACAGACTCTATGGAGCACCCCCCATTATCTCTGCCTCCTGATATTCATGCCTTTGTATAATCCTTTCCTCTTGAGTGTGGGCAGGACCTGTGACTTTCTTTTAACCAATACAACACAGCAAAGGGGATGGGATGTCGCTGCTGTGATACATTATATAAACCACTGTCTTGCTAGCAGACTTGCTCTAGGCTCTCCTTGCTGGCTTGATGAAGTAAGTGGCCATTTGGGGGAAGCCTGTTTGGCAAGGAACTGTGGGAGACCTGTAGAAGCTGAGGGCAGCTGCTAGGAACTGAGTGAAGCCTCTGGAAGCTGAGGGTGGCCTCCAGCTGACTACCAGCAATAAGCTGGTGCTCCCAGACCTACAACCATAAGGAAATGAATTCTGCAAACAGCCCGAGTGAGCATGGAAGTAGATTCTTCCTTAGTTGACCCTCTACATGAGAACCAGCCCAACTGATGCCTTGGCTGCAGCCTTATGAGATAATAAGAAGAGGACCCAGCTAAGCTGAACCCAGAGTCCTGACTCACTGAAATGGTGAGATAATAAATAAGTGTTGTAATTTATTATGCAGCAATAGAAAACAAACACACTGTTCAATGTGCTTTCCACCCTCTTCGTGCACCTTCCTGTACTGCAGAGGCTAAAAAGCTAAAAGTACATTTCCTAGATTCCTTTGCAACTAGGATTGTGGATTTATAATAGACCAATTAGATGCATACATGTGAGACATGAATGACAGAAGCGAGGTGGAGGCTATGCTTCTGCCATTCCTGCTGTTAAACATGCTTGTGAAAATGTCTGGCTGTTCTATTGCAATTTAGTCACTAGCATGTGGGTGCTGAGAGGCAAGTGTGCATGGCATCTATTTTGCTGATGATATAAATCACAGCAGAGGGAGCATGGTTCGAGAGGTAGCAGCAGTAGTGATGGCTTTTAATTATGGCAGTCGGAAGTAGCAGTTTTATAATCATTGAAGAGTTAGTGACTCCTTTGGTGGCCTGGTAGTGGTATGGCTTTGAAAGTTGTTCTTGAAAGCTCAGTTTAGTCAGTCCTCCTGATAATTATGTAAGCCATTTAATATCCAATAATAAATCTTTTTCTGCCTGAAATAATTAGAGTGAATTTTGTTCTCTGCAACTGAATCCTAACTAATACAGGAGAGAAGTCTTCAAGTGCTATTAAGTATAAATAAAAAGACATCATAGTAAATAATATTCACATTTTAAAGTAAACTATTTTTCACATTTAATATAGATTTATAATATTTATTTTTATAAAGACAATAAACATAACATTTTAATTTAACGTATAAGGTATAATGCACTGGTTCAGTTTGAAACAATTACATAAGATTTTAATATTAAGAACAACCCATTTGCTTAACAAGGCAGCAGCTATAAAACTATAATGTTTAGCTTGTTTCTCCTGCAGACTCAGAAAATAAATGTTTGTCTTTTTACTTTGCATTTACAATCTTTTTGCAACTCAAGAATCTAAGTATTCAATTTTAATTAATCTAGGCTAAAATATAATAGTAATCTTCACTATTCTGACTTTAAAACCATATCAAATATTAATAACATATGCTCTTAAGAAAGTATCTTTCTTTGTAAATACAATTGGCAAAATATTCAACAGAGTGTGTATAGAAATGCTTTTGTATTAAGCACAGACTGTCTTTCTAGAGCTACTGTAGTGTAATTTAATAATCATTGCATAATAGCAGAAGTGTGATAGTTTTCATATAAACTATTAATTAAACTCTAAAGTGTGGACATATTTCAGCAAATCTTTTGGAGTAAAAGCATGGATGCTTATTTACTAACTGTCTCTTTAAGTGGTAATTTCCCTGAAAAGACAAGCTTGATCAAATCATTTAAAAGACACTAATACTGTTTAGCTAAACTCAATTTATGAAAGTTTCAAAGACTCAACTTGAAAATTCTTTAACTTTTCTGAAAGTAACATATTCTATGATGATGAAGCCCTCTGTGTTAGGCTTTGTTCACAGTGGATTCTTGCCAAAGGCTGACTGTACCAATTCTCTCCCAGAAAGGGAGACTTCTTACATCACTCTGAAGGAGGTCTGTCCCTCCATTGTTTCACATCTAGAAAATCAAATGGCTTAAGACCAAAGTTTTTTGCGAAGAAAGAAGCGCCAATGGATGATTTCTCCTCCAATTTCCTAAGTCAACTGATTAATAAATTGTTCTTGTCAGAAATAGCACAGAAGTGGACATGTGTGGTTGGTTTGTTTTAAAGCGCTAACAAAGCCCATTATCTCTAAATGGACTGTCATTGTAATGACTGAAATGAACGCAGCATAAAGTATATAGAAATTACGCATCTAAATCAGACAGTCAAAACTTTTTAGATAGATGCCAGCAATTCTATACCTGACCCTTGGCAATCATTACACACAAGTACACTTGATGTGCTTCCCAGACTAATACAATTAATTCATTCTTAGTGTAACTATTCTTTACTATCTAATGTAAATTAAAACATGACTGGTGAAAATCTAAAACCTAAAGCTAGAACCAAAGCAGACATAAGGTAGTCTGAGAAAAATGCCACAAACTGCAGTTCTCAGAGAATTTCTCATAATTTCTCAGTCTAATGAGAGACCTATACAGTTAATTGAACTTTTTCTTAACTCTTCTCAGAAGGCTGGCTTTATCCAGCTTAAATCCAAATCCAATATTATTTTTCCTTATATCAGCCCAGAGTTTAGAGTTCTTGGTTTGCTTTTATCAGTATCAGAGTTAGCAGCATGAGTTAGTAGCTTCTGAACCACTCAGGTAGGAAGAATGCGTAAGTTACTTAAAAAATCATCACTAGAAGACTGAATGAGATTAACTTTAAAAACTTAATAGTATTTCAGTTAAATAACTTGAAAATGAGTGTCCCAAATGGTCCCAATCTAGATAATTAAGGTTCTAGATCTAAGAGCCCAGTTTTCTAAAGCATTCTAATAGGACTGAGACAATTTGGAAAGAAGAGTTTCTTGATATGACATAACAGCATCACTAACACTCAAACATAACACCATCTTTTCAAAATCATTAGTAATTCATATATAAAAAGCAAAACAAGCTAGTAATTTCCTTACTAAAAGTGATATGCTGGTGCCCTCTGGTGGTAGCATTTGCATACTCCCCTGATATTGCATATCTTGTGAAATATAAAAAAGTATATTTGTATTTGAGAATATCAAAATTTGAGATCATCATAAAGGAATGACGCATTGTGCTTCTGAAGTTTTCTTTTTTGGCCTTCAAACACATTGATAACAAGATAAATCCCTGAGCCCTACTCCCAGGAATCAAGCTGATAGCTATAGGAATATTGGTAAACTTGTCTATGATAAGTAATTCCTGTTAAGAGATTTACATCTTGGTTCTAGACCTTAACTGAGAGGTTTTTGCATTTTCTAGCTTGGCTTTTACATCTATGGGTTTCTCAAAAAACCTCACCAAAGCTGGTTCATTCAAGAGAGATGCAAGAATCTGTTCAAATGCAAATGACCACTGAGGTTCCGCCTTAGGAGAGGAGGGATCTTTCTCCAAGTGGCTCTCTGTTTTCCTCTCACTGGATCCTCCAGAAGCACAGACTGTACCAGAGAATCCTTTGGCTGATGATGTAGGGCTATGCAGTTTTCTTCCAACTTCTTCCATTCTAAGCAAAAGGTTGGTTACAACAGCAATGGCTTGATATAATGACTCTTCTTCAGGGTCCTCATGAAATAAGTTATAGAGGGTCTTTGAAAACTGAATAAATTGTGACTAGAAGACACAAGTTGGAAATATCACATTTGAATATTAGACTTAGAGAATATAAAGAGAACTAAGAAGTGATTAGTCTTCCATATAGAATTTGTACCATATAACCTTCACCCTAGATGTTATAAGAACTGATGATTAGTCCCCAAATATATCTTGGTTCTAGAAAGATAAGTATGAACCATGGAAGAAAATTTAACTTAAGTCCTCTCATTTATTGCCTAATAGCAGTGCCTGCCAGCATTACTTCAATGTGAGGGGTACTTTTAATTAGGCAAAGCCTCATATTTCTGTACATGTAAATCATTAATTCATTAATCAATCTTAACAAAATGATTAAGAATGAATTCCACTTGATCTCAAATGATTCGAATGGATAGCTCAGCTAGGATGAATTAAATTTAGGGAAAAAATGACCTGGGACCTATCTAGTAGTACAAGATAGCTCCAAGGAACACATTTGGACATGTGTCTTTTTAAAGGCTGAGGTGGGGCCTAAGTGGAGACACAAACTGCTTTTTCTGTTAATTGCCACTAGATAATCCATAGACACTCCAGGAAGATATCTGTCAATTTTAAAAAGTGATTCCAACACAAGAGTCCTATAAGTCAATCATCCTACCAGAAAAGCTTGTCTATAAACAAAAAGCAAATACAAAGGGTATAACTCATAATAATATATTACAACAAGTGTTTAAATTTTATTTCTTTCTTCCCTAATTTTAGAATAAATATATCATACTGACTCATTTTAAGAAGTACTTATTCAATTGTCAAATTACATAGTATATTGAGAAATACTAAGTTATTTGACACTTCTCATTCTGGTAAAGTTCTTGGGATCCTCAGTATCTGTACCAAACAGATTTTAATTAAAAAAAAAAAGAACATATTCTGACTGGATAATGTATAAGAAAGAGATGAATTTAAAATTGTGTCATTAGTAGTTTATTAGTGTTGCCTGAGCAGGTTTGAATATAAGATTATTAGGAACTAGGGTGTGACTTATCTCAGTAATTTCTTGTTCCTAGTACCTAGCATTGGGCATTAAAAAATGTTTACTGAATAAATGAACATTTCCAATAAAGCTGGAAATACATTACACATACATTTTGTTCCATAGGTACAAATGTCATTGCAGAGGAATTATCTGAAACACTAGATGCCTTTAAGTATTTAAAGTACAATATCATTAAAAATTTGTTCCCATTCTTCTGTACTCATTTGAAACTTACAGAGATGATACATAGATTATTTAACTATTTTTTAATAGCACACTAACTATTTTAGAGTTGGTTATACCGACATTCATACAAAAAAGGCAAGAACCTAGAACTTTGTCTTTGAAAACACTATACCTGATTCATTCTTGGTAAATCCTTAATGTTTTCTTCTTTTTTCAAAAGCTCATCTTGCCATTGACTTAGATATGCTTGAATATCAATTTTTCCTTTGCCTGAATGAGAGGAGTAAAACCATTTCGTAATGAACAGCCAACTATATTTTCCCAAATCTCAAAAAGAATAGTTATGATTGAAAGATATTTCACTTAGATATAAGCTTCAATCTCTTTTAATCTAGGAAATGATCTGATTTTACCTTTTATTTCGACTCGACAATGCAAATTCCATGTAGTCATTCTCATGAATACAACTAAGTTTTAAAAAACTTCTACATTATCTTCTTAATACGCAGATACTATACTAAAGTGGTCCATAGTGGCTCTTTTTCAAAAATTCAAAACACTACTTATTCACTCATTGCTTTAAAGAGCTTAATCAAGATGATATTAACATGACTTTTTAAATAATTATTTAAGATACTTTGAAAACTGAGTGGAAATACTGGGGAAGTTGTTATATTTAAATAGATCTTCAAGGCCAGGCATGGTGGCTCATGCTTGTAATCTCGGAACTTTGGGAGGCCAAGGCAGGAGGATTGCTTCAACCCAGGAGTTCAAGACAAGCCTGAATAACATAATGAGACCCCGTCTCTATAAAAAAATAAAAAGAATTAGACTGGCATGGTGGCAGGTGCCTTTAGTCCCAACTACTCGGGAGGCTGAGGCAGGAGGATTGCTTAGGCCCAAAAGTTTGAGGTTGCTGTGAGCTATGATCATGCCACTGCACTCTACCCTGGGCAAAAGAGAGAGACCCTGTCTCTTAAAAAAAGAAAACAAAGATTTTCAGCAACTGATTATTTCTTTGAACTAAATGTTATCCAAAAATATAAAATGAATGATAGGCTTCTGAAGAGCAAATTTGATAGCTTCTATCAAAATATTAAATGTGCATACTATTACACTTCTATGAATTTATCCTATCCTAAAGAAATATTTGTAAAATTATCCTAAAATGTAAGTATTTTTTTTTGCAGTACAGTTTGCAGTAAAAATAATTGGAAACAACCTAAATGCCCACCAGTATTGGGCTAGTTACTGAAATAAATTATGGTACAACCAAACAATGAAATATTTTGTACCTATTAAAAAGAATAAGGTAGATCCAAATATACTGACATGAAAAGATGTCCATGATATATTGCAAAATCAAAAAAGCAAATTACAGGACAATTTTATAAAATGTTTCTTTCTTTCTTTTTTAAAAAAAGAGATGTCTACATATGTTTATGTATACATAAAGACAGATCTGGAAAGGATATAGACAAAAATATTTTCAGCCTTTACTTCTGAGTGGGGTTGGGTGAAGATAGAAGGACTTATGCACTATCTGAATTTCTTTTATAAGAATTATCTGTTACTTTTGTAATTAAAAATACTTAAAAATTAAAAATTAAATGAATACAGGTCATTTACTATTACATTTTCTATAACTTCTAAGACTTAAGTATCAAGAGAAAAAAGAATAAATTATTAACACACAGGAACTTAAAAAGCTCTCAGGACAAACCAATAGCCTTTAAAAAGAATCTACTTTTTTCTCCTTTGTAGTTATCCTTATTCACAAAAACAATAACTTAATAAACTAAATTATATCCTTAGATCATAGTACCTTTTTCAGGGCTGTTTTTTACTGATTCTGCTTCCTTCTCATTTGCAGGCTTGGAAACTAGAGGAAAAGAGGGTAATTGCATTTTGTAAAATATAGAACAAATACATTTGAAAGTAAAATAATACTTTACTTTAATAATAATAAAAGCATGTTATTTTCTTCAATTCAGCAAACCAATTTTAGCTGACCTGACCTCCTATCATTAGAAGACAAAGTACTCAAGAACTTTCTTAGTAAAAAGAACACTGGGGGAAAATCCATATTTAAAAAAATCCTAGAAGGAAGTAAACAAAATATTAAGTATTTATTTCTGGGTAGTATTTTCTTTGTTGTGACTTTCTTCAAATAAAATTATATTACTTTATTATTAGGAAAATAAAAACACATTGGAAGTCAGAAGACTGAGCTACAAGCCCTGACTGTGGCAATAACTCATTGTGAAACCTTGCACAAGTCACTTCTCCCTGGGTCTTAGTGCCTTCATCTATAAAATGAAGGGACTTAACTACATGATTTGTGAGGTCTCTTCAAACCTAATGTTCAAACACTTTAACATATAGTAAGCACAACATACATTAATCAGGACTTATCCCTTTATAAGACATTGCATATTTATGAAAATGAAGCAAAAGACATAAAATAAGCTCATATCACTTAAATTATGTCTTGGTGACAGACTCATCCCTGTCTCCTACACCTACAGGTATTTATAATAAGTATTCACTATTTGAATAATAGCCATGACCTTTAATCATCAAAGATTCTATTGTCTTCACTGTATTTCATCAGGCATGAAAATGGTCTGATACCTTTCAGAAATTTCTGCAACATACTTAGAAACAAAATACATTTTCTTTTTGATTTTTCAAAAAAATAAGAAATTTTATAAATCAGAACCCTAAAATGAATTTGGTTAATCAGTCCAATATTTATGAACGATGCTAAGTGCTATTGTAGTATAAAAGTATAAGGTAAAATGAACCCAAATTTTACTAGTGGTAGCTAGGTAAAGAATTATCTAAGCCAGGAAGATCTCTATGGGTGACTAATCATCAAAATGGTTAAACTTTAAAACAGGTATTTACCATGGAGTTGACTGAAATAAAGTAATTCTTCCTTGGAAAGTTCATCTCCTTTTGAAGGGTCCTTAGATTTCACTTCAGTGTAAGCTGAAAACACATAACCCAAATTACATTTAGTAACAATGAGGTACAGAGAGGGGTTCATAATGGTTCAGGTAAATTTGGGAGCAGGAAGTTAAACAAAGGATTTCTGTATAAGAGAGACATAAGTGAAGAAATGTGGAAGGGGTACTACTCTACCGTATAGTAAATAACAAAAAGTGCTTGATCGCTTTGAGTTTTATTATTCTCCCACATGTCTTTTGATTATTTTCCAAGAGCCATTACAAGTTGAAATAAGAAAATGTAGCATTTGGAAATCTCTGAAAATGTGACCTCTGCCATTTAAGCTTCCTCAATAATAAGAAAAACATGAAGTTGAGTGCACTGTTTTACTGTCTACCTGTGCTTTAATGAGTACATGTTTTTCCTATTTTTGATCTATTAAAAGCATATTCAATGACAATTTTAAACATTCTAACAGCAACCTGACTTGACAATGTAAACTTTTATAATTTAAATTATTAAGTGGTTTGTCTTTTGCTTTTAATGCTGTGTTTGTGATTTGAGTGTGTGAAGGTTTAAAGATGGATTTAGCCTGTTGGTCTGGTAAATAATGTTTCCTGGCTATCCTGAGTTTAAAAGGGATCCCATGTGTAGCTTTAGACAAATTATGAAGTGCTGTTTGTTTTTTTAAATTACCCTACCTAAGCTAAAAGGTGCTTTTTGCAATGTTCCTTCAGTTGAAAGCCTGTTTTCTCAAAGTAGGGCTTAGGCCTTTGAAAGGCAGCCTCTTAAGGTCAGTGGGAAAAAAATAAACTAGAATGATGTGGTAACTTTGAGGGTATTGTAGAATAGAAAGAAACACGAACCTTGGAATCAGCTAGACCTCAGTTTGAATCCCAGCTATGCAATTTATTAGCTATGTGATCTTGAGCAAATAATTTAATCTTTCCAACTCTCAGTTTCCTTATCATCAAAATTGGAAGGATAATACCACTTTTTAGGGATATTGTGAGGATTAAATAAAAGAATGCATTTAAAGTAATCGTCGTGACAGAGCAAGTGCACAATAAATGGTAGCTTTCATTTTGCTTCCTTTTCCAAATATTTAATATCCCTGCTGTCTGGTCCCACTTTTCTGAATTAATTTATAGAATTTTATAAGTTTGGCAGTTTGTCTAAAGTAATTTCTATCCTAGTAACAACGAAAATTCAGGCCGGGCGCAGTGGCTCACGCCTGTAATCCTAGCACTCTGGGAGGCCAAGGCGGGAGGATCACTCAAGGTCAGGAGTTTGAAACCAGCCTGAGCAAGAGCAAGACCCCGTCTCTACTAAAAATAGAAAGAAATTAATTGGTCAACTAAAAATACATAGAAAAAATTAGCCGGGCATGGTGGCGTATGCCTGTAGTCCCAGCTACTCGGGAGGCTAAGGCAGAAGGATTGCTTGAGCCCAGGAGTTTGAGGTTGCTGTGAGCTAGGCTGATGCCATGGCACTCTAACCAGGGCAACAGAGTTAGACCCTGTCTCAAAAAAAAAAAAAAATCAACAGTATACCAGTATTCAAATTATATATCATATTCAAATTACATATCATATTCAAATGATATGTAATTCTTATATACAAACTATTTATCATTAAATTGATTGGCCACTAACAGGAAGGAAAGTTAAAGACTCATCTGTTACACAGAATCTCTTTCATAGATTTCACTGCATCTATATCAACAAAAGTAGTGGTAATATGATTTGAGGACCACAATGAAGCAGTGACCTTACATCATATTGAAAATTATGTTAAAATGGAATAGCTGTAATACTTGTTAAAATGGAATCAATTCCTCTCGTACATCATTAAAGACTGTTAAACTCTTACCTGGAGGAATATGAAGCTTAAAAAGCAGCTTGAGCTTCTCAGTAAAACTTCCATTGTACATTATATCTGTTCAATAAAATTCAATTGCAAATAATCATGTATCCAAAGAACATTCAACCAATTCCAGCAACAGAGATTAATTAAGATAAAGATATTAGCCAGGAATTAGAATTCAGAAACCTTCTGTTACTTAAGCTAACAGTTAAAAAACCACTCAGTCAGCCAGATTCTCTTTTTTAAATGTTTAAGCAGAATACTCTTTACCAAAGAGATAAAATGCTATCCTGTCTATCTCCTTTCCCCCAACTCAGATTGGTTTTTTCTTTTGAATGAGGCCTTCTACCTCATTTGAGGAGAGAAATGCTCTTTAAGGAGCAATCCCTGATAAGAAAGCATGCTGGGGTATCTGGAAAAGCAAACGAACAGTATCTACAGGTATAACATATTGACTATCTGTAGGTACACCTTATTTGTGGAGTATTTCTCTGCCACTTTTCTAGACCATGTGGTTGGATTTTTACTGAACAGGAAAGTCCTTCTATAGCATCCATGCCTATGAGTGTGGGGAAATCTAGATATTCTCTTCCTTTGTGTTAACTCTTAAAACATCCATATCTAACAGCTTGCTTTTCTTAAAGAGTTGGGGCAAAATGTGATCAATCAATACTTAGATTTAGCAACAAACACAGGAAAAGGTCCATTTATTACTAAAGCTGGAAATAATGTAACCCAGGGTGATATAATCTGACTAAACTGGCAAATAATAGGCAGTACTAAATATTTATAGGAGCACATTTATTTTTTGCTTAAAAAATTATTGGACATCATCCTACCAATCGCAGAGGAGAATTCTTTGAAGTTTATAAGGCAGTCAGAGTTTTCATCCAACAATCTGAATGTCCATAAAGCTAGTGAATCTCTGTTTGCAGAATGAGCCCAGGGACTCAACAAGTGATACAATGCTCTGAACTGCTGGCAGTCAATCTGATACTGTTCCAAATATGGCAGACTAGGGTCATGGTGCTTCAATACCGGACAACTCAAACACCAATAACAAGATAAAAATAGCTCTTTCTATTAAAAACAAACAAAAAAGGGAAAGTCATTAAATCAGAAAAGTAATTTTGGAAGATTTTTTAAAAACACGTATGCTAAAATAAAGATAAAATATTAAGAGTGGTTGTGAAACAATTCTACTAAAAGGGCGTTATTTTTTATTTAAAGAAGAACAGCAGTACCTTAAAGATGACGTAAAGTTCATCCAATTCATGAAGGCTCAATTTTACATCTTGTGATACAACACGCAACTTTAAAAAGATTAAAAACAATTTAGCATTTAGAATTTAACACTTTGGTATAGAAATTCTCTTTGGATCCACTAGGGTCTCCCTCTGACAGAAGAAAATATTTTTCTTTTAACTTTTTAAAGGAATAATTAAAGTAAACGCATCTATTTTTACCTTTTTAAAAAGCTGTACATAGACTACAGTTCAATTCTACTCTGATACATACTTTGACATTCATCTCTTCATACCCAGAAATCACCACCAAAGGACAGCCACTTAATGTCTATAAATATAAGTAACAGCATTCTAACAGCATTCATTCCATTCTAAGTCTCTCTTGTCACATAAGCAATGTGTCAAGTCATCATGAGGGGTTGTCATTAAATACTTCAAAGGCAATGACAGATATACATTCCCTCTCTGTGCCAAAAAAACATAACCCAAGAAGTAATAAGCTTAGAAAATATGTGATTTCATCCTACTCTATGAAGAATAAGCACTAATGGTACAATCATTATGGTATTTAAGAAATTTAAAAGCAAGGGTAAAGAAAAGCTAGAATTAAACAGGAGAAACTTTTAAAAAATCCAGTAAATTTAATAAGTAGAAGAAACTTGGTTAATTGAAAAAATAAATAAAATAGACAAATATCTGTCAAGCGAGATAAAAGAAATCACAAACTTCATTGAGAAGAAAAGGATAATATAAGCATGGCTAAAGAGGTCATTAGACGTACCCAGAACATAGACAAAATCATTAAATATTTGTTGAACAAATTCCATAAGCTTTATACCAATACCTATAAAAATCTAAACAAAATAGTTAATTCCATAAGAAAATATAAATGACCAAAATTGACTCAGAAAAGCAAAAAAATTTGAATAGACAGAACTGAAAAGGAAATCAAAGATTTTCAAGGCAGCAAACCCAAAGACAGCAGACCAAGATGGCTTTATTGGCTTGTTTTCTCAAACCTTCAGATAACAGATAATTTGAAGAAAACACCAATGTCACTTTAACAAAGATACAAAGAATCCATTTAGCAAAATTATTAAAGCAGAATATTCAAAGAATAATAAATCTAAATAGGATTAAATACATCTAAAATAGGATTAGGATAAATGACTGAATAGAATTCATTTCAAGAATACAAATCTAATATAAGGAATTCTTTAATAAAATTTAAATTAATAAAGTAGAAAAACATATAATCTCAAGATATGGAAAAGTCATTTGATCAAAGTTAACACTCAATCTTGTTTTTTTTAAAAAAATGTCCCAAACCTCTTAACCTAGAAACTGAATAAAACTTCCTTAATTTGATAAAGGACATCCTTCAGAAATTAACTACAATATACTAGAGGCATTCCTATTAAATTCAGGAATAAGACAAGGAAAACCTGTTTCTATTGTTGTTCTTCTATACTTCTCTGAAGATCCTATCTCATGCAATTTAACACACAAAAAAAGAAAAGAGATATAAATACTAGGAAGGGTAAAAATTCTAAGACTGGAAATGATATGCCTGTCTATTCAGAAAATTTGAGAAAGTAAACGGAAAAAATACTACAATTAATGGCAGTCAGTAATGTGGCCACTCAGAAAAGCAACATACTCACATCAATAGCTTTTACATACACAGCAACAAACAATTAGAAAATGTAAAGGAAAAATGATCTAATTCATATTAGGAGCAAAACCATATAATACATAGGTGTAAAAGAGACTCAATAAGAAATGTATAAGACCTACATGATGAAAATTATAAATGCTTACTTAAGGACATTCAAAAAGACAGATCACTAAAATGGATATTAAAAAGGAATTTTAAAAGCCTTGTCAGATTTCAAAATAGACAAAGCTACAGTAATTAAAATAGTATAGTACTGTTGTAGTAACAAAACAAGTCCAGAAATAAAGCCCATGTATATAAGAATTTAGTGTATTAAAAAAGTATAGTAAGAATAGATTATTTATATTTAATAAATGTTTTTCAGACACTGGGTGATTTTGGTTGGAAAAAAATAACATTAGAACCCTGTCTCACATCATAAATAATAAATATACTTTAGATGTATCAAAGTTTTAAATGTTAAAAAAAAGCAATACTAGTACTATAAGCCAGTATGAGAAAGCATTTTTATAATTTATATAATTTTAAATAGGGAAAGCCTTGCTAAGTTTGATATGAAACCTAGACACTATGAAAGAAAAAAGAGTAGACTCAACTACATAAAAATTTGTAACTTGTATTACTCTGAAAGATGCCATGAAGAAAATGAAAGAAACAACAAGACTAGGGGGAAATATTAGGCCACAAATATAACTGACAAAGAATTAATATCATGAATATTCAAAGAGCTCCTAAAAATCAATAAGAAAAAGACAATCTCATAGAAAAACGGGCAAAGGCTATGACCAGGCAAGTCAGAAGAAATGAAAAAGGCTAATGAACATTAATGATCAATGGCCGGGTGCAGTGGCTCATGCCTGTAATGCTAGCACTCTGGGAGGCTGAGGTTAAAGGATTGCTTGAGGCCAGGAGTTCGAGACCAGCCTGAGGAAGAGTTAGACAACGTAACTAAAAAAAAATAGAAAAATTAGCTGGATGTGGTGGCGCATGCCTGTAGTCCCAGCTACTCAGAAGGCTGAGGCAGGAGAATCACTTGAGCCCAGGAGTTTGAAGTTGCAGTGAGCTATGATGATGCCACTGCACTCTAGCCTGGGTGACAGAGAGAGACCCTGTCTCAAAAAAAGAAAAATATATGATCAGCAAAATGAGATTTGATTTTTTATCTATCGAATTGGCACAAACCAAATATTTTTAATATCTGGTGTTAGTGACAGTGTAGGGAAAAGGGCATTCTTATACACTGTTGGTTAGATTATAATTTAGTAACAGTCTTTTTGGAGGATAATTTGGCAGGACCTGTCAAATTTTAAATGGGCATACCCTTTACCCAGCTTCCACCTCCAGGAATCTATCTTACAGAAATACTCTTACAAAGACTGTATGTACAAAGATGTTTACATAAAGTATTATTTGTAAGAGAAGAAAAAAGGGAAGACATATTAAATGTATAATAGGGAATAGTTAAATAAATATAGGATATCTATACTATGGTGCATTAAGAAGAGTGAGGCAGATCTATATGTACTGATACACAATGACCATGACACATTTCTGAGTGAAAAAAGTTACAGAATAAAGTGACTGGTATGATCTCATTTCAAAAACTATATGCTCATCCATATACATTTATGTGTGCAGACGCACAGAAAAACTATCTGGAAGAATATACGCCAAGTTATTTTAAAATGGTTACTCCTGGGGTAGGGAACCTTTACATTTTACATTTTTTGTAATGCTTGCATTATTTAAAATGGGCATGCTTTGCTTCAGTAATTTTTTTAGGTTAATATACAGAAAAACTAAAACAAGGGGGCTCAATGCTAACTATGTCACAGTAACATCACTGAATTATTTAATTGAAATCTAAACCTGGAATCTTCAGAAATGTTAATGTTCCCAGATTTGTATCTCTGAGGACCTGGCCTTTAAGTAAGTAGGTTTACAAAAACAACATACACTCATGATAAAAGCTCAAACAGCATAGAAGAATATAAAAAGCAAAGTAAAACTCTCTTCATTCTGACCAGAAATCTATTTTCCCACTCAGCAGAGGCAACCAATATTAACAGCTTCTTATAGAGACATCCAAATACTAAAAAGGCAAGTACTTAAAACACACTATTTTATATCCTTTTTCACTTTACCTTAGGTGCCTAAGGATAATATTTTTAGCAGCATTGATTACTATGTAGATCATCTGTTCTTATTGATGCAGCACATCACTAATGTTATGCTTAAATGCCTACATCATAGTATTCAATACTGTGTTGCAGGGCTATTGAAGGTCAAATAACACAAAACATGTTGGAGAAAGCAACATAATTCAACCAGAAGAAAATAATTTATTTCCTCTCAAAAAATTTACAATAATTTGGCAAGAATCTGGGTCAAAAGTTTAGCCCTTTTCATTTTATTCACACAGAATAATTTCTAAAGGAAATTAAAGAAATAAAGTTACTCCACCTAGCTCTACCCCACTGGGTGCATACTCACCACATTCTGCTTTGTTGTTTCCTCTAGGGTCTGTATCACATACAACCTATTTCGACAGCGCAAACTGTGTATATCTTCATAGCGAATATTACCGTATTTCTGCAAGAAATACAATTTCAGTGGATACTCATTTATAATAAACATCCACTTCTCCTCTTACAATTCAATTCATCAGACTCAATTCTTGGAGGCTTCGGTTCTATTTCTAGCTATTTTCCTGACTTGTTCAGTGATTTTGTGAATTTTCACCTCCCACGTTTCAGTTTGATATATATTCACTGGAGATAATTCCATGTACTAAATGTCTAGACTAAGTACAAGAACATTGGTAAAATTCTTAGTCTCTAAAAAGAGATTAATAAGAATAGAAAATAATTCACCTTTTTACACAGTGAGAGATATTTAAAAGTGGTCATTATTTGTGAAAGTAAGTGAATTTAGTTTTATTTAATCAAAAGCAAACTGGGGCAGAGGAGGTTATACAATCTAGGATTAGTTCACAGAACTTCATTTTTAAAGTAAAGTTGCATTTTAAATTGTATCTTTGTGTTATTATCTTACTCTTAATATACTACTAGAGATATAACTATGGTATCAATCATTTTAAATATGCTATGTAATATATTTATGGTATAAAAATACTTACCTCATTTGACTCTCTAATCAAATCTGTAATATCCACTCTAATATGACTGCTTTTTTCATCACTCACATTTGAGCCCTGCTGAACACTTGAAGGCAATGGGCTATCCTTATTAGTGACATTGTCAAAGAACCTATCCAAAGTGATAGTAATACAAGAATTAGTGGAACTAAAATTATTAAAGCAGAGAAAATGACAGTTAATTTCTCCCTAGTTAGTTAGAGGTTAATTTCAACTAAGAGGACAAGGGAAGATCTTATAAAGAAGTGGAATTCGTAGATGGTTGGGAATTGGGAGGAAATGGGTGGGGGGAATGGGATGGTGAAGAAATCATTTTGGGATGGGGGAGGAGAGCATGAAGGAAGCAAATAGGCTTAGAGAGTACTCAGCATATACCACATAGCCCGGTAAGAATGGAATATAGGATATATAGAGGCACATAAGGGGAAATAAGTGAAGAAAGGTACATTGAGGACTTATCACAGAGTTCTGAATGCCAGAGTGAGGCATGTGTATTTTACTCTGTACATAATGGGATTTGATGTTGCATTACAATAGTTGCCCATTCAAATATTCATTCAACATATACAAACATGTGCATACACATACACACACACACAAAACACACATGCTCCAATACAAAAGAGCATTCATACAAAAGCCACTAGGAAAATAAAGTTCCCATACCCTGGGGAGAGGGAATAAAGTGGGGATAGTTAATAGGTACAAAAATACAGTTAGACAGAATGAACAATATTTGATAGCACAACAAAGTGACTATAGTCAACAATAAGTTATGGTATACTTTAAAATAACTAAAGAGTAGAATTGGAATGTTCCTAACACAAACAAATGATAAATGCTTGAGGTTGATGGATATTCCACTTACCCTAATTTGATTATTAGGGCATGTCTGTATGTCTGTATCAAAATATCACATGTGCCCCATAAATATATATAACTGTTATACACCCATAGTAATTAAAAATAAAATTTTTTTTAAAAAAGAAAATAAAATTCAACTTCCCTGACACTCATGGAAACCAGAACAATTTCCCCCACTGGATATTTAACATTATCGACTACTTTTTCCCTTACTCAAATTACTTTTACACAGAGACGCTTTATAATTCAAATTGGTACTACAAAAGTCTCAGCATACTGAATCAACAATATTAGTGTAAATATGTAAATAACCTAATGGTTCACTTCAAAGTAATGATTTACTTTGGTTATATTCTATTTGGAGACAGAGGACTGGACTTTAGGCTTAGCTCTTTCATTCAACTAGCTTTGTGACCTTGGGCAAATTGAAGTTTCTAGGGCACAGTTTCCTCTGAAAAATAAGGGGACTGAACAACATAATCTCCCAGATCCTCTCCAGATTTAAATGTTATGATTCTTACAATACCTGTTTAAAGTTGTCACGGCTTCAGCATCATCTTTACAAGTCAGCAGTTTGTCTAAATTATAGTCAAGTATTGCCAATCCCAGTTGCAAAATGGCCTTTATTCCATCATAGAAGAAACAGTCCACTACATTCACTGCACTTTCAATAGGCAGCACACTAATAAAAAGTGTGAGAAACCATGAGAGAGAAACTGAGGAAAAGAATGTCATATCAGTCATGTGTTCTGTCAACTGAGGGAGGTGATCCCTGATAAGTTCTTCAAAGACTGCCTGGTCCACCAAGGCACCTAGAAAATATCAAAAGAAGTTTAACAGTAAACATCTTTCAAAACGACTTATTTCCAATACCTCCACATTTCTACTAGCATGCTGATATATCTCATCCCTCTTCCTTAAATTATGAACTCCTTCAGTGCCTTTTCTATTTTTCATACATCCCTATGTCTGCTAGTGGAATATCACATATTTAGAAGGACTTGAGAAACATAATTCAAATTCATTTGAAGAGTTGAGTCTTTATTATATGCAGAGACCTGTAGTAGGTACTACAAGAGATATATCAATTAATAAAATGGTCTCACTTTCAGAGAATATCTAGAACTTAAGATAAACACACCAATGACAATAATGAATGACAGTACAATCAATGATCTAGCCACAACACTGAAAGCTTATGAGGATACAAAGGAGAGACCATCCATGAGTTTTAAGGCAACAGATCACAGGCCTATAAATATTTGATGACTGAAGAAAATATTATACAATTAGAAAACTAAGAATTTGTCCTTCTTTCAAACCTTGCAAAATCTAAATAATTCATGTAAATGTGGAGATTTTAAGCTGATTAAAATCTCTCTCCCATCAAGAAAACTATTAAAATTCTCTGGTAGCTCTAGATACTTCAAATTACCATTGCTTCAGAGACTATAAACTTAAAATTTCCATTTTATTAATAAACAGACCAGGTATTTTATTTTAAAAAGCAACATATTAAACAATCTTTCCAACTACACATTCAGTACAAAAAGCTCTTCTTTTGAGAATGTCAGTGAATGTGACATTTTGAAATTGCCTGCACTGTATATTATAACCTATTAGGTCATTAAATATGAAATGTCCGATTTTGAATCAAAAGTATAGTTTATTATATCTCAAACAAGAAGTAGTACAATTAATCAAAGTATGTGCCTATCAACACAGTTTTGCCATCTTAACAGTAGCTTGTTTATGCCAGCAGCTAAGAAGCACGGAGAGCAAGTGGCGATAAAATCGCGAAAGGCACTTTCCACAGCTTGTTGAGAATTGAATATTTTTCCTTGCAAGAAGTGGCCCAAAGCCTGGAAGAAGTGGTAGTCAGTTGGTGCAATGTCTGGTGAATACTGTGGATGACAGAGAGTTTCCAAGTCCACCTTCTGTAGTTTGAGCAGCGTTATTTGTGAGACATGTGGTTGAGTGTTGTCTTATAAGAGGATTGGCCTGTCTCTATTGACCAATCTTGGCTTATTAATCGCAAGCATCCTCATCATTTTGTCCAATTGGTTGCAGTAGACATCCACTGTAATCGATCGACCAGGTTTCATGAAGCTGCAGTGGATAATACCAGAGCTGGACCACCAAACAGACAAAATTAGCTTTTTTTGATGACTATTCGGTTTTGGACTGTGTTTAGGCACTTCATCTTTATCCAACCATTGTGCTGAATTGCTTGTGATTATCAAAAATAATCCATTTTTCATCACATGTAACACTACGGTGTAGAAATGGTTCGCCTTTATGTCGCGATAGGAAAGAAAGGCAGGCTTCGAGACGATTTCTCTTCTGATGCTTGTTAAATTCATGTTGAACCCATCTATCCAACTTCTTTACCTTGCTGATTTGTTTCAAATGGTTCAATATTGTTGGAATAGTAAAATCAAACCTTGCTGCTAATTCACATGTAGGTTGAGATGGATTAGCTTCCACTACAGCTTTCAGCTGTTCATTACCCACTTTGGTCTCAGGTCGCCCACGTGGCTCATTTTCAAGATGAAAATCACCAGAATGGAACTTCTCAAACCATCATTAGCTACATCCTTCCAAAACACTTCGTTGATATTTTGAGCTGTCTGCGCTGCATTGGTTCCACAATGGAACTCATATTTGAAAATAACAAACTTTTTACTTATCCATGGTTTCACAAACACTGCTCTAAAAAATTTTGAAAGATAATCATAAGCTAAACTGTGTGTTTGCAAGACTGGGGATGTACCTTAATGATAAAATTAAAACAAGAAGTGTCAAAGTGAAATGTCAGAGATACCAACTGTCAAACTTAGTACTTAAGGTAATTGGACATTTCATACTTAATAACCTAATCATCAGTTCTTCTATTTGATTAGTGATTGGATAGACAAGAGACACTGAAATTGTTTAGAAAAGAAATATGTGTCTGTATCTGTGTGTATGTTTAAGAGTATTTTTTATTTTTTTACCAATGATTCGACGATTAAAATAATCAGGCAACATTCGTTCACATACAGCAACTAGAAGCCAAAACGCTTCTTCTTCTTTTGCATACAGAAGCAGCATTGAAGTCAAAATGTTCATTGCCTAAAATTCATAGAAAAAATTAAAAAGTAAATATTGATCAGGTAATAACTATACTTCTTCAAACATAGTAGTTTTCAATAGTAATAAGAACTGAGAATAATAAGTATAAATGCCATGTTTCCCCGAAAATATGACCTACCCATAAAATAAGCCCTAGCAGGATTTCTAAGCATTTGCACAATATAAGTCCTACCCCGAAAATAAGACCTAGTGACGGGCATGGCTACGCAACGTATCTGCAAAACCCATGCATTTCGTGGCAGAGTGGTAAAGAAGACGAGCAGCCCTTCTCATCTGCCCCATGAGAGCTCTGTTGCTCGACATGAGAGATTGGGGCCAATGGTTCTAAAGGAAATAGAGTCACAAGAAATTCAGGATGGAATTCGGCGTTTGGAGAGTTATGATGATGTTCCAGAAGAAGACGACTTAACTATATTTGAATAAATGTAGACTGTTGTACCGTACTTAAAAAAAATAACACATCCCCTAAAAATAAGCCCTAGGGTGTCTTCTTGAGGAAAAATAAATATAAGACGCTGTTTTATTTTCGGGGAAACACGGTAACAGTGGAAACATGAGAACTCTGAGCCAGTCCAAAGCAAAACAAGGTGAAGTCAGGCTAACATTTGATAATCAGTTATTTTGTATAGCAACATTCAAGGAAAATGAAGCAGTAATATCATGAACATAGAACACAATAAGTAAAACCTTTCTAATTTAGACTAATTTCAATGGGTCAAAAACCTTAATTATCACAAATCTGAAAAAAACCCACATAATTTTTAAGAACATACTAAAACTGGAGAAAACAAACTTCATCTGTATTTCCAACTACCCATAGAAGAATAGCCCTTCAACGTCAATCATTCTCAATTATGTCCAAAACTAAACATTGTCTTTCCCATATCAAGTAGAATTCTTACCTATTCTAATTTTGATCATGTTAGAAATCCTATTATCTGCTACATCCAATTTGTTTTCATATCCTAGAGTTTCTTCTTATAAAACGTCTTTTAGATTTGCTTTTTCCTCTCTATTTCCACTACCATCCTAACTTTCTGCTTCTTCTATCTTGCATACAAATATTAGATCGCTACTTTTATATACATTGCCACATCCCTTATTATAAAGATGGTAATTTCTTAATGTATAGAATTTGGAGAGAATGGAAAGGTGTGAAGAAGAAAAATCAAACCTCCTGCATCCTACCTACCCAGAGATTGCCACTGCTAACAAGTTAATGAATTTTTCTGCGGTTTTTCCTTCCTTTTCTCCTTCTAAAATTTGTATAAAATTATATACTAAATATTTTTTCACTTAACACTATATTGTACATATTTGGTGCCATTAAATATTCTTTTAAAACAGTATTTTTAATGATTGTAAAATAATCTAAGATAGATATAATATAAATTATTTAACCATTCTACTATTGTTAGGGACAGAAAAACAAGTGAGAGGTAATGGAAATCAGAAAAACAGAAAGGAGAAAGCAATTATAGAAAAACAATAAGGAGGAAATGGTTGCAGAAAAATAAAAAAAAGGGAACAGTTATTTCAGTCTTAAAGAATGGGGTAATTAGGCCATGAAACACTGACCACCAGGGAATGAAAAAACACTGTAAACGGTTATGGAACTTTCCCCATCATACATATACTAGAAAGAATTACTGGAATGTAACTTTTAAGTCATGTCCAAACATAGAAAGAATCCATTCCCCCAAACAGTGACATATAGTTATGAATAGTTATAACTAATCTTTACCTAAACCTAACATATAAAAGGAAAAACACAGAAGTAGACAGTGTCTTTTCCACTTGCGGAGATAGTCCATTTTCCCTCAGGAAATGTACTTTCGCTTTGCACCCTTAAACTTTCCTTACAATAAATTCTTCACACATACTTGCTGAGTGTCTGTCACCTCTCTCCATTTCATGGGCCAAGGCTTGCCATTCCTCCAAGTCAGGACTTCAAGAACTGGGGAAACACTTCAAAGTCCAGCCGTGGACTCAACCGTGACATTATCGTTGGACATTTAGGTTAATTCCAATTTTTTACTATTATATTAATATATAACACTGCAATGGATATCTTTGTATATAAATCTTCATCTAAATGTTATACTATTTTCTCAGGATAGATATCTAGACATCAAATTATTTGGTCAAAAGGATATTTTTTTAAAGACTTGATATTATTACCAAATTAAATTCCAGAAAGACAGTACCAATTTATATTTTGGACCAATAGTGTTTGAATGTTTATTTCACTGCACCTTTGCCAATATTGAGAATTGTAATAATTATAATCACCTTTGTTGATTTGATAGTGAAAATGGTATCTCACTGTTTTAATTTGAATTTCTTTGAGGTTGAACTTTCTTTTTCAGGCTTTATTATCAATTCATATTTTCTCTTCTGTGACTAGTCCTTTCATGTCCATTGCTCATTTTTATACTTTAACACTTTTCTTACAGATCTGTATATTAAGTATGTCAATTCCTTGCCATCTCTGGCACAATGTTTGATTTCAACCTTAGTTTTTACTCCATCACTTTCCTGTGCAATAATCCATAATAAAAGGGATATAGTGAAAATAGCAGAGTAAGGACTTTCGAAAATGCTCTTCTCTATAAAAGCAACAAGAACATTGTTAAAAATCATTAGAATCGGGTTAAGAAAAAAGAAAAAAATCATCAGAATCAATTTTTTCATAACTCTGGAAATTAACCAAGAGCTTACAGCAATTCAGGTAGCATTTATTTAAGAAAATGATTCTCAGCAAGAACAGTGAGCTCTGTGGCAATTTAAATTGCCCAAGGCTGTCTTTATTTGACCTGACACCGAGCTCATCTAGTGTAAACAGCCTTTTCCCCAGGGATGTTTGTTGAAAAAAGAGGCAGTTGTTGAACACGTGGCTATCTGAGGTGGTGGATAGCAGCTGCACCAAAGAATATGCTGACAAAGGGTTAAAAGAAAAGCTGGGGGTTTTGAAAAACCTTGACACATTCCTGGAAACCTAGAAGGCCTTCTACATGCATATGGCTTTATGAATACTCATAGCTGTATGTATGCTTAGAAAAGGGCAGAAAAGACCTAAGCCTTCACCTCTGGCTAATCTTGAGGCTCCGCACAAGCAGAAAGTGACAGAGAATAGAAATAGAGAAAATCAACAAAATCAAAGTTTCGTTCTTTGAAAAGATTGAAAAAAAAAAAAAAAAAAAAAAAAAAAAAAAAAAAACTAAAGAGAGCAAGAACCAGAGAGTGAGAGAGCAAGAGCATGTAAGAACAAGAGTGAGAAAAGGAACTCAGATTATTACAATCAGGAAATAGAGAACATTACTATCAACCTTACAGAAACAAAAGATTATAAGGGAATATGATGAACAATTGTATGCCAACAAATTAGATAACCTAGATAAAATGGACAAGTTTCTAAAAAGCACAAATTACTGAGACTAACTCAAGAGGAAATAGAAAAATCTGGCTGGGTACAGTGGCTCACACATGTAACCCTAGCACTTTGGGAGGCTGAAGGGGAGGGGGAGGATTGCTTGAGGCTAGGAGTTTAAGACCAGCCTAGGCAATGTAGTGAAATCCCATCTCCACAAAAAATAAGAAAAAAATATTACCCAGGCATGGTAGTCCATACCTGTAGTCCTAGCTACTGAGGAGGATCACTTGAGCCCAGGAGTTCAATGCTGCAGTGAGCTATGATCATGCCACTGTACTCTAGCCTGGGCAACAGAGCAAGACCTCGTGAAGAAAGGAGGAAAAGGAGGAGGAGGAGGAGGAGGAGGGAGAGGAGGAGGATGAAGAGGAGGAGGAGGAGGAAGAGGAGGAGGAGGAGGAAGAAGAAGAAGAAGAAATACAACAATCTGAATAATTCTGTAACAAGAGATTGAATTAGTAATATTTTAAAAAACTTCCCACAAAGAAAACTCTAAGAACAGATGATTTTTTATCCAAGATGTTAGAGGCTTTGTTAGCATGCCTCACCTACTTGGAGACAGCAAAATAGTGTGTAGAGATTCACACTGTGAACTTGTATTCAAGAAGGAACACGAGAGCTCAACAAAAAAAATGAAACTTTGGATACTTTGAAAAATACTGTGGGCAGCAGCCCACACTGCAGATTCAGCAGAAATTTGCGAGTCTGTCTCCTCAATGCAGGTTCCCACTGGGGAGTTGGGCAATGTAGGCCAGGGAGAGATCCATGACCCTATCAAGCGCTGGATCTGACTTGGGGGGCAGTGGGGAATCAGTGAGAATGGGCGCCATCAGAAGTACTTTGCAATGTGCTCCCAGACCCTGCACCAATATAAGGAGGCCATTCTGATCCTAACTCATATGGGGCTGTGTAGAAATCTGCCAGCCAACACAGGCCGCAGTCACTGGCTGGGAGAGGCTCCCAACTGAGATTTACTACTCCCCACTCTAATCTTGAGTAGCAGAGGAACCCTCATGGCCAGAACTGAGAAGTGTGGTGTGGGCTCATGCCTCAGGAGCTGGGTATCCCATCACTCCAAGGGACAGACTGGGAGGGGTGTGGCCTGGAACTCATGGCTTTTGTTCCTAGCAGGGAGTTTTGCAACCTGGAGCAATTTCGCAACCTGAGCACAGACTGCCGGGGACTTGGCTGACTATTTCAGCTTGCTGCCAGTGGCTGGTCATGACAAAAACAAAAATGCAATAAAAACAGACAAACGGGACTTAAACTGAAAAGCTTCTGCACAACAAAAGAAATAATCAACAGAGTGAACAGACAACCTACACAATGGGAAAAAATACTTGCTAACTATGCATCTGACAGAGAAGTAATATCCAGAATCTACAAGGAACTCAAACAACTCTACAAAAACCGTCCCAAATTACCCCATTAAAAAGTGGGCAAACTATCTTCTGAAACGGTTTCATGAAAAAATAAAAGTGGGCAAAGGACATGAACAGACATTTTTCAAAAGAAGATACATAAATGGCAAAAAAACATATGACAAAATGCTCACTATCACTAATCATCAGAGAAATGCAAATTGAAACCACAATGTGATACCAGTCAGAATGGCTACTATAAAAAGTAAAAAAATAGCAGATGTTGGCATGGATGAGGAGAAAATGGAATGCTTATAAACTGGTGGTGGGAATGTAAATTTGTACAACTTCTATGGGAAACAGTCTGGAGATTTCTCAAAGAACTAAATGTAGAACTACCATTCGACCCACCAATCCCACTACTGGGTATCTACCGAAAGGAAAATAAACCATTATATCAAAAAGACACCTGCACTCATATGTTTATCATAGCACAATTCACAATAGCAAAGATATAGAATCAATTTAAGTGTCAATCAAGGGATGATTGGATAAAGAAAATGTGACACACATATACACACCACAGAATGTATACCATGGAATACTACTTAGCCATAGAAAATAATGAAATCATATATTTTGCAGCAACATGGATGGAACTGGAGGCCATTATTTTAAGTGAAATAACTTAGAAATAGAATGTCAAATACCGCGTGTTCTCTCTTATAAGTGGGAGCTAAATAATGTGTACACATGGACACAGACAGAATGACAGACATTGGAGACTCAGAAGGGTGGGAAGGTGGTAAGAGATGAGAAATTACTTAATGGGTAGAATGTACACAATTCAGGTGATGGCTAAACTATAATCCCAGAATTCACCACTATGCAATATACCCATGTAAACAAAACTGTACTTGTATTCCCCAAATCTACGGAGGAGGCGGAGGCGGGAGGAAGGAGGAAGAAGAAGGAAGAAGAAAGAAGAAGAAACAAGAAGGAGGAAGAAGAAAGAAGAAGGAGGAAGAAGAAGGAAGAAGGAGAAAGAAGAAAGAAGGAAGAAGAAGAAGAAGAAGAAGAAGAAGAAGAAGAAGAAGAAGAGGAGGAGAAAGAGAGAGAGAGAGAGGGAGGGAGGGAGGGAGGACAGATAGCTTCACTGGAAAATTCTACCAAACATTTAAACAAGAATTACCACTAATCCTTCATAAACTTTTCAAAACAATAAGAGATGAAGTACTACCTAACTTATTCTAAGAAACCATGATACCTAAAACTAGACAAAGATATCACAAGAAAACTATATATCAATATATCTTATGAATATAAATATAAAAATCCTCAACAAAATACTAGCAAACTGAAGATCCCAAAAGACCATGTGAGATTTATTTTGGGAATGCAAAAGTGGTTCAACATATGGAAATCAATCAATGTAATATACTATGTTATTAAAATAAAGGGGAAAAATTACATGATCATCTCAATGAACACAGAAAAATCATTTGACAAAATCCAACACTCTTTCATGATAAGAACACTCAACAAAACTAGGACTATAAGGGAACCTACTCAACCTGATAAAGAGAATCTACAACAACCCCACAGCTAATATTATATTAATACTTCATTGGGAAAGACTGATTGCTACCTCTAAGATAAATAACAAGATAGGGATATGCATTCTCACTACTTCTATTCAACATTGTACTGAAGGTTCTAGCCAGGTCAATTAGGCAAGAAAAAAGGGGAAAAGGCATCTAGATTGGAATGGAAGAAGTAAAAGTAACACTATTCAGGTTCCATGATTTTGTATATAGAAAAAACCCAAAGGAATCCACAAAAAATCTAGAATGAATGTGCTCAGCAAGGTTATAGGATACAAGATCAATATACAAAAATATCAACTGTATTTCTACATACTGGCAACAAATGACCCACAAATGAAATCAAGAAAATAATTCCATATATGATAATATCAAAAAGATTAAAATACTTAAAGGAAAGACATCTGTGCTCATGATTGAAAGAGTTAATATTGTTTATATACAATGCCCCCCAAGTTGATCTACAGATTCAATGCAATGACTATCAAAATCCCAGCTGGCATTTTTTCTCTGTTTTTCAGAAATTGACAAGCTGATCTTAAAATCCATATGGAAATGCAAGGGACCCAAAAGAGCCAAAACAACCGTACAAAAGAAGAACAAAGTTAAAGCACTCACACTTCCTGATCTCAAAACTTACTACACAGATACAGTAATCAAGATAGTGTGGTACTGGCATAAGGGTAGAAATATAAATCAATAGAATATAATTGAGAGTCAGGAAATAAATCCTAACATTTATTGTCAATGATTTTCAGCAAGGGTGCCAAGGAACCTTTCACATGTACTTAGATAGCTGCAATCAAAGAGAGACAATAGGAAGCATTGTTGTCGAGGATATGGAGAAATTGCAACACTCATACATTGCTGGTGGGAATGTGTAAAATGGTACAGTCTCTTTGGAAAATAGCTTGGCAGTGCCCCAAATTGTTAATCATAGAGTTATCACATAACCCAGCAATTTCACTTCAAGGTATACATATAACTACAAAATCAAAACTAATGTCCACACAAAAACTTGTACACAAATATTCATAGCAGCATTATTCATAACAGCCAAAACATGAAAACAACTCAAATGCCTATCAGCTGTTGAACAGTTTAACAAAATGTGGTATATTCATACAATGGAATATTATTCAACCATAAGAAAAAATGAAGTACTAAACTTTGAAAACAATATGCTAAGTGAAAGAAGGCAGACATAAAAGACCACGTATCATTCCATTTAGATAAAATATCCATAATAGGCATATTCACAGAGACAGAAAGTAGATTAGTGATTGCTTGGGTTGGGCACAGGAGAAATAGGGAGTAACTGCTAACAAGTATAGGTCCTCTTTTTGAGGTAATGAAAATGTTCTGGAATTAGATAGTGGTGGTGGTTTGCCAACTTTGTGAATATGCTAAAAACTACTAAAGGGGTAAAGTTTGTGGTGCATGAATTTTATCTCAATATAGATAGATGATAGATAAAGACAGACAGACAGAAAGACAGGTAAGCAAGCTAGCCAGCCACAATGTGTCTTTATGGCTCACATGGGTTTTTGATCAAAAGCAATAAAACTTGCTTACCATATTAAATTCAAATTCTTTTCCCAGGCTTTATAAAAAATTCTCCATTATTCTGTCCCACACCCTTATTTATTTATTTTTTGAGTCTATTATGAACCTAGCCAGTCTTATCTCCAAGGCAGGCTTATTCTCACTTGAATGGTATCGTTCATAGTTACCTTACCTCGGAATAACTTTGCTATTGCCCTCCATGTTTCTAACTTTGCTCTCATCTTTTAGAAGTCAAAATCAAGTCAAAACCTACTTTGAAACTATCTTTAAACTACTGTATATATAATAGATAACATCATAGGCTCTCTGAAGGTAAGCTCCTTGAGAAAAGATGCATTATGATTCTTTTGTACCTTTCAGAGACTCTAAAATATGCTAAAAATACTTGCAATTTAAATGGTCCATTCATTTAAATTGTTTTTCAAAAAAATCTCTATTGATAAGTTTCAATGGATAGATAGTATTGATATGTAATCATTATGGGTGCTCAACCCATTATAAATGAATGTTGATACAGAGTGTTATCTATCCACCATAATTCGATCTCCCCCTCTTCTATAATGGCTGCACATATGTCTGCTCAGCCATACTACATTTCACAGACTTCCTTGTGAATATGTATATCCACATGACTAAGATCTTCCAATAGAATGTGGCTGAAGTGATGTGTGCTCTTGTCAGGCCTTGTCCACAAAATCTTCCATAATTGTTTCTCCATGCTCTCTCCCTGTTCCTGAGTGCTAGTGGCAATGAAAACATACCTTGGAAGCCTTGTTTTGAAGATAACAAAGTCTGCTGTTAGCTTACAGCCTAAGTCTCTGAATAATTTCATGGAGAAGAGCTGTTTACCAACCTGAACACTCACTCTCCTGTGTTCCTTTAAGAAACAGACTTCTATTGTGTTTCAGCTATTATCTATTTGTGTTTGTGTTAGCAGTCTAGCCTACCATACTTAATACAATATGCTCCTAAAAATTTTTTTTCCAATGATTCCTCCACTGCTCCACTGCCTACAGAATATAAAATTCAAATTCCTGACCTATCCCAATCTACATTATTGATTTTTTTTCTCCAACTATTTTGCTTCATTCACCCTACACTTCTACTAAACTAAACAGAGCATGGTACTATATACATTCTACATTTACTTTTATCTGTGCTGGGTTACACTGATCCTTTCTCCTAGAATTCTCTTATTTATTAATTTTTTTACATAAAATATTCTCAACTTTTGCTCCCAAAGGTGTTTCTCTGTCAAACGCTTTCATTCGTTGAAAGAAAACAGCTTATGATGCATCTTTAAGAAAGGATGCTTACATTAAGAAACATGTTAAAACAACATATTCTCAATGTTTGCTTCCAAAGGGGTTTCTCTGTCAAACACTTCCATTCATTGAAAGAAAACAGCTTATGATGCATCTTTAAGAAAGCATGCTTACATTTGCCTTTTAAAGCTGGATATGTAAACTTGTCATAATAAGTACCAATGCAGAAAGAAACAAGTAATAACACGGTCTCAACATTTGCTTCCAAAGGTGTTTCTCCGTCACACACTTACATTCACTGAAAGAAAATAGGTTATGACGCATCTTTAAGAGAGCATGCCTACATTTACCTTTTAAAGCTGGATGTGCAAACTTGTCATAAGTACCAATGTAGAAAGAAACTCAATATTTGCTTAAAAAATATTTCCTTCCATCTTCATATGTCCAAAATTCACCAATTTTTAAAACCTGCAAATGCTACCTCTTCCATGAAGCCTTCTCTAATTCTCCCAGATGAAAATAATTTCTCTTTATTATAATCCTGACAGGACTTATATTTCTCTAAGTTTGTCTCACTTGTTTTTCAGTTTCCAAATGAATATGCTTTAACACCTACTAGTCTCTTTACTTTTAAGGTCAGGATCCTTATCTGATACATCTTTATATAGCCTCAAGTACCTAGAATAGTATATTTTACAAGCAGGAATTCAATAAACATTTGTTAAATGAAAAAGAAAAATAATGAAATATCAAGTCTCCTATATTCCCACTATCATCCTACTTACATTAATACGATTTGTTATTAACCTCACCCCAACCTCTGTCCTCATCACAATTTCCAAATTAGTAGAGTTGAATTTGATGTGATTTTATCATTTGGAACATGCGCACAATTGGGCTCACAGTGAAGTCATACCTGGCAGTATCCAATTTTGGGATTCCTATATGCATAAGCAGTAAGTACCCGCCTCAGAGCAGATATACCAGTGTCACTTTGAAAGGCTGGGTGCTCAGGCAGGGAGCGACGCAAATCACGTTCAATTTCATCAGTAGCCAAGTTGGACGTCCCTAAGGACTGCTCAACCACTTCAGCATAATAGCCAGGATTAGTAGCCATGTCATTAACAGCACCTGTGAAGATGATGGCATTAACATACAACAGAAGAGGAATATATTAATAATACAACTACTATTTGCATATATACATGAAGAATTGGATTTCATTACCTTGAAATTTAGCTTTATGCTCAAGTGATATCTGACCACAACAGAAAAGAATAAACTTGGTAATGAAATGGGGGCAAAAAACATATAAAGAAAAGAGCTTTACAATAGAATCTATAACATCAAGGTGCTAATCTTATCCAACAGAATAACATTTTCATGAGCTATTCTCCCCCCTCAACTTTCCTTTGACACTAGAGATAGAGATTTTCCTCACATTACACACATCTTGTCTAATAAACTAATCTTCTCAGATACTGGATGTGTGGATATATAGAAAAGTACACATAATTATTTACCTCTCTCTTTGACTAGTCTAAACTCAAGATGAGTAAGACTTTGTGCTAACCATTTTTGTAATTCTTTGTCGTTAGCTTAGTGTATAACTCCTAGAAAAGGCATAGTTACTGTCTATTAAATAAATAAAGTGAATAAATGTAAAACCTGAAAAAAGCATCCAGAGCTCTCCTCTTAAGGTCTCTGGAATACCTCTTACAACCAGATCTCGAGTCCTTTTTGTCCGAAACATGCTAACGCCACGCCCACATTCTGCAAATAGGATGTTCCATGACTGTTCCTTCATCTTTTCTTTCAACTGTAACAGAAAAATCAAAGCAACTAAACCTGGTGAGAAATTAACTTTTTCAAAATAACTTGCCTACCCTCTTTACCCTGAAGCAACATCTATGGAAATCAAGAACATAGAAAATAAAAATCAATATTCACACAGGGGTGAAACACTGGACCCTTGTCATCACAAAAATCTCTTAAACCCATGTGAGCATAATACCCTTAATTCCCTATAATTCTTAGCTCAACTCATATAAAAATGGTAAAAGCATTATACTTAGGAGGTAAAGCTTTAAACCATCATTCTCCCCAAATAGCCTCTATTTTAGGATAGATTATTAGAAATCCATGCAAATAAAACCCAATGTCAATAAATATATACAACTATTATGTATCCACAAAAAACCCCAATGTCTAACTTTTACATTTTATCTTCATTCTTGATAACAGTCCTTGTATGTAGTGGAACCAATAAGTCACACATTGGTACTTGTTGGAAAACCTTTTCAAGTCCCAAAAGAAGGGTTTCCAGTTGTGGGACCTTCTAGTGTACTTTAAGATTTTTATTTTTCATCAGCAGTTTCAGTCCATAGATTTCAATATTTTGTTTTCCTACCATTTTAGAATTAAGATTCTCCAAATTCTGAGGGTGAAATACTGTCATTAAGGCTTCAGTGTTCACAGTTTTACTGCATTCTTTCTGACATGTCAAAGATTGCACCTCAAAATTATCAGATGGTCCTGTAGAGTCAGAACTAACAGTAGGCTGAAAAAGAAAGAATGTAATTATCCCAAATGCATGCTTAAAAGTTTCTGCAAGAAAAAAAGTGCTAATGTTTTATCTGTTGTTTATAAACCACAACATATATACATATCAAATATTAAAGCCATGTCTCAGAGAGACATTCTTTTCCTACCAAAATTAGAGATATCAACAAACTGACTTCTAAAATGGCAAACTCAGAACCTCCATGAACACATTCCCCAACAAAAACAACAAAATACGGGCAAAACATTCAAAATAAACCATTTCAGAATACCGAAGTTAACCAAAGGCACAGAACAAACTGTAAAGCATCTATTCAAGAAAAACTAATGAATCTCAGTAAGAACAGCAGAGTCTGTGGGGTTTTATCTTGAGGCTATTCCTATCCTACCACCCTCCCTCCCAAGCTCAGAAGTGTAGTAGCCATGAAAGCCAGAAGTATGACAGCCAGTATATCTTTTGGAGCTTCATTAAAAGCCCTATCCCCAGAGCACAGTCAATACTTTGACCAAACTAGCAGCTCCCTTACAAACTCTATTCCCTGGGTGCCATTATCATTTGATTTGATTCACGGCTCAACTTGGTGAAACAAAGCTCTGTTCCCAGGGCATTATAGGAAATAGCAATCTTCTGGTAACATCACAACTTCCTAAAGCTGTGATTTTAGCCTGGGCAAAGAAGAGCCCAGCTAAAAATTTAAAACAAAGACCTGAAAAACCAGAAGACCATATGGAACTTTGAAAGGCTCCAAGATATTACTGGGAATCTAGAAGCATGCACATAGGTGCAAGGCTGTGAGTATGTCCAGGAAAGAAATGGCAAAGGAGGCCCCAGTAACTCAACTCTGGCTGTCTCTGAAAGAAGGAAATGAAAGTTAAGGCTGATTTGTAAATTGCTTGAAGTTTTAGGTATACCTTCATGCAAAGATTCCTTTGGAAAAAAGATGGAAGACTTAATGGCATAAGGCATTTAAGGAAATCTTCTGAACCATCATTGAATAACCACTAAATTATACTGACTTGGGGGTGATCCAAGTAAGCCAGGCTTAAAAATAAAAACAAGAACTCAAAAACAAAAGTAACTAACAGAAAATGTCCCTGAAGGGGCTCAGTTGTCCGATTTCATAAACAAAGAACGTAAAGCAGCTATTATAAGTGTACTACTCAAAGAAGTAAAGGAAACTATGTTTAAAAAAATAAAAGACCCAATAAAAAGTGGGCAAAAGATCTAAACGGACACCTCGCCAAAGAAGATACAAATGGCAAATAATCATATAAAAGATGGTCAACATATGTCATTAGGTAATTGCAAATTTAAACATTGCACACCTATTAAAATGGCTAAAACCCCAAATATTGACAACACGAAGTGCTCATGATATGGAGCAACAAATCTCATTCATTGCTGACGGGAATGCAAAATGGGACAGCCACTTTGAAAGATGGTTTGGCAGCTTCTTACAAAGCTTAAACATAGTCTTACCATATGATCCAGCCATTGTGCTCCTGGGTATATACACAAATGAGTTGAAAACTTGTATGTCCACACAAAAATTTTCACATGAATGTTTATAGCAGCTTTGTTCACTAATTGCCAAAAATTGGAAGCAACCAAAGTGTCCTTCACTAGGTGAATGGATAAACACTGTGGTACATCTAGGCAATGGAATATTTTTCAGCAATAAAAAAGTTATGAGCTATCAAACCACAAAAGACATGGAAGAACCTTTTAAATGCATATTGCTAAGTGAAACAAGTGACTGCGAAATGAATACAGATGGTATTACAACTATATAACATTCTAGAAAAGGCAAAATTATAGATAGTAAAAAGGTCAGGGGTTGCCAGGGGTTGGGGGGAGGGAGGAACAAGTGGAGGACGGGGGATTTGTAGGGCAGGGAAACTATTCTGAATGATACTATAATGATGGATATATGATATTATGTATTTGGAAAAACACATAGAACTGTACATCACAAAGAATGAAACCTAATGTAAACTTTGGATTTTAGTTAATAATAATGTATTAATATCTCATCAATCATAACAAATGTACCACATCAACGTAAGATGTTAACAACAGAGGAAACTGTGGGCAGGGGAGAGGGTAGGTGGGAGTATATGGGAACTCTATATTTTCTGTTTAATTTTTCTAAAAACCTAAAACTGCTCTTAAAATAAAGTCTATTTTTTTATTTCAGCATATTATGGGGGTACAAATGTTTAGGTTACGTGTGTTGCCTACCCCTCCTTCCCCCCCGAAGTCAGAGCTTCAAGCATGTCCATCCCCCAGACGGTGCGTATCGCACTCATCATGTATGTATGTACCCACCCCCACCTCCCCCCTCCCACTTACCCAACACTCGATAAATGTTGTTCCTAAATGTCCACTTAGGTGTTGATCAGTGAAACCAATTTGCTAGTGAGTACACATGGTACTTATTTTTCCATTCTTGGGATACTTCACTTAGTAGAATGGGTTCCAGCTCTGTCCAGGAAAATACAAGAGGTGCTATATCACCATTGTTTCTTATAGCTGAATAGTACTCTATGGTATACATATACCACATTTTATTAATCCACTTGTGTATTGATGGGCACTTGGGTTGTTTCTACATCTTTGCCATTGTGAATTGTGTTGCTATAAACATTCGAGTGCAGATGTCTTTTTTATAGAGTGTCTTTTGTTCTTTTGGGTAGATGCCCAGTAATGGGATTGCTGGATCAAATGGTAGATCTACTTGTATTGCTTTAGGGTATCTCCATATTGTTTTCCACAGAGGTTGCACTAGTTTGCAGTCCCACCAGCATTGAGTGTAGGAGTGTTCTTATCTCTATGCATCCACGTCAACATTTATTGTTTTGGGACTTTTTGATAAAGGTCATTGTCACTGGAGATAAGTGATATCTCATTGCAGTTTTGATTTGCATTTCCCTGATGATTAGAGATGTTGAGCATTTTTTCATATGTTTGTTGGCCATTATTCTGTCTTCTTTTGAAAAATTTCTGTTCATGTCTTTGCCCACTTCTTGATAGGGTTGTTTGATTTTTTTCTTGCTTATTTTCCTGAGTTCTAAATAGATTCTAGTTATCAGCCCTTTATCGGATGTGTAGCTTGGGAAAATTTTCTCCCAGTCTGTAGGTTGTCTGTTTGCTCTCGTGACAGTTTCTTTGGCTGTGCAGAAGCATTTTAATTTGATCAGGTCCCATTTATTTATTTTTGTTGTTGCTGTGATTGCCTTTGGGGTCTTCTTCATAAATTCTTTGCCTAGGCCAATGTCTAGAAGAGTATTTCCAATGTTTTCTTCTAGAATTCTAACAGTTTCACACCTTAGGTTTAAGTCTATTACCCAGCAGGAGTTGATTTTTGTGAGAGGTGAAAGGAGTGGATCCTGTTTCAGTCTTCTACATGTGGCTATCCAGTTTTCCCAGCACCATTTATTGAATAAGGATTCTTTTCCCTAGTGTATGTTTTTGTCTGCTTTGTCAAAGATCAGATGGCTATATGAAGATGGTTTCATATCTGGGTTTTCTGTTCTGTTCCACTGGTCAATGTCCCTGGTCTTGTGCCAGTCTTAAGCTGTTTTAATTATTATAGCCTTGTAGTATAGTTTGTAGTCTGGTAAATTGATACCTCCCATTTTGTTTTCATTGCCTAGGATTGCTTTTGCTATATGGGGGTCTTCTCTGGTTCCATACAAAGCATAAAATTATTTTTTCTATATCTGTGAAAAATGACGATGGTATTTTAATAGGGATTGTATTGACTTTGTAGATTACTTTGGGTAGTATAGACATTTTAACAATGTTGATTCTGCCAACCCACGAGCATGGTATGGTTTTCCACTTGTTTATGTCCTTTGCTATTTCCTTCCTCAGTGTTTCATAGTTCTCGCTGTAGAGGTCTTTTACCTCCTTAGTTAAATATATTCCTAGGTACTTTATTTTTTTTGTTGCTATTTTGAAGGGAATTGAGTCTTTGATTTGGTTCTCAGTTTGACTGTTATTGGCGTATATGAATGCCTCTGATTTGTGTGTATTGATTTTCCCTCTTATGATAAGAACGCTTAACAAAATAGGTATAGATGGGGCTTACGTAAAAATGATACAAGCCATATATGACAAACCCACAGCCAACATCATACTGAATGGGGACAAATTGAAAGCATTCCCACTTAAAACTGGAAGAAGGCAAGTTTGCCCACTATCTCCACTTCTATTCAACATAGTGCTGGAAGTCCTTGCTATAGCAATCAGACAAGAGAGTGGAATTAAGGGTGTGCAAATGGGAACAGAAGAGATCAAACTCTGACTCTTTGTTGATGATATGAAAATAAAGTCTATTAAATAAAGAAACAAAAGCATGGTAACTACATCCCATCAAATAGGGAATATTGATAAAGAGATAGAAATTACTTTAAAAATAACCAAATAGAAATTCTGGAACTAAAGATGGAGGACTAGAAGCAGCCTCCCTCCACACGCTGCTTTCATGGAGAGGATTGAAAATGGTGAGTAGATACTCACCTTCATCATCCTGTCTAAGAGAGAGTGTTGGGAATCAACAGAGAGGAAACAGGAGGCACCAAAAGTGAAGGACAGGGAAGCAGGACAACCCACTTAGTGGGATCAGAGGTATCCTGGAAGGCGCCTGCACGTGGGGAAGGGACAGAAGAGAGATCCCTGGGGCTCCACACTTTCCCCATGGACACTGCAATCTGAGATGTGGGAGGAACCCTCCACTGCAGCATCCCTCTGGAATGAAACAGAGAACTGCCTGGAGACTGTACAGCAGCATTACTCTAGAGAGAAGGCACAATGGGGTTCCACTGACTTCCAATCCCTGGACATTGCAGATGGCGCCATTCTGAGGACACAGCTCCAGAGTACTGCATCTACCTGGGGGCCAGCTCCATTGCTGCCACCTCCCATTACTCCTGCTGGGCCAAGGAGGGAGTGGGGAGGCTGGGAGCTCTCACATGCCCTGTGGGTGGGTGCCACATGCTCCTGCCATCACCAGGGAACCCAAGCAAAGCAAAGCAAGCACCCACAGACCCAGCGCCTGCTGCCACCACCTAAGTAGCCCTAAATATATATGCAGCTACCACAGGAGCTCCCAGATTCATAAACTGAATTCTATTAGATCTAAGAAAAGAAATACACAGAGACATCATAATACCCAGGAACTTCAACACTCCACTGACAGAACTAGACAGATCATCAAGGAAATGATGATCAACAAAGAAATGCTGGACTTAAATGGGACTCCAGAACAAATGGACCTAACAGACATTTATAGAACACTCTATACCCAAACTATAGGATATATTAAATATATTCTTCTCATCAGCACATGGGACATTTTTAAGACAGATCATGTTAGACAAAACAAGTCTCAGCAAATTTAGAAAAAACTGAAATCATACCATGTATCTTCTCAGACCACAGTGTAATAAAACCAGAAATCAATTCTAAGAGGAACTCTCAAAACTATACAAATACATGGAAATTAAACAACCTGCTATTGAACAATCCTTGGATCAATGATGAAATCAAGATGGAAATAAAAATTCTTCCAACTGAATGACAAAAGGGACACAAGCTACCAAAATCTCTGGGACATAAAAAAAGCAGTGGTAAGAGGGAAGTTCATTGTCTTTAACAACTACATCAAAAGAAAGGTCACAAATTAAAAACCTAATGTCACACCTTAAGGAACTAGAGAAATAAGAACGAATGAAACCCAAAGCTAGCAGAAGAACAGAAATGACAGAGATCGGAACAGAACTAAATGAAATGGAAATAAAAAAAGCAATACAAAGGATCAATAAAACAAAAAGTAGGTTCTTTGAAAAGATAAATTCTATAGGCCAGTAGCTAGATTAACTAAAAATAAAAGAGAAAGGATTCAAATAATCTCAATCAGAAATGAAAAAGGAGACATTATAACTGATGCCACAGAAATATAAAATATCATCTGTGACTACTATGAAAACCTCTATGTACACAAACTAGAAAATCTAGAGGAGATGGATACATTTTTGGAAACACACAACCTCCCTAGCTTGAAGAAAGAGAAATCCTGAACAGACCAATAACTAGTAGCAAGATTGAAACAAAAATTCTCCCAGCAAAAAGAAGCCCAAGACCAGATGAATTCACAGCCGAATTCCAGCAGACCTACAAAGAAGCACTAGAACCCATCCTGCTGAAACTGTTCCATAACATTGAGAAGGAGGAAATCTTCCCTAACTCTTTCTACTAAACCAGTATCACATTGATACCAAAGTCAAGAAAGGATACAACAGCAAAAAAGAAAACTATAGACCAATATCCCTCATGGACATAGATGCAAAAATCTTCAACAAAATACAAAATCCATCAGCACATCAAAAAGATAATTCACCATGATCAAGTGAATTTCATCCCAGGGATACAGGAGTGTTTAACATATGCAAATAAATAAATGCGATTCAACACATAAGCAGAATTAAAAACAAAAGCCATATGATCATCTTGATAGATGCAGAAGAAAAGCACTTGATAAAATCCAGCACCCTTTCATGATAAAAACCCTTAACAAACTAGGAATAGAAGGAACATACCTCAAAGTAATAAAAGTCACATATGACAAACCTTCAGCCAACATCATACAGAATGGAGAAAAGTTGAAAGGATTCCTCCTAAGAACTAGAACAAGGATGCCCACTGTCACCACCTCTGTTCAACATAGTACTGAAGTCCTAGCCAGAGCAATCAGGCAAGAGAAAGAAATAAAGGGTATACAAACTGGGAAAGAGGAGGTCAAACTATCCCTGTTCACTGATGAAATGATCTTGTATCTAGAAAACCCTAAAGACTCTACCCAAAGACTCCTAGAATTGATAAATTCAGTAAAGTCTCAGGTTACAAAATTAATGCACACAAATCAGTAGCATTTCTATACATTAATAACAGTCAAGCTGAGAGTCAAATCAAGAACTCAATACCATTTACAATAGCTACAAAGAAAATAAAATACCTAGGAATACACATAATCAAGGAGGTAAAAGATCTCTACAAGGAGAACTACAAAACACTGATGGAAGAAATCATAGATGACACAAATGGAAAAACATCCCATGCTCATGGATTGGAAGAATCAATATTGTTAAAATGTCCATACTATCCCAAGTGATTTACAGATTCAATGCCATTCCCATCAAAATACCAGTGTCCTTTCTCACAGATCTAGAAAAAACAATCCTAAACTTCATATAGAACCACAAAAGAGCCTGAATAGCCAAAGCAATCCTAAGCAAAAAGAACAGCACTGGAAGCATCACATTACCTGATTTCAAATTATACTACAAGGCTATAATAACCAAAACAGCAGCAGTGGTATTGGTACAAAGGTAGACACACAGACCAATGGAATAGAATAGAGAACCCAGAAATAAAGCCATATAGCTACAACCAATTGATTTTTTACAAAGCAGGCAAAAACACATATACACTGGGGAAAGGATGCCCTATTCGATAAATGGTGCTGGGAAAATTGGATAGCCATATGCAGAAGAATGAAACTGGATCCCTATCTCTCCCCTTCTTAAAAAAATTAACTCAACATGGATTAAAGACTTCAATGTAATACCTGAAACCATAAAAACTCTAGAAGAAAACAGGCCAGGCAAGGTGGCTCACACTTGTAATCCTAGCACTCTGGGAGGCCAAGGTGGGAAGATGGTTTGAGCTCAGGAGTTCAAGACCAGCCTGAGCAAGAGTGAGACCCCGTCTCTACTAAAAAATAGAAAAAATTAGCCAGGCAACTAAAAAAATAGAAACAAAAAATTAGCTGGGCATGGTGGTGTGTGTCTGTAGTCCCAGCTACTCAGGAGCCTGAGGCAGGAGGATTGCTTGAGCCCAGGAGTTTGAGGTTGCTGTGAGCTAGACTGACTCCATGGCACTCACTCTAGCCTGGGTGACAGAGTGAGACTCTATCTCAAAAAAAAAAATTCTAGAAGAAATATAGGAAAAACCTTTTTGGAAATTGGTGTAGGCAAAGAATTTATGACTAAGACCACAAAAGCAAATACAGCAACAGAAAATAAATAGAACTTAATTAAACTAAAATGTTTCTGCACAGCAAATGAAATGATCAACAGAGTACATAGACAACCTACAGAATAAGAGAAAATATTTGCAAACTATACATCTGACAAAGGGCTAATATCCAGAATTTATAAAAAAACTCAATCAGCAATAAAATAATAACCCCATCAAAAAGTGGGCAAGGCCGGGCGCGGTGGCTCACGCCTGTAATCCTAGCACTCTGGGAGGCCGAGGCGGGGAGGATCACTCAAGGTCAGGAGTTTGAAACCAGCCTGAGCAAGAGCAAGACCCTGTCTCTACTAAAAAAATAGAAAGAAATTAATTGGCCAGCTAAAAAAATATATAGAAAAAATTGGCTGGGCATCATGGTGCATGCCTGTAGTCCTAGCTACTCGGGAGGCTGAGGCAGTAGGATCGCTT
>VBSM01003151.1:3236823-3264673 GCA_008086735.1 Cheirogaleus medius | reverse complement strand
AAAAAAAAAAAAAAACAAAAACCTGCACTTGATATAATATTTAAAAGCTTAGTTCAAAAATAAATAAAATGTATTTTAAAAAATGGTCATAAAGGAATAAAGGTATTACATTTATTCTCTACTTTATCCCTATATATGGGCATGAACAATATTTCTCATTATAAATAGAAAGAATAAAATATTTAATGAAATGGGAGAAAAGTAAATACAACTCATGAAAAAAGATACAAAATTCTGAAAACAAGATACCAGTAACTGGTGCCTCGAGAGTAACCAGTATCTTTTAAGAGAGTATACAGAGCACCAGAATATACATGTACATAATTCAATCTTTGGTCTTCAAACAGTACAGTTAGAACTGTCTCTATAATCTGTGTGGCTAAAAACAGCATGCACGTGACAATCCTATGCATGCTGTGTAAATGTGGATTTCAATTGTGGCCACCCACTCTACCTATTTCAGAAGCCATGGAACCTTTGCTCAGAGTCACCACATTCATTAAAAGACCTAGTAAACTTAAAAATTTTCATGAAGGAGTTTAGAAACCCTGTAGCAAGGTTAAACCCATGTGGCCTGCTGAATCAGTGTTGGGTGGCTTGTGGAGGGTCAGATTAAATATTATTAGCTCTAGTTTGCTTTGGCTTGAAGAATATATCGATATCATCAATCTCCCCCTATTACTTACATACCTTGAAGATCTTCTCAACATGGATGATACAAATCTCACCCAAAAGAAATATATTAACTTTTTTTCTTTAGAGATGAGGGTCTCGCTATGTTGCCCAGGCTGGTCTCAAATTCCTGGCCTCAAGCAATCCTCCCATCTCAGCCTCCCAATTAGCTGGGATTACAGGTAGGTATCACTGTGCCCAGCCATATTGACTTCTTAGTATGTTTTATGATATATGAAAACCAACACATTACAAAATTATTAGCATTACAAAATTGCCTATTTCCCTACAAATCAGTTAGCACTTTATTCATGTAACTAAAGTCACCATACCAAGAGTAATAACTTTCTTTAATGAGCTACAAATAAATGCCATGGGGAATATTAAGGCCTTTATTTTGGTTCTTTAGGTATAAGGAAGCTTCGTTAGTAGGTAACAACTATACTTCTGTATCAGGTTAATTCGGGGAAATAAGTTATATAGTCATCCTTTTTTTTAAACATATAAAGGACATTTTTTTCTAAATAATTTCTATCAACTAGATTTAGAGTGAGGTTACAGAATTTTCATGTCAGCAGGTATAATGTTATCTTCATTTAGTTTAAATGGCATTCAATTTAAGAGAGCCAGGAGAAAAGACTGGCAACACTAAAGGAAATTTAGAGAGAAATACAAAAACAAGCCAGACATCCTAAAAAATTAATTGTATACTGTATGTTCACACATATGAACTGTCCACAAATTCATGTGCTTTTGTTCCTTTTTTGAGTATATCCACTTTAGAAGAGAGGGGGAGAAGAGAGAAAGAGATAAAGGCAGTCTTTCAAAATTAAAAATGCCAGAAACCTGGAATTCTAATTTAGACCAACATTATAATAGCATCACCAAAAAAGTAACAAACTATGAATGCGGGATTTTAAAAGTTATTTTGACTTGTTTTATTAGAAAGAATTATGCTTATTCCTTTTCTACCCATTATATACATGTGGAAGCATCTGAACTAGCCTGGCATGAATGAATATGTAGCATTACTTGTAAGACATTCCTTCATATTTCAAGGATATGTTGCCTTTTGTGAGAAAATAGGTGTGTGAATAAAAAAGGTTTAATTTTTCAGACTTATTCTTTCTTAGGGGACAACTTTTAAGTCTTGGGCTCAGAGTTAACTTCAGATTCTCCTCATCTGAGTTATTAGAAATGAAACAATGCATTTCATGAGGATGTTCCCATCTTCCCTACAGCTGGGTGAAGCAGAAGTTGAAGAAAGGAGACATACAGCACTAGCAGTGAGCAAACTCTGATCAGAATCAGTACTGCTGGACCACATGCTTCAGGTCCCTCACACCAATAGATTTTTAAAAACCTTAATAATCTGTAACCTTCTTAAATAAACAGAAGTCTTGCTATTCTCTCAAAGTAAACTTGCACATTTAATTCGTTTCTAAATCTCAAAACAACTAGGAAGTATAAATAAACATTCAGTTTCTTAGTATCCCTATTTAATTTGAATTATATGTTTAAAAAATCATACTCACCACATGCAATTGACAAGTAAACTTGAGAATCCGGTGTCTGGTGTAGGATGCGAAATGGAGCTACTTTAGCAGTAGAGTCTAAAACCGAATCCAGAGTCCCAACCAGAAGCCCTGTGTAATAGAAAGATTGTTGATATAAGTACTTTAAAAGAGATAAATAAAATCAATATCATTTCATATAATAAACTAATGAATTTATTTAAAATTTTTTCTAGCCCAAGGAGTCCTTATAGCGATTTTCTTAAACAAAAAATATATTTGGGATGAAGAGAGTACAGTATGCCAATGTGAGTAGTGTTTGAGATAATTATCTTTCAATAAAAGAGTTAAGTCAGCTTCAGTTGTTCAAATCTCATAGTGTATCTGAAGCACTTATATACCTCCTTCATAAGGTTGTATGTATAGGAGATAAGAATGTAGGATCTGGTAGTAGAGACTAACTGGGTTTGAATCCTGGTTTCGTCACTTACTGTGTCAACTAGAGCAAGTTAAAGTACTTACCCTTTCTGCATCCTCATTTGTAAAATAAGGAGGTTAAAACAGAACCTACCACAAAGGGCTGTTGTAAAAATTAAGTGAATCATTACATATAAAGCACTTAGCACAATGCTTAGTACAGAGTAAAATAAATACCCACTTTTAGGGCATTTTGGATTTCTGATTTTTGGATTAGGGATGCACAACCTAGCATTTGATTATTAGGCTGGTTATAACAACTACTTTCTAAGTGCTTCATGTATATTATTCTTTCTCCTTACCTAGATTATTAGTTCTTTGAGGACAATAACCATGTCTTCTACCTCTGGGTTTGTATCCTTAACTTTCAACATATTGCTAGGCACAATAAGTTTGTTGACTTAACTATATCAATGGGATGGCTGAAATATGTAAATGTACCTTCCTTTTCTGGAAGCTTTGATTGGCTGAATGTTGGTTTTGGTTTATCAGGCATTTCCCTTTAATTTAGCACATAGATTTTTAAGAAAAATTTACATCAACTATAAATCAGGCTTCTGGCTCTTTTCCTATCATTACCTGCATAAAAAGTCAAGCTTTGAATGAGAATATAGGTAGGTTGGCAGATGTGAGGTAGGAAGTTATTATAAGCATAGAGGGAGATAAATTAGAAGAATAAAAGATAGAACAAAGAGATAAAGAGAAATTTCACTCAGATGAAAGGAAAGGGTGGGAGGGTGAATACAGTAATAGATAAAAAATAAAAATAGGGGTCACAAATGCAGCATAATATCAATTAGCAATCTGACAGGATTTTGATAGTGGGGGCAAAATATCAAGAAAGAAGATTTTGGCAGTGACAACATGTGCAGATTATAGAAGAAGTTATCTGATATGAAAAAAGTTGGGGTATGAGTTGAAGATTTTATTTATGAAACAGAAATGAGGAAACCCAGACAAATATTATGAAAAAGGAGATACTGAGGAATGAGGAGGAGGGACAGAAGAAATGATTATTATACTTCAACTAATGATGAGGGAATTACTGGTGAGTTTGGGGATAATAGGAACAATAATACTATCACTTTCAGCATTGAAGTAGTGACTGTGAGAAACTGGAGATTTAGTCAAGGATAAAGAAAGAAAAGTAAGAGCTAAACATATGCTAAATGAACTATCTAGTGTCCTTAGAGCAAAGTGATTGAAATTACTCAGGAAATGGAGGAAAGGAGAATGATCTCAATTTGAAGATAAGAGTGTGAAAAATACCCAAAATAAAGATAAAAGAGTGGTAGGTAGCAAAAGAAAACCAAGATAGGTAACTATCTCCAGTGGAGAAATAGAATAGAGTAATAAGCATATGAAAAAAGGCTCAACATCACTAATCATCAGAGAAATGCAAGTCAAAACCACAATGAGACACCACCTTACACCAATCAGAATGGCTATTAAAAAGTTATCAACCTAAGTGTCCATCAGGGATGATTAGATAAAGAAAATGTGATACACACACACGCACCATGAAATATATACCATGGAATACTATTAATACTCAGCTATAGAAAAGAATAAAACGTCTTTTGCAGCAACATGGATGGAACTGGAGGCCATTATCTTAAATAACTCAGAAAGTCAAATACCACATGTTCTTGCTTATAAGTAGGAGCTAAATAATGTGTACACATGGACACAGAGAATGGAATAATAGACATTGGAGACCCAGGAAGGTGAGACATTGGAGACTCAGAAAGGGACAAAAAGTTACTTAATGGGTACAATGTACACTATTTGGGTGATGGTTATACTAGAAGCCTAGACTTAACAAAACTACACTTGTATGTATAAAAAATGTATAAAACATATAAAATGTATCAAATGAACAAAAATATATAAATTAAAAAAAACACATGGGCACAAAGAGATGTAAAGGACACTGGAAATCAAGAAGGGGGTACTGGGAGGAAGGGAGGGGTAAAAACCTACCTGCTGGGTACAATGAACACTATTCGGGTGATGGGCACACTAAAAGTCCTGACATTATAAAAGGTATCCATGTAACAAAAAAAGATTTTTAAAAAAGAAGTGTATCGATGTGCACATATAAATAAACATATAAGAACTTGGCAAAATTGTCAAAACGAAGGAATTATACTTTCAAATAAAAAGCATTTATTAAACACAGGAGGGTTTTAGCAAACAACAGATAAAAATATGCTTTTTTATTTTTTTAAATATACTGTTTAAAGGTAACAGCAGCAATGTGGATATAGGGAGTAGCCAAAATTACTGGCAAAATTAAGGTCACTTTTTTGAGACAGGGTCTCACTGTTGCCTAGGTCAGAGTGCAGTGGCATCATCATAGCTCACTGCAACCTCAAACTCCTGGGTTCAAGCAATCCTCCTGCCTCAGCCTCCTGAGTAGCTGGGACCACAGGCATGTGCCTCCACGCCCAGCTAATTGTTAAAAATTTTTGTAGAGATGGGGTCTTGATATATGGCTCAGGCTGGTCTCTAACTCCTTGCCACAAGTGATCCTCCTACCTAGGCCTCCCAAAGTGCTGGGATTACAGGCCTGAGTCACTGTGCTGGGCCTAATGCCACATTTGGCAGCAGAAATGTTCACAATTATAAGTATCTTACACTATATGGAAAGGAAATTGTTCAGTTTTTGTAAGTATAAAATCGGGCAGTTAATATAAAACTATGCAACAAATAATTTGGAAGACACTGCTAGAACACATTTCCAGTCACTTAGGGAACACTTTCAGCTCATTAAGCTGTAATCATCATAAAGTCTCTGCAAGATATTCAGGAATTAATATGTGCTAATGTCTGAGTTCTAAAAGTACAAGAAAACAAGCAGACAATTTTGAGTTGCTTCTCCATATACACAGAGGTTCATCTTCTGACAGCCTGAACATTCAAGGTCATGAATCAGCCTATACGTGGGAAATCTTATAGCTATACTAAATTGGGAAGAGAATAGATACTGTCAGCTGTATGACAGAAGAAGAAATTTTAAAGTATCAAGAAATTCAAATCATCCTTGAATGAGTATAACTGAGTAAGGTACCAATGTTCCAGATCCTGGTAAAGGTCTATGAGACTTTGGTAGCATCTGCCATACAAGTAACACCCACCATCGTAATCAAATTTACCACCATAATTGATGTGAAATACTTTTTATTAAATAGTATAGCAAGATAACAAAAAAGATTCTATGATTTTAAAAAATAGGTACTTCGAAGATGATTATGGTTTATGAACTAACTCTTTTTAGCTGTATAGAGACAGAAGACCATAGACTTTAGAGATAAAAAAAATATCCTAACAAGTCATGCACATTTATCTCCTCTGTTGTATCCCTGACAGAAAGCCTACTTTTTTCCTTGAATAATTCCAGAGAGTTTACTTCTCCCAAGGCAGCCTATTGCATCGGTGGAAATTTCTATTTATTAGAAAGTCCTTTCTAAATATGGAAGGATTTATATATCCAAATGTTTGGGCCAGCTTCATGGGCTTGTGACCTGTGCATAGGGCCCATGCTCAGAAGGACCCTATGCTTGGTTTAAGTTCTGTTGTCACTGTCTTGAAATTCTTAATTTTTGAACAAGAAGCTCTTCGTTATCATTTTACACTGGGTCCCACAAATTATGTAGCCAGTCCTAGTTATATGTGGTTATCTTTGGGCAGTGAGATCATAGGTGATTACTATTTTTTTCTTTATATCTATACATATTTTCTGTAATTTTTAAAATGAGCATATTTTAACTGTTAACATAGAAAAACAAAGCTATTTCTTACTCACCAAAAAAAGAAAAAGGGAAGTCTTTCTTAGGATAAATACAATGCTACTTCCTTGGAACTTCGGGACAATACAAAACATCTACTCTATTCCACATGATGGGTCTTCAAATATTATAGTTATAGTTATTTTGATTCCCCTTATTTATTCTTCTCTTCTCCTAGCTTACATATACCTAGTTCTTTCAATTGTTTGTTGTATGAGATCATCTAGGTCTCATATTATTTCCTCTACCATTTCCTTAACATACTTATTTGTCAAAGTTTCTTTTAAAATGTGTCATTCAAATCTGTATACCAGATATGATCTGAACAAAGACAGGCTTTTTATATTGTGGGCTCCATGGTTCTATTAATATTAATGCAGTCTAAGATTATTAGCTTTTTTTTGGCCACTATATGTTATTATCATAAAAACCTTGTTATCAAAAATACTTTGACCTTTTACCAACCTAAGTATTCCATACAGCTGATTTAAAAAAAAAAACAACCTAAATGCAGCTTACATTTTACTCATGTTAAATTTTATCTCACTGATTTCAACTGTGCTCAGATCTTTCATAATCTTGATATTTATCTTCAAAGACAGTGATTATTTTCAACCCAAACTACAAATTTGAATTATTTGGAGTTTTAACCTATTTTTTCCTCAACTTTGCATTATAAAATTTTTTGAACATATAAAAATAGAATAATATATTGGAGCCTCCATTTAGTCATCATCCAGCTTCAATAATTATCAACATTTTTTCAATATTCTTTCATTTGTCCCTCCTGGAGTATTTTAAATTCCAGACATTATATCATTTTATCCATAAATAATCCAGTGACCCTTAGTTTTACAAGGTCCTCAGTTGAATCTAACATGCAGCCAGTGCTGAGAACACTGATTTATGGTATTAATTGTCCCTTCCAATTTTTAGACACCTGTAAATTTGATAAACATTTCTTTTTTATATTAGGTCAATGGTAATGATGAACAAGTAGGACAAAGGGGAGTGTTGGAGGAAAGACCATTAAAATAGCTATAGCTTTTATATGGTACTCATTATCAATGTTCTGGTTTAGTATACAAACTAAAGTGTACTTTAGTTTGACAAGTGTCCCTTTCTGTTTGTAAACTAGATTGAGGGCACTGTGTAAGACAACACTGTTCTAACTACAGAAGGGTCATGCATGTGAACTTCCTAATTACAAACAAGATTTATTTCTATTCTAAGTGTTCGACTATAAATTTTGTCCATAGTAATGACTGCTGGAACCTTATAGCAGATTCTGTATCTCGTCATAAGCTGTCATGCTTACAATGTCAAATAAGTACACCTTTACTGAATTTTTTATCATATCAACTTCATTAGATGTTAATGAAAAAGCTAATTAGTAAACTGCCAATACACTTAGTAGGAAATACATTCAAAAAAGAGAAAGTAGTGTGCTCAATAGAGGTTATGGATTTTCCTGATTCTATTACTTTGCTACCAGATCTAAGTCCTTAAAACAAGACTGTGAATGCTTATTTTAGAATAATCCAATAGCCACAGTTGGCATTTTGAAAGCTGCCAACTTTATACTAAGAGCTTTGAAAAACAGTTAATAAAAATAATTCTTCTTCTGTTCTGTTTTCCCTCTCTGTGCATTCTTTTAAAGGCATTTAGTTGAAAACTAGATATATATATAAGCACTCATTTCCTTCCCTGACTGAAATCTTTGCTCATTAAAGGATTTAGAATTTTTTAGGGAACCAATTAATGTCACAAACAGCAGATTACAATATCTTATGGGAAAAAAGAATAGAAGAACTATCAAACTCAGCTACATTTCTAAAGATTAAAACAGAAAAATATGAGAATTGTTACCATCTTTATTTACAGTCACTTCTTACTCTTCAAGATTTATGTACCAATGTACAAAAAGAGTAATCCTCAGAAAATAAAACATAATACTTGAATTCCTAGGTGGAAAGCAAAAAGTATGACAGGAAATGAATAAATTCATATACAGTATAGTACTTTTAAATATTATTTAGAATAACTAAACCAGGCCATCACTTTGGTTAGTTTAAAACAAGAGGACAACTAATATAATAATAAAAATCAGAAAATGTGACTATTCCTTGTTTTAAAACTTCACTGCTTTATACTGTAGTAAGGGAGAAAAAGAAAAAAAGAAGACCATCTAGATTTGGGTTGAAAGAGCAGTGGAGACAAAAAAACAACAAAGGTTTAATTCTTAGGTCCCTTTAATTCTCTATCTCAGATTTTTCTCTGGTATAGATGAAGATTTTGCTCTTCAACACCTTTTTCTAGTTGCTAAGGGTATTATATCTTGAGTCTCATATTTTCAACTCCAAATAAATGAATCTAGAATCCTTGCTATGTCCCCAACAACTGTCATCTTTTGTACTATCACATTATTCCTCCCACTTAGAATGTCCTCCCCACTTCTCCCTACCAAACCACCTCCCAGATATCATTAGTGCTCATAGATGGATGATTTAATTCAAAAACAATCCAAACTGGTTTTTGGCAAGATGCTTCACAGATGCCACGCTGGAATTCTGCCACCAGTACACTGCCTATTATTAATCATTGCTTTTAGGAAACCTTTGTGTCTTTAACAGGACTTCAGATAAGCATACTTTATGCCAGAACTGGCCCTGGAAAATTGCTTTGGGGGTTTCTAATACCCCTGAATTCATGGAGATTTATAAGCCAACAAAACCAGGCAGATATTATTCACTACCCCCATAATTATATATGTGTTTGCTTACTTGCTTATCATCTGTCTATCTTACTAGATTATAAGCTCTGTAAAGGCTGGAACTATTTCTGTTTTATTCACTACTGTATACTCAACACTCAGGACAGGGGTCAGCTACCACCCTATTCCTCTGCTTCCCTTCACAACAAATTTCCTAGAAAAAATCTGTATTCACCCTGTTCCCTTGGCTCATATACTCTAGTACCTCAAGTCTCTGCTCATAGGTCACCTTAAGAGGTCTTCCCAGACCAATTTATCTAATATACCAACCCCTCCCCTCTCTATCACGAGATCTTATTTTTCTTCATACTGCTTATCACCATCAGTCATATCATATATTATTTGTTTGCCTCCCCCAACTAGAATGTTAGCCCCAAGAGAATAGAGATTTTGTTTTCTTCATTGCTTTATCTCCAACACCTAAAACAGTTCTTGGTTTTTATAAGGGGGATTCAATAAATATCTGTTAAATTTATGTATTGTATACCATCACATTTAGGATTTACTATTACCTTTTGTGCTTATACAGCAGTAGCAAAAGGTAGAAAACTGGGTACATTTTCAACATAAAGGCAATATAAAATCTGTCATAACTGTGCAGCAATGTGGCAAATATTATAATGCCTTTTATTTTATTATTTTAGTTTTTAGGGACAGAGTCTCATAATGTTGCCTAGGCTGGCCTAGAACTCCTAGGCTCAAGTGATCCTCCCGCCTCAGTCTCCTGAGTAGCAGGAACAACAGGTGCATGCCACTGGGCCCAGCTGCCTTTTATTTTTATCATTATTTTTAGCTTACCTTATATCCATGGGCCTTCAACAACTGTGCACAAGCAGCATGAGCTTTAACTAGTTGAAGAGTTATTCCTTCTTCAAGTATTATGTTTTGAAAAATAATACTAAGGTAACCAAAGTTATATATACTCTGCAATACTATGCAGCAAAACAAATGATGCTAATTATACCTGTGAAAGCACTGTTTGAGAACTTCTAGGTTTTGGGCAATCATAGATCAAAAGGAAATGCTGTCATGATAAACTATTCTAATTCTTGTACATTATTCTGGTTATAAACAACAAATGCATAATCACAATCATACTAAAATTCTTCAATGATTAACTATCAGTGTTTTGCTTTTGCAGTGATAATCACTGCATATTGGACATAGTCAATATTACCACTCCAAATCAATTTCTATCTAAAACATGGGGAAAGTAATTGTTAGGAAAAATGGCATAAATATATAGCTCCTTTAGGTCTTCAGCCACCGAAAATGGCACTGAACATCTTAATCCTTCATTAATAGATAAATGTAAAATATTTGTGTAGTTGTTCACAAGTTTCAAAACTCATTTGATCCACATAACAATGCTGTGAGGTAAGGAAGACAATTTTCATCTCCACTGTACAGATGGGGGAAACTAAGCCTTTATAAAACAATTACAGCTTAATACAGACAAAAAATATTAAAGAATCAAGGAGGATAAAAGAAGCAGGGTTAATTGGGCAACTGGAATCACTGGACTTGGTGTTGTAGTCATATATTTGTGGATGTTGGCTTGTTGTTGGTTTATTAAAAAGAAAATCCCATACGGCAATACCCAGGGACAGCAAATCACACTGTGTGCTCCTTACCTTCCCTGAAACATTTTGGTCCCTGTAAAGTAAAAAATTACCTTTAAATATCTCTTTGAACAAGAAAGGACAACTTTGCGGGGGGTGGGGGGGTTAGAGAAATGAAGAATGGTCAGTGTCATCACATTTTAGTCTTGTTTCTATTTTTATTAGAATGAAATCCACATGATAGCAAATATTAATTTTCTACTTACATTATAAATCTCCACTATCTTAACCAAAAAACCAACCAACCAAAAAACCCTTTGCACACAATGCACATCATTAGGACTTTAACTCTTGAGGCTTGAGGATTCCTGGCCCTAAGGCAAACAGGAGTGGTGGTTCCAGTCAATGCACAAGAAAAGGCAAAAGGCCCCAGCAGCAAGCAGGGGAGGGGAAAGGGCAAGAGAATTTATCAACGGGTATCTAAAAAAGGGCCCAAGGCTTACAGGTATGCAGTCAGTAAACTTTCTACCAAGAAAAAGAGGTAACACTGATCATCCTTCATTTCTCAAAACTTCCTACAAGGCTGCCCTTTCTCATTCAAAGAGATCTTCAAAGGTAATTTTTTACTTGATTTCACAGGGTTCAAGATGTTTCAGGGAGGGAGGGGATCACACAGTGTGATTTGTCCTCCCTAGGGGCTTCCCTGTGGGATTTTCTTTTTCATAAGCCAAAATGATAATTTATTAACTTTATGTGTTTGTGTGTGTGTATGTATATGTGTAGGGGGTGGGTAGATCTTTCCTTACCTAAAATGAAATGTCATGCTCACCATTTGGGTACCCCCTTATCAGTAAAGAGGTACCTGGAGGCCAAAATTTTTTATCAGATGGCTCCTTTGTGAGCATGAAATGCAGGGATATTTTGCTAATAAATACTTAATGCTAACACTTTCAGAGTTAAACTCCTTGAGCTGAGGGTGGGGAAAAAGAGGAGAGAAGCTTTATATGTTCAAGAGATGGTCACTAAAAGGTTTTTTAAAAAGGCTACTTTATTGTTTATTACGTGTTTATGAAAAATCACTTACATAGTGATTTGTGAAGTCTATATAAATACCATAAAACTAAAAGCTTATTTCAAACATTTTTGAAATGAAAAGCTTATTTCAAACATCATCATGTTCTAGTCTTTACAAATGATTTTAATTTCAAAGTAATGGTACACCAAGATGAAGAAGGATATAAGGAAACAGAATCTCTAAAAGGATTCCATTTTAATAAGTTTTATTTCTTAGTTTTGCTCTATATACACTACAAAAACAATGTCTCCTGAAGGAGATTATAAATTTGACACCCAAGAACCTGCTTACACTATTCAGATATGGAAAATTCAAGAGTAAAATACTCTTAACCATCTAAATTAAGACTTCCTCATTGGCACATCTTCCTAAATCCCATACACTAGAGTACTTAATAGAATACAGTCCTATAATTCCACCCATGTAATAGTTCCTATCTGTTAAGTAGAGCAAATTGTTGATTTGTGCTTAATAAGCCAAATATGCATAAATTATCTTTAGTTCTATAAAACCAGGTGCTAAATTTAAGTGCTACAGAAGTCATTACCCTTATCAGCCAGGAGAAGCAAGGGATAACATAAGGGAACTGTAAATACTCAGAAAGGTGGATTAACTTCTCTAAACAAAGGAAAATCACTTTATCTGTAAAACAGCCTTATTATGTACAACAAAAATTTCCACAAGATATTCTGCTGCTGTAAGCCAGGACAATTAAGTAAGATAAAGTTAGGCAAACGGTCAGTAATTTACCAGATACCCACTACAAGTGTTTCAAAAATTTAGAAAAGGGGCCTCAGAATTCTAACTTCCAAACTGGTCTCTTGCTATAACGATCCTAGAGTTCTCTGTTGCTATTTCATTATAAAAAAAAAATGGAGTCAACTAACTTTACCAAGTCCACACCTAAATTACACCGCTGGTGATTACTGCCAATTATCACATGGCAAAGAAATCAAATCTTAAAGAAAGTACACTCATTAACATTTCGAGATTGTCATCTTTTCTTCATTGAACAAAATGTATACACTAACCTGTTAAAGGGATAGCATATAATATTGGACTTTAGCAAACAAAATGGACAAAGGCAAGCTTATGATGGCACACAGTCAAGCTCCTGTGAGAACTAATCCAAATGTGGATTTGCGGTAAAGCACGGCAAAGTTCTTTGGCTTCACAATTTTAAGTAAGAATACAGTAATTGAGCAGCCATGAAAATCAGCACATACTTTGGCTCTAGACCAAAAAGAACCAAACAAACCTTAAAACATCTCTTGGCTCCTTTCTGATCCATTTTGTCTAATTTACATGGAATTATAGTGTCAGTTTACATGTAGTAATTTCAATACCACAGGTAAAATAATCATGCAGCGATATAAATTGACCTCTAAGTCAATAGGGCTATCACTAGTCACAACATATAGGTGTGGTAAAAATCTTGGTTTATTTCATTAGACAAATTTCCTCTTATTCTAGAGATATGGGGACTAGCAAATGGGGGAGTGGGTGGGATAAAGGTAAGAAACTGGTGCAATTGGTCTATGCTTTAAGAAAGCATGTCAAATGAAAAATCACACACGCAAAAGGAGGAGTTATTGTTTAAAAGAAACTTGCAATAAGTAAAAAATCATTTAATACTACATTATAGTGATTTGATTCCCAATAATTTGATTTACCTTCTTATTTTTCAGGAACACAGTTGTACAAAGTGAAATATACTTCTCTGGTAAATGTGGGCAGAAGCATCAGTCAAAATTCTGGTCAGGTAAAATTAGGAGGAGTCAAAATATAAGATTATTCTTGAGGCTGTAACACAGGACTGTAAAATCTATTTTAAATATATCCTGACCTATTCTCAATGAACTCAAGTGGATAATTTATGTCACTGGGTAATTATGAACACTGAGTCTCAAATTTTAATCTGGAAAACATTAAATGGAAAGACTCTTCTGCAAAACAACACTTGTAATTTTTTTTTAGGCACAGAAAATGACAAAACGTCAAGTTTAACAGGCCAATTTTTGTTGCCATATTTTCAAGAGGGCCTTTTTTAGAAGCTGAATAAGATTACAGGTCTTGCAAAAAAAATTTTTTTAAATGTCCTATAAAACCTCAGAGTTCTCTACACCCTGGGAGTGGTTTGAAAAAGAAATAACAGCACACGTTTATTACCATTTAAATAACATACATTGATTTGGAGTCTAGTATGTTTCTTTTTATCCTCTCAACTCTGTAAGGTAGGCACCATTTTACAGAAGAGGAAAAGCAAGGTAACCTCCTCCATGAATCTTCACTCAACCTGTCAGTCATTTGGTTCTAATGATAATTTACCGGATTTTCCCAGGCGGTCTTCCACCTCCCTTTTCCCACTCTCCCCCACTTATTCAGATAGTGAGCACAGCGAAAGCAGATAACTGATTCTTAATTGTCTTTGTACTGGAGAATTGCTAATGGCACACAGTAGGTGCTTAAGGTTGTGTAAATGAAAGAATTTCAGCAATGTCATCCAACAAGTAAGAGATGAGCCTGGGACTAACATGCAGATTATTGTACTCTTTCCTCCCCCCCCCTACATCAAGCTGCCTAAATTAAACATGGTCCACCACTTCAAGGGCACAGTACCAAACCAGAAATTGTCACGAAAAACAGTCGTCTCCCCAACGTCCAAAAGTTTGAATGTCCCTACCAAGACGAATGATCTCAAAATAACATTCTTTGGAGACTTTAAACACTCAGCCAAGAAACAGTTCTTGTTAAGAATTGGGGGCAGGGTGGTTTAGGCAGGGAGAGTTGAACTCCAGTTTAATTGGTTTGGCTTACAATAACGGCTTTGAATGAAGGGAGAGCGCCAAACACTCAAAGAGAAATTTATTATGACGTTATAATGGCCTTTGAGAAGGGATCCCAAGGATTGAAAACTTGGAGACAAAGTAAAAGATGCTAAATTGGGAGAGATCAGCAATTCCCAGTCCTGCCCCTAGACCTTCCCCGCCTCCTAATCTCTCTTTTGAAGCCTATTTCCCAGGATGTGACTGGGGCGCCTCCCTTTCTCCTCGCCATCCCCGCGCCTCCCCAAACACCTCCCCCCTCATTACACTCCCCAGGGTGGTGATGATCGGTCTGGGTTTTGTGAAAAAAGTTAAGTCCACAACTGCAAACTGGCCCTGGTCACCAGCCTAAATGCGACCTGTCTAGGTCGAACACTTGTCATCAGCCCCCTCCCCCCATGGGAAGCGACAGGGCAGGTACCCGTTTCTTCCTTTGCCTCAGAAAGAACCGCTCCTCCCTTCCCCTGTCCAACCCAAAGAGCAACTGGTCGTCCAGGGAGGCACTCTTAGGACTTGGAGGTGGTAGAGGAAATGTGGTGGCGAGAGAAGAACCCCAGTCCCTCCGCCCAGGGTTTAGGATCGGGCAGCCGGTAGCGACGAGTAACTGTTTTTCCTCGCTACCTTTTAAGTAACAGTGAACACGGCCCTGAGGCAGGTGGGGGTGGCCATAGCTTACCTGTGAGCCCCCCTCCGCCTTCCTCTTCGTAGCCCCGACGCCGCTGCAGCACGAAGTAGTCGTTGGACCTTTCCATCAGCCACAGCTTCAGCGCATTTTTCAGGAGCACTTCCTCAGGCTTCAGCCACATCGTGAAGAACTTTGTGCCGCTCGGGAGCAGCGACGTGGATGCCCGCCTTACCCTACACTCAACCCGTTTCTTCCCTTCTACTTCTCCCACCAAATCTTCCTCAGGCGGCAGCAGCTCAGGTTCAGGTTTTCCACACTTCCCCCAACCCTCCCTTCTCTCCCACGTAGGCAAGGAGATTGCCAATTCCCTCCCACAGCGCTACCGCCCGACTGGGAAATAGTCCCGCTTCTTTACGTCTTGGGAGTTGTAGTTTGCTACTTGCTTTTCTGTACTCGCGCGACTGGAGCGCGGGACTACACTTCCCACAATACAGTGGGGTGAGACCTGAGTGGGGGTGCTTTCAAAGCGGGTCCCGCCACCAGTTAAGTGTGTTTTGCCTAGCTGAAGTTTAAAGCGGTTTTTTTTGGTTCCAGGTGTAAAAGTGTTGCTTCTCCTTCTCCTTTTACAGCTGAAGACATTAAACTGTAGAAAGCAAAGTTTCCGGAATTTTGAAGTAACGACGGCCCATTCTGGGAAGAAGCAGTAGCAGTAACAAAAATTTAATGAGCGTCAACTACGTACTTAGGGGATCTCACATGATCCTCAAAGAAGCGTTTAGAAGGGGACTTCTTCCCCACTTTGCACATTCATTAACGAAAGCGCTGACGAGTGAGGTGACTTATCCAAGGTCGCGCAGTCAGTGATATGATTCCTTGTCTAAATCCAAAATTCTTGCCTAGATTAAGCTCTTTCTGCTCAGTATAGGAAGAATATAAAATCTCCAGAAGCCACACATTTGCTTTACGCCGGGCGCCCCTCCCTTCCCCCACAGCCGCCCCTGTCAGTTTACCCTAATGAGCCATAGAACATATCTTGTCCGACTTTCCGTTTCGGGATCTAAACAATTTATAAGTAATTTTTTTCTTTCTTAAGCTCTTTTTAAGAAAAAATATCCCTTTCAGGGCAGCCTTCACCTCTTTGTATCTTGGCAATGCTAAGCAGCTGCTTGAACACTAAGGTGAATAAGGTCAATAATTTGCATGACATCGCTATGAGGAAATATTTGGGGGACTTTTTATTTATTGTGATAACAAAGTCCACGGGAATTAAAGAGTAAATTAAAAGTGAAAACAGGTTTATAGGAAGGAAGGAGTCGGGAGGCAAGCAAGGGGCTCTTGGCAAGCTGTTTTGAGAATGAAGCCTCAAGGCCGTATGGCTATATATATATATATGTATGTATGTATGTGTATATATATATATATATATGGGGTGGGGCACATGCAGATGCAAAGTCGTGGAGCCAGGGAACTCTGCCCTGAAGGAACGTTTCCTCTTAATCCTCCAAAGATGTGAGTGTGTGCTACATAATGTGTAGGGATTTTTCTTGTGTGTGAGAAAAGGGGCAATTTGGGATTCCTTTCTACTAAATGGCAGTAAGTAGTCCCAAGGCAGCTTTCTGGACAGTATGGAAAGAAGCAGTATCCCAGAGCCCAGACTGCAATATATCCTTGGGAAAAGCCATCCCAATTTGAATGAGTACTGAGGCCAATAATATCATCTCATCTTCCTGATGAAATATCATCAGTAAATGTAGCAAATGTAGAGAGATGTGAGGTGTCCTTCTTTCTTTTCACCTTTCCTTCCCCTTTTTATTTCCTTCCTCATCAAACCACATTCTTTTCCAATACCCTTAAAGGTTAGAGTTGTGGCAAAGACTGTCCAGAACTGGATGGCTTTTCTACATCTTTACTCTGCAACTCCATGCAGGTATACCCACAGGCTCCCTATTATAAGATCAGGCCCACTTTTGGCTCACAGCAGGGTATTCAGAAAGCTCCTGCTTTAGTAAACAAATATTTCACTGATTATGTAAAGAAAAATTTTTTCCCAATTAAATTACTTCTATGATGTAAAATTTTGACTTGGTCATAAACAATTTATTTCAAGCCTTTTCAAATAAAAGTATTTTTGTGAAAGCACCTTAAAAAATAGAGCATGTCACTCTATTCAATGTTGAATTGTGTGGGGGATGGACATGCTTGAAGCTCTGACTCAGGTGGGCCAAAGGCAATATATATAACCTAAACATTTGTACCCCTGTAATATGCTGAAAAAAATTTTAAAAAAAGAAAACAAAAAAAATGTTCAATTGTGTACGTGAATGTAAATTGCTTAGGAAAGGAGGACTGGGATTGCAAACTGCCTTGGATATCATTGCTGGTTCTGTACTGGTGCTATATATGTGTGTGTGTGTGTACATATATAGCCACTTAATTTTCATTAACAAGCTTGCACATTTTTACATGCTTACTTTACAGATGAAGAAAAGGAGGCTCAGAGAAGTAACTTACCTAAGGTCATACAGCTAAATAAATGGTAGAGATGGAATTTGCACCTAGATTTGTCTTACTACAAACCATGACACTGTACTGCCTATGCATATGGTCCATAGATATCTCAAATACATGTCCAAAGCCAAACTTATTTTTCCAATATTCCCCTTGCCCAATGTTGTTTCTCCTGCTAGATTCTCTTAGTTCAGAGCATCACTGTTTACCATGACACTCAAGCTAAGAACCGTGGGATAATCTTAGACTTCTTTTTGTCATTACCCCTATTCTCCCACCTCCACTGGTGTATCTCTTTCTCATACACACACATAAACACACACTCCTCTACTTCTTTTTCAGAAGTCCAACCCACCCTCCTATTATGGCTTTAGATTAGCCTGACATCACTTTTCCGCCTTACTATTATAATAGTTTCCCAACTCATCTGTTTGCTTCCATTCTTGCTTTTCAATTTATCAAAACCACATATTTATGGACACAATAAAATATGCAGAGATGAATAATACCTCATTTATCTGAAGATCAGTCATCCAGCTGACTCAGCTTTCTAAATCAGAGCCTCAAACACCTATGAGAAAAGGTATTAGGAAACCCCAAATAGAAATTCCAAACCCTGTGCTACATGGAAAGGCTGAGGGTGTCACTCAGGATTTTACTGATTTTTGAAACAATCATCACTGGCTTAGTTTACTCTTCTGTGCAGTCTGCAGCACATTTAGAAACAGATTCAAAACAGGTGGAGCACTGCTAGCCGTCAGCCATTTAAAGCTTTGCTACTCAAAGTGTGGACCAGGCGTCCTCAAACTACGGCCCATGGGCCACATGCGGCCCACCGAGGATATTTATCCGGCCCGCTGGGTGTTTTTGCCCGTTTTGTTTTTTTACTTCAAAATAAGATATGTGCAGTGTGCATAGGAATTTGTTCATAGTTTTTTTTTTAAAACTATAGTCCGGCCCTCCAACAGTCTGAGGGACAATGAACTGGCCCCCCGTTTAAAAAGTTTGAGGACCCCTGTGTGGACCCTGGACCAGCAATATCTGCATCATCCTGGAGCTTGCTAGAAGTTCAGAATCTCAGACCCCATTCCAGACCTGCTAATCAGAATGTGCATTTTAACAAGATCCTCAGGTAATTTGTAGGTATATTAAAGTTTTAGATGCACTGATTTAAAGCAAATTAGCTATGTGAAAATCAAACTCTACAAAAAATTAGGGAGTGATTAATCACATTTTCATTAAAACCCCCATAGGCATATTTTTAAAAATAAGTTCTGTTAATGAATTTTACATGGCTGAATTGATTTTTCAAAAAGTTTATATCAAACATAATGAGTGAGATGTGCAACGTATGGGGGATGGTCATGCTTGAGGCTCTGCCTCGAGGGGGGAGGGGGCATGGGCAATATACATAACCGTAATATTTGTACCCCCATAATATGCTGAAATAAAAAAAAATAAAAAAATTAAATTAAATTAAAAAACACACACATACAAAAAAGTTTGTATCAGAACATGCCCATTAAAGTTTTATAAGGCAATGGTTGAGAACCAGGATATCAGCTGGGATTATAGCTAAGGGAAATTGCCACTAACTATCCATATTGAACCCTATTTATCTATACTACTCCCTTAACCATCAAAGTCTAGGTGTGCCTATGTCTCACATTCATGAAATTGTGTTTATGTGGGAAAAAATTGAGAACTAGTGTGTAGTTTTTCAAAATTTTCACCAAATTAGCCCTGATGGTAGGAGGATAATGAACATTTATCTCTGGAGGTCAAATTAGCCACCATAATCATGAATTTCTTTTAAGTCTCATGTTGTATATTAGTTTAAATTTTATTTTGTTCCAATGTGTTTAAAAATATTTTAAAAATCACTCCAAACAGAAGCAATGAGCAAGGTAAATAACTCAAAATTTGTTATAGCCAGAGATAAAATTTCTCCAGATGTTATAGAACTTAAAATATTTCATAGGTGAAACTAGATGGAGGGGGGAAGAAGGAATGTTCCTAGCATTCCAATTGTATCTCTATATGTTTCTACTGATTGACCTGGGAACCATGTGTATTTTTATTTATAAGGTAATACAACCTGAGCTCTGCTAAACTTACAAATAAACTCTGAAACCCCTGCTTCTTAAGTTGACGACTCCCTAGACAGATAAATATTATCTACTACCGCTGTTAAAAGAACCAGCTTATATTTTTACTATTATGTGAGAGTAATAGCATAAAGGCTGATGCCCACGCTAAAGAATATCAAAATAGCAAGAAGAAAATTCTCAAGTGACATGGAATTCCTCTCCTTGGTTTAAACCCAAGAGAATCTAAAACATTATCTACACAGACTTGCACATGAATGTGCATAGCAGCATTATCCATAATGGCCAAAAAGTTAGAATAGTCCAAGGGTTCATTAACTGATGAATGGATAGTCAAAAGTGGAATATCCATATGAGGGAATATTAGCAATGAAAAGGAATGAAGTACTGATTTATGCTACAACATGGAGGAACCTTGAAAACATTATGCTAAGGGGAAGAAACCAGTCACAAAAGGCCCTATATTGTATGATTCCATTTATATGAAATTTCCAGAACAGGCAAATCTATAGACAGAAAGTAAATTGATGGTTGTATGGGGCTGGGAATGGGGAATGGGAGTTGACTGCAAATGGGCATGAGGGAATGTTTTGGGGTGGAGTGTTTTAAAACTGGATTGTGGTAATAGTCGTACAACTCTATACATTTGCTAAACATCGTCCAACTGTACATTTATATACAATGTAAATGGGTAAATTATAATGGGTAAATTATAATGGGTAAATTATACTTCAATAAGGCTGTTAAAAATTTAAAAAGGTTGACTCATTCCCCTCTGTGCAGGATGCAGGAGCTCCCTCCAGAAGCTACGTTCAGGAGATGCCCCATCTTCCTGGAACTGATCTAAGACAACCTCTACAATGTCTTGCACATCTTAGGTACTCAACAAATATTTTCTGAAAGAAATCTTCTTTTATAGGTAACATGGAAGTCCTGATAATTACATACCTACGAGGCTTAGCTGAAGTTAAAATCCAGCCAATAAATATATTAAAAAGTTCAGTCTCACTAAAAATCAAAATCATGCAAGTTAAAACAATGAGGTACTGTTTTTCCAATGATCACATTGGCAAAAAAGAAATTTTTTTTTCCTATAATAATACTGGGAGTATGTGGAGGGAGGGGGACATGCCTGCTGTTTGGGGGAATGTAAATTGCATACATTTTCTGGAAAGCAAATTTGCAGCATATATTAAAAGCCTTTAAAAAATTTTAAAAAATTTAAAAATGCTCCCCACAAAACTTGAAATAAAGTTAACTCTCTAATAATATAGGGCAAGAATATAGGCAAGACACATACACCCCTAGCACATTGCCACACAAGAGGTGTACCTAGCTTGACAATCATGGTTCTGAGGTGTTCCAAGCATGTATGTATTAACGTGTTTGACAAAAGAAAGATACACTTAACTTATTAACAGCATCTTAACAATCATATTGCCAAAGAGAAGGCTGAAGGAAAACTTCAAAGTAATAAAAGGTCCTATGTCATGGATAGTATAAAGATGGACTGGCATCTAGGTCTTTTTTTAATCTTATATTATTACTGGCCAACCTCATTATTTACTTTGCTGACATTTAAAATAATTCATCATAAGTTCAGTGATATTACAATGGCAGCTACTCTCTGTAATGAAATATGTAAATACATATCATACTAAATTTTAGTTTCTCTTGATCAAATATATCACTGATCATTTACATAAACCATTTTTCTCTCCCAAATCCAGGCATATTATATATGAAAAGTTAGTATACGACAGCTAAACTGTATATCAGACACAAACATTTTTATTGGAATATTTTATTTACATTTTATATTTAAAGAGAATCAGTACAAATCGGGACATATTTACAGCATTTCAAATCAGTGTACAAGAATGCAATGGTTTCATCCATTCTATATTCAGCAAACAAAAATACATGTCTGTTCTGTCTTTGCCTAAATTCTGCTGGAATTTGCACTGAAAACAAAAGTCTAAAAGAAAAGATAAGCCACGCAGAATACAAATAAAGTGCATTTTTAAATAGATCTATTTAACTTTGGTGGATGAAGCTTCAAACTTTAGATTAAGGCACCTGGAATTCCCCCCCCCATTCTTTTTCAAACTGCAAGAAAATGCATTCACAAAATTCATAGCTATATGGACAGAATTTTAGTTTATCTAATGTAATTTTAGCCCATTTAGGTCAAATGTAAACTCAATTTTTAAAGTCAACATTGTTTGGAAAACATTTTCTACAGACTAATTTTACAGGACATTTGCTGTAGACTAATTCATGCACAAAGATCAATTACCAATTTTTGTATGACTTACTCTGTCATTACCATTTTCAAATAGTTTGGTAATTTATGTACTGTGCTTTTGAAAATCTCACAAGTTTGAGAAATAGTTACACAGTATTTTTGTAAGGAAGCTTTTTGTCTATAATCTTGTATCAAATTGGTGTCACTAATATACCAATCAATTCAGCCCATATTCTCTGATAAACTATACTCAACACTCACATGAAGTACATTTAGCCTAATTTTAAAAACAAGAAAAAGTTAAAATGAATATTTTGCTTTAATCTTGTTCTATTAACTTAATGTAGCTTAAATAGACATTTCATGAAGTACTAGCCTAAGTTTGCATTGCTTTTTACATTACAATTCCAGATCATTATAAGCACCTGGAGAAAAACCCTGACACATATAGCCCAAGCTAAAGTATTATTATTTTTAATTAGGATACTACCATAAAATAGATTATAGCTACTCCACATTTTAAAAGCAATATGTTTTTATAAGAAAATTGTTATAAATGAAAAATGTGACTCCTTGAAGAGAGTTTTGAATGTTTAAAAATGTTGCTATCACTATTGAGAGGAAACTTGCCTATGAAAAACATTATAATGAGTTTGTGGAAAAAAGTTAATAGGTTAAATATTTTAAGCCATTTAACTATAGCATAATATTAGTCATCTCAGCACTTTCAGCATCATTCTTATTTTATTAAGTTTATCCAGTTCATTAATAGCAAACTAGGCCCTGATTGGCAGTTCTGTTATTATTAATGGTTCAAGTTTTCTATTGACACAGATTTTATGATTTAATTTCTCGAACAACAGTCTCTTGATCGGGAGCTTCATCTTCTTCAAAGGTTGGGTTGTCAACCTGAGGAATGACATCCACCGCCACGGAATTTGCTTCATGGCTTACCAGCTGTAGATTTTCATCTTTAAAAAGAAACATCAATTTTAGGATAATTTCACCCCTCTCGTCTTTTAAAAGAAAATTCAACATTCATTTCCAAAATGACTTTCTTATCTAATTTCATCATACTCTGATTATTATACTAATTCCTTGTACCTTTAGTAATTATATGATTTATGCTATAGATTACATAAAGCACATAGGGCATTATCATTTTGATTTATAATTATTCTTTGAATCATGTATGTGTGCTTATTTCTACCTAGATTATAGCCTCCTTAAGAGCAAAAGTTATGTTTTCTTCTACACATTTCACTCACCTGGGCACTTTAAAAAATTACCAATGCTCTTCATATACAAACACATATAGATAGATTTTTAAAAAATCAACCAGGAAGTTGGGTGGATGCCCCAAATGGAGTATAAACAGTAATAAATGAATCTAATTATATCACAAATGAAATATGTAATCATTCTGAAGAGAGTGGGGAAGAAAAGAACTAAACTTAAATAACTTTGGAAAACAGTATTTTGATTCTAACCTATAGGACTGAAAAGAAAAAGAACTGTACCCTATTTAGTGAAATTGTTTTACACAGGGGTATGAGTTAGCAATGCCGAAACTATTTTATGTGTATTCTACAATTGAACAAATAAGTAAATATATTGTGGCTAAGGAGGGGCTTTCTCCTTTCACTGTCAGAGAAAATAATTACAATAAGGAAAGGGGGAGACTAGGATGAACCCTGTGGTATTGCATTGGAATCTGATGTATCAGTATAAGCGCACTGTTTTTCAGATAGATAGATGAGAAAGAAATAGATGTAGATGTGTGTGTATATTTGTGTGAGTAAATACATATATTTCCTAACCTTGTTCATTGAAAGGGCCAATAGCAGTGATGCCCTAGTAGCACTAAGCATGCCTAGTGCCCAGATCTTGGTTTTGAAAAACCATTTTTCCAATAAAAGTCCCCCTGAAAAAATGGCTGATTCTAGGGATAGGACAGGGAGAGTACAAGATTAACCTAGATTTTAGCCTAGGGGCCAAACTACAGCCTACAAACCATATCTAAAAGTGACTTTCATGGTTTTAAAAGGTTATAAAACAAACGAACCAAAAAGGAAAGTATGAAACAGAGACTTATAGCCTTCAAAGCCTAAAGTATTTACTGTCTTGCCCTTTACAGAAAAAGTTGGCCAATCCCAGACCTAGAACATCTTGCAGTACCAGAAAGTAAGGCAGTTGAAAGAGCACAGAAACCAACTTGAATGAGTTCCCAATGATGATATGAGCAGTGGATAAATCATGAGACTATATTATAGAATGAAAAAAAACACTACGTTCCCACACTATTAATAATAAATAAATAATTGAATAAATAAACAGAGGAGAAGGAATAGCTCTTCCTTACATTAGAGGCTTAATTGGTAAATGTAGAAAGAATGATAGAAATAAAAAAATCACCATTTTGCAAACACTTTCACAATAATTACTGCAAGCAAGAAACATCAATGAGTGCTAAAACTAGTGCGTAGAAGGATGATGAGAAACAGGATATTTTCATAGTCTCCAAGTGTCTCTGCATAGGCTATTCAATAATTACAAAGGGAAAAAAATACTACCTCTTTAAAGGGAGAAACCTGGCAGAAACCACTTAACCAAGTGAGCAAAGTTTGAATCATCAGTAACAAGACACAGACATGTGCTTCATGATGTAATATGGGGCACTGAAGGGGCACAGCATCACTTCTGTGGCGGTTTTTGCCAGAAACGGACAATGAGTTTAATCACTGGGAAACAGCAGACAAACCCAAATTGAGGGACATTCTACAAAGTAACTGACCGGTAGTCTTTAAGAAGACATGGCAATTAAAATGCAGTGTGAGATTCTGGACAGAAAACGGACATTAGTGGGTCAATTGGTGAAATTTGAGTAAGGTCTGTAGTTTAGTTAATAACAATTTATTGGTTAACTTCCTGCTTTTCATAATTGTACATGCTTATATAAGATGTTAACATTTGGAGAAGCTGAGTAAAGGGTATATGGGCATTCTTTGTACTATATTTGAAACTTTTTGTCAGTCAGTCTGAAGTTATTTCAAAATTAAAATAAAAAAAAAAAACCTGTGCCTGGGCCTTACTCCCTCATGGATTGTGATTTAACTGCTCTGAGGTAGAGCCGAGGCATCAGTAAGGTTTTAAATCTCTCCAAGTGATTCTAATGTGCAGCCAGGGTTGACACCTAGGGCCCTTTTTCAATGGTTCTCAATGTGTGATCCCTGGACCAGCATCATCAGCATTACAAGGGAACTTGTTAGAAAGAAAATTCTCAGGCCCCACCTCAGACCCACTGAGTCAGAAGCTCTGGTGGTAGCCCCTCTGTTTTAACAAGTCCTCCAGGTGACTCAGTGAGTATCTAAGTTTGAAATCCAGTGTTCTGACAGAACTTAGCCCAATGATATGACACACAGATATGAACTGATTGTGGGTTTACAAAGTTATGCAAATCTACAATCACCATAAAAATCAATGGCTAATATGCAAGATCCCCAAACTAGTAATATATAATCACAGACATGATTAAATCTGTTCTAAGTAGTCATTCGTTCAACAGGAAATTGAGTATTTACTACATGACAGGCTGTGCTAGGTGCTTGGTAGACAACAGTGAATCTAAGATACTGTCCCTACCCAAAGGAACTTTAAAAAGGGCTGGTCTCGAACTCCTGGCCTCAAGCAATCTTCCTGCGTAGGCCTCCCAAAGTGCTAGGATTACAGGCATGAGCCACCCTACCCAGCCAAAAAGAGGGGTGAGTTTTAAAGGAGGAACAGAAGTTATACTGAGCTCTTCCAATTTCTTCGGAGAGGAAAAATGGAAGGAATCCGCAGAGAGAAGATAATGGCTCAAACTATGACTGTTGAATGAAGGCTGGAAATTAGGGGGTAGAGTTGAGAAAACAGATGTTGAAACAATAGGAAGGGGAAGAGGGATCTAGGATCTAGGATCTCCCTAGTGTCTGGTTTGGGGTACCTGGGTGGGTGTTACTATCATTCATCCAGATAAAGAATACAGGAGGAAGAACATGGACATCATTTCACTTGCTTTTCAAAGTCTCTGCAAAATCTGTTGTGCTTACCCCTTTTGTCCACCACCCAGCCCATGAGAACAAGAGGACACAAAAAGAGTAGGTTGGAATTTTGCGGGTTTTTTTAAACTAGCAATAAATTAAATTATCCTGTACTTTTACCTTAGCTGAATTCTATTACCACACAATTATGCAAGCACAAGATCATCTGGCACAAATAGACAATGATTATCTATTACGGGTTGAATAATCCACAGATGATTAAGATTCCTATGACTATACTCAAGGAAATGTCTGTAGATTAGATTACAAGAAAACCAAGGTTTGCTTTTGCGTAGTAGTATTCCTCGTGACATCTTCAGAAATGGTATCTATGGTACTGATAAGGCTTTAGAGGACAAAGGTTTATGTCATAAGAAGCTGAAACTTTCACAATTCATCCTATTATCTCAAAATTAGATTGAGAAAAAACCTTCAAACAAAAAAAACATGAAAAAGGTTGAGGTTAAAAACAGGGAAAGTAATTTTTATGGGGGTTATGACTTTGAAGTAACAAAATTCCTAAAATTTCTCCATTGGTATAAAATTACTAAGGTACAATATTAATTCACATGAATTTTGAAAATAATTTCATTTTTAGTTTCTAATGATTTGTTCATTTCATGGTAAATAGTCAACAGGTGGCAGCACATACCATTCTTAAACAGTTTTCTATTTGCAAGAGATGGGTTCCTGAGAAGTTATGTATAAATCAAGTTTTTGTAAATTGAATTCTATTTTATTATTTCAGGACTCCTTTATCTTAATTTCTGATTTATCTTCAATAAACAATGGCTTCTGAAGTTTAAAGTTTCTCTTTAGCCTCTGTAAGTGGTTAATAAGCCTATATTTAAATGCATCAGAGAAAAGCTTTCTAATCTTTCTTTTGAGAGTAATCCCCACTTCTGATGCATTTCATCTATTTCAGGTACATTTGAATATGTTTATATCAACAGGGTGCATCCTTCGTTGCATCATTTTGAGTAGAAGAAACCTGGAGAAGGTGATAATGGCTGAATCAGAAATACTAAAATGCAGGAGTACTCGGATGGGCGTATGATCCACAACGGATCATTTGTAGGGCACTCACAGACCCTCAGTATGCTGCTTACTTGCTGATTGCACATGTTCCTCCAGAGGCGGTTCATCTGCTCCCTGTACTGAAGCATATCCAGACGACGCAGTCTCACTGCGATTATCCTCTTCATGAGAGGAGGCACTATTAGAAGTTTCATTGGATACAGGGACTTGTAAAGACATTGATCCATCTTCAACATCCACCTTTGGAAAGCATTTAAACAAATTAAAAGGATTTCAGAGCACATGCTTTCCCTTGACATAGCATTACAAAGTTTCTTCATAGGTGACTTACTGGAGCAATGTTTCTTAACATTTTAAACCTATAATTCCTTCTGATAATTACAAAAATCTCTTGTTGGCCCAGTCAGCACAGTTAGAGTAACTGAGTCCACCGATGGGGTGAAAGATGCTATAGGCAGAGTGCCCTCACATCTGACATGTTCATTTGTGTTAAGCCAGCACTTCATACAAGGTAGGCACTAAAAAAAAAAAAAATCACACTATTCCCTAGGGGAA
>VBSM01003151.1:3168782-3236723 GCA_008086735.1 Cheirogaleus medius | reverse complement strand
CCTCGGCCTCCCAGAGTGCTAGGATTACAGGCATGAGCCACCACACCCAGCCTGCTTTCTCAAATTATACATGCTCATTTAACTATAAGTTTGGTCACTGTGCAATAGCAAGAGATAAAAACACAGAAAGGGGGATGCCAAGTAGGTTGTTTATATGGTCATCATTTTAAATTCTGACCAAATAAAAGTGCATTTGAGGAGAGAAAGGGAGGAAGAAGGAAAATGGAGGTGGTCCAAGATAGCACCTCACTATCTCTATGATGTAAATATGATATAAATACGTAAATACAGTTTTAAGTATAAACTGCAAGTATGGCACATTACTAGCTAAAAAATAAGGATGTTACTTTCCTGAAAGCCCAGGCATATATCCTGCATATAAATAGCATAGCAATGTTTACCTCAATTCCCAAAGCTTTGAGTATGTCACATTTGCACATGGGGCAAGTCCTGTGTTCTAAGAGCCATGGGTCAACACATGTCTTATGGAAAATATGGCTAATGAAGAAAAAAACACATAATATAATTATCAGTTGTGAAATAGCAACATTACCTTGCCTAATATATATTAACAGGTTACTCTGGTAACTTAGTCTCTGAATAGATGCCTTTTCTAAACACACTATTAATACAATGTAGGAGCCACAGGAACAACATTTGGAAATTTCATAATACAATACTTTTCTGATTCACTCCCAGATGCTTTTGAACTGGGATTTGTTATCAGGTTTCTTGTCCAAAATAATCCACTTTTTTGTGTTCTTAGTAAAGTAGATATAATAAGCCAGATAATACAGCACTTATGAATATGAATACCTTATTAGTCTAGCTTCAAAAAAAAAAACTATTTTCAGTATTCACTTGGAAATGGCTAATATGCTACCTGACCTGAGACTTTGGTCATTATTTCAAATCTTAAACAATTATCCTGTCATTCCCTGTTAAATGGCACAGCTATTCTCAATAATATAGTACAATATAGTATTGAGTACAGCACAGTACCGATGCTTTAGGCAATGTGATACATTCCAAGGACACCACTACTATATTTAATAGCTAAGAGTGTGAAGAGTAACCTTCCGGAGAGGGATAATTTAAAAACCTAAAAACTTCCAAATAGGTGCTCATAATAATTTTATTTTTTTCAATGGGATTGTTAGAATGAATTTAAGATGAAATAATCTAGTACTAATTTATATATGTATGTATATATATACACACACGTATATAACATATATAACTTGTAATGGCTAGGTTCTCAGTTTTCTATGGAATTAGTTTAGAACAAATTGTACCACATTACAATTAGAGTCACACCAATTTCAGGGATATAAATAAAAATAAAAAATAAAGCATTCTTCTATATTTAAATGAAAATAAATTAAAAATAAACACTTTCTTTACATCAATTTGGAAACATTCAAAATAGTTTTCTTCCACCACAATCATTTTTTGGAGGTCAGCTATTCTTATTGATGATATAAAAGAAAATCAAACTTACTTGCAGGTTAAGATGCGCACCAAATCATTTGGTTTATATAGTTCAATACACACAGCACAACTATCTCCATCAGGGCCGATTTCCTAAGAGCCAATGGTATAAGAAAAAATACATTAACTACAGAGCAAGATCAGAATACATATGTATTTAAACAGCATAAATTCCTATGGAAGAATGAGCATTATATCATTAAATGACTATGTAACCATAAATTTCCATAGACTATTTAAAATTATTTAGACTTAAAAATGGTAAAAAGAATAAAGTCAAACGAAAGGGGAACACAATAAAGAGAAACATGTAGTACAGATTTAAACTATTTTCCCTGATTATAGAATTCATAAAATGCCATTTGTACAAGTTGTATAGCTATATTTTCTCATTTAAAAAAATAAGGTAGAATTCATACACAGTAAAATTCACTTTTGTTGTACAGTTCTACAACTTCTGACAAACATATACAGTCACTTAATCCCCACCACATCAAGATATAGAATAGTGCCATTATGCCATTACCTCCAACAAATTCCTTCATACTTCTTTGTAGTTAACTCTTCCTCTTACCCCCAGCCCCTGACAACCACAGATCTGTTTTCAGTTCCTATAGTATTAGCCTTTCCAGAATGTCATATAAATGGAATCATGTATTCTGTAGCCTTTGAGTCTGGCTTTTTTCACTTAATACATATAATGCATTTGAGACTCATCCATGTTGTTGTATGTATCAGTAGGGTTCCCTCCTTTTTAATGCTAAATAGTGTACCACGATACGGATGTACCACAGTTTATCCATTTACCAGTTGGAGGACATTTGGGTTATTTCTAGTTTTTGGCAATATCTAGTAGTAAGATTGTTGAGTCCTATGTTAAGTGTATTTTTAACCTCATGAAGAACTGCCAAACTGTTTTTCAAAGTGGCTGTGCCATTTTGCATTCTCCCCAGCAAATTTCTAAGAGTTCCAGTTGCTCCACATTTTTGCCAGCTCTTGGTATTTTCAGTTGTATTTATTTTAGCCATTCTGACAAATTTGTGTAGTGGTTTTAATTTGCATTTTCTTAATGACTAATTATGTTGTACATCTTTTTATGTGCTTATTTGCCATTCATGTATTTTCTTTGGTGAAGTGTCTGCTTTGCTTGCCCATTTTTTATTAGGTTGATTGTTTTCTTACTGTTGAATTTTGAGAGTTCTTTATATATCCTGGGCACAGCCTTTTAATAGATATGTGATTTGCAAATATTTCCTTCCAGTTTGTACCTTGTCTTTTGTTCTCTTAAGGGTGTTTTTCAAAGAGCATAAATTCTTAATTTTGACAAAGTCAAATTTCTCATTTTTTTATGAACTTATTTTTGGTGTCATATCTAAGAAATATCTGTGTAACCCAAGTCATGAAAATATTTTTCTCCAAAGTTTTTTTCTAAAAATTTCATAGTTCTAGGTTTTATATTTAGGTCTATGATCCATTGAGTTAATTTTTACATAGGGTATGAAGAATGGATTGAGAGAGATTCTTTTTTTTTGCTTATGCATATCCAATTGTTGTGGATGGATAACCAACAATTGGCTACCCTGCTGAAAAGGCTATACTTTCCTCATTGAATTGCCTTTGCATTTTTATCAAAACTCAATTGACCATACATGTGTGGGTCCATTTCTTGACTCTCTCTTCTGTTCCATTGCTCTATAAGTCTATTCTTTCCCAATACCACACTACCTTGACTATGGTAGCTTTAAAATAATTCGAAGCAAATCAGGTGGTGTGACTCATCAAAAGTTGCTCTTCTTAATCAAAATTGTTTTATTTATTCTAATTCTTTTGCTTTTCCATATATCAGAACCAGCCTGTCAGTTTCTACAAAAGATCCCACTAGGATCTGAATTATAGCTGCACTGAATCTATAGATTAGTTTGGGGGGAACTGACATCTTAACAACAGTGAGTATTCTGACTCATGAACATGGTATATCTTTCCATTTATTTAGGTTTTCTTTGATTTCTTTCTTTCATTAGTGCTTTGCAGTTTTAAGCATATAGATTTTGCACATATTTTGTAAGATTTATACATAAGTATGTAATGGCTTTGGTGCTATTGTAAATGGCATACTTTTATTTCAATAAGTTCTATAGCTATTTTTTGTGATACATGTTTTACCTATCAACAGTAGTTTTCAACTGTCCTAAATCTGAAAATGGATGTTCAAGCAAAGCTGTACCAAATCATTGTATTAGCTTCTTGTTGTTGCTGTAGTAAATTATAATAACTTAGTAGCTTAAAATAATACAACTTATTCTCTTACTGTTCTAGAGATCAGAAGTCTAAAATCAAGGTGTTGGCAGTACTATGCTCCTTCTGGAGGCCTCAGGGGAGAATACCTTTTCTTACTGTTTCCAGCTTCTAGAGGCTATCTCCATTCCTCAGCTTATGGCTTCTTCCTCGTGTCACTCCAACCTCTTGCTTCCTTTGTCATATCTCTTACGGTACCATAGTCAAATCTTCTTCCTCCCTCTTACAGGGACACTGATTATATTTAGGACCCAACCAGATAATCCAGGATAATCTCTCCATCTCAAGATCCTTAACTTAATCATATCAGTAAAGTCCTTTCTACCATATAAGGTAACATTCACAGGTTCCAGGGATTAGGACTTACTATCATTGGGCCTACCTCTAGCATCAGATAGATTTAAGAAGTCAATCAGATTTATAAATGTCAATGAAAAACATACTTGGAAAGAACATTTGGCTTGAACAATAGCTTGGTAGCATTGTTTTTAAAACAAATAGCATTTAAAAGTTATAAATGCACCTTGTCTCCTTGTTTCAGTGTACGTAGCTGAAGCCTTCCAATAGCTTTTTTAGCATCTGCCTTTAATTGCCTCTGTAATAAAAAATAGAAAGTATTAGGAAACCTATTTTTTTAAAAGTATGATGAAAAAGGTAAAGAGGGTTAATAAATACCAAGTAAAAGTCAATATATAAATGAATTTCAAAAGGTAAGATTTAATTAACCATAATAGATATCTCATTTACTTGATATCAGACAGGATTTTTCAAATTATAATACTAAAACTTTTCATTCATTATGTTTTCCTACTTTCTTAAACAGAACCTTTGGAGCCATAACGGTAAAGCTATGTGTCCCTACTCCAAGTGGATTCAGGTGCTATGAATTTTCAAAGCAAGCTTCCTATTTTCAAGCTCAAAGGACCTTAACATGTATCTTTTCCAAATTCATTTTTGAATCATGTCTTGTTTGGTGGAAAGTGCACAGGATTTGATCCAAATGGATCTGGGTTCAAAATCTGGTTTTATCACTTACTAAATGAATAAACCTGGACAAGTCATTTACTTCTTTGAGCTTTTTTATTCATCTATAAAATGAGGATAATACCAACCTTTACGGTGTTTGGTGTTAGGGGAAAAATGCTGTTTATAACCACGGTTGCCTTATAAGGAGGATGGATTCTGACAGTGGTTGCCTTTTTTGTTTGTTTGTTTCACTGAGCATATATCTAGATGAGTCTGGATACATAAAGGCAAGCCCCAGGCCTATTTATGGAATAAGAACTAAAATATTATGCATAACTGAGTCAGAAGAGAAGTTAGGGTGTGGGAGGAATCTAAGAGGTGACGGAAATATTACAAGGAGAGGAATGAATGAGAGACTGCCCTCTATGTGGGATGAACTGGCAAGTGGAAAAAAATCTCAGGTGATATGAGATATTTGGTTTTAATTTTAAGTTATAATGTGATGCTGCAAACAAATCTTTCCTTCCTTTTCACTAAAATCTACTACATACACGAATGCCTCAAGTGAATACAATATATGTCTAAATTGAAGTAGAGGCAAGGTATCACACCTGAGTTGATGCTGTGTAGACTATAATGACAGCATGTGCAGCATAGCAAGATGATAATCAGTCTTCCTATTTTGAACTGTAAAATGAACAAACTTAGCAGCAATTCAGCAAAAAGCAAGCACCCAGAACCAGGAGTCATTGTGAGAATGTAAACAGATTTTTCATCCCTCTATATGTACTTCCATCCTCAACACAGTCCCCACCTGACATTTAAGTTACATTTAAACCAGAGATAATGTAAGTATTTAGTATAATGTCTGGCGCACAGTAGACACTCAATAAAATGTTTATTAAATGAAAATATAAACTACCATTCATCAATAAGTATAACAGGTACTTGTAACATGTCTATACATATTTGTAGCAAATATATTTTGGTAGGGAATAATCCATAAGTATGTGCGGAATCTCCTTAATGCTCCAAATCTGTCTCTTCTATATACAATTTTGTGAAAGGTATTTGGCTCAATGCCAAACTGTTTATTTGCTGTCACAGGAACAGCAGAAACCTCTCAGATTGTTACCTGACCAGCAAAGAATCTTAAAAGCAACAGTTAATATGAGGGCTTAGATCCTAGGAAGTAAATAGGTGCTAATAGAGGCCCTTTAACTCCTATTTTGGAATGTAACTGTGAGCTAAACAGGAAATTCTATGATTAAACTTTATTTTGAGCACAAATATCTTTCCTTCTATTTTGTTATTTGCATCATAAGTAAACAATAGAGTGACAGTGTATACTTAAGATCTATGGATCGCCTAGCCTGACATCTAATCTGACAGATAAGAAAACTGATGCCCAAAGAAGAATACCTTGCTCAAAATATCAGAGTTGGTTAGGGTCAGCCCCACTGAAGACCAGAGTTACATCAAGGTAGCCATCTGTTTTGACTATGGCTTGGGCAGAAAGCTAGTACTACTACTTCCTTATATTTATACAGTTTAGTTTAAAATCATTTTTGGTATCTAGTATCTCATTTAATCCTCACAACAACCCCTGAAGGGGGTAATATCCTCAATTTAAGGATGAGCAAGTAGAGGCTTGAAAAAGTAAAATAACGTATCTAAAAGGGCATGCTGCCTCTAAATAATAGAGCTAGTACTAGAACTCTGTTCTTCACATTCCAAGAGTCCATTACAATATAACTACCCATAACTCAGCTATCTTTTGACATTTTTCCAGCTCCTAGATTCTGTGATCTGTCAAACTGTGGCAATCCTTCCAGTGAATAACCAGTATGCCTACAGGGTCCTGGCCCTGCCCTAGACATCCAAACTATACTACTTTCTTCTCATATAGACCATGAGCTACTTAAGCATCTAGAGGAGAAAAATGCAAATGAGACAAAAAATATATAAAGCAAGAAGATAAAATGGGGGGAGGTAAGTAATGTAGTTGATAAAAAGTCTTTGACAATCATTTTGTTGTCTTTAAAGCACTTCTGATTTAGGTTTAGGCAACAAATTCTATGGTATCAAAAGGGAAACTTTATATGTAATGTCTGAGTCTATGCCCAGAAGAACAGAACTTACATTAAGATGAATGCATAAAAAAGGTGGTGGGAGAAGAATACGAAAAATATATAGGGCAAAATCCAAGATGCCAGATGATACTAAGCATGGGACTTGATTATAAAAGATCTCTAAAAAAGTTGCAGCATAGCATAAACTAATGTTTTACAAAGCAGCTTTGGAATAAAAATTTGTTTAAAAGGAAATTTGGATATTTTAAATAGCTCCTACAAAGCTTACATAAATAAAATAGCCATTTTCTTTAAATATCGATGCAAGACAAGTGATTTTGGTAAAAAGCACAAACTATATTTTTAGAGCTTGAATGAAAGTCACTTGCAAAACTGCCATTAATACTCAAAATATTTCACTGTCACATGGATAGAAGAGTTCCAAGATGCATTCCTTCCTCTGAAAAACTGAAATATAAGAGTAGCATTAGGACCAAGTAGTTTATATTAAATATATATGTTTGGACAATATTAAGTCAACTTTTGAGTGCCCAGATATACCTCAACATTTAAAGACAGCATGCTCCAATGCAAACATCAATTTATATTTTATTCCTTAAAAAGAATTTCAATAATACATCTACATTGTTATATAAATTACATTGGATATTTTTCCAATGCCTTGCCACCATATTAGAATTCCCTCTTACCTATAAATTCCAATAGCACATTGTTTCCATCTCTTATCCTGTTCTGTAACTGTATTATTCACATGTCTTTCTCTCCTACTAGATTGTGAATAGTTGGAGGACTGGGCCTTAGTCATTTTTAAATAAATTTACCATAGTGGTTAGTAGGTGCTCAAAAAATATTTTCTGAATTTAGAAAAAATAAAAGACTTCCATGATTTTCTCATCCAAGACACTACTCTGTTTTACTTATTAAAAGCCTCTAGTTCACGAAATTTGGAAAAAGATAGGCTTAGAGAATATTTATTGCGCCCCTACCATGTGTCAGGTTCAACCTCAAGCTTTTTATATGTGTTATCTTGTTTAATCATTAATGATCTTGTGAAATAGGTATTTTAATATCCAAGTTTTATAGACAAGAAAAGTAAGGTTCAGAAGCTTGACTAAAGTCCAGGCAGCTGGTTAGCTGCAGAGCTATGATTCAATTCAAGCCCAGGTTCTATCTGGCTTTAGAGCCCATGATCTCTCCACGATAGTACACTGCCTCCATTGTGTAATAGAAAAGAAGCCTTTAAAAGGCTTCACATTCCTTGTGAAGAAGATAAATGGAAGAAAAAAGAAAAAAAATCTCAAAGTCAGCTATTATCTGATTTTAAAATTCTTCCTAAATTGGCTACTTACTGTGATTTGGGGAATTTTAAAAAACAAATGTATTATACCAGCCACCTCTTCCCTCCTCCTCCCCAATCCTAAGAGCTACCTGGTCTAAGAATATTTGGCAGTAGAATTGAACAGAGATTCAAAGAAGCTGGTTGTTGGCCAATTTTCCACAGAAGCTTTGTCACTACTCTGACTAATCAAAAGCTACAATGGCTCCACTGAAGAATCTCAGCTTATAGATATATTTTTTTGGTTCTGAGTGGGAATTTATTGGTGCTGAAAATGAAAAGTCAAAGCAATTCTTATTCTTTATTACAGTGTTCAATTTTAAAATTATACTGAACACAAAGATACTCTACCTAGTTCATTTGCGTATTTATACCCAATTAGGTAAAATATATGTTTCAGGCTGGTGTTTTGTCAGCATGGTGTTTGGTCCCAGGGTGTTCAGCTTTTAGCTTAACTGAAACCCACATGAATAACACCAGGTATGTTATGTACTCAAACCTAATTACTTGATGGGGGGCAGAGTGTGCAAAAGCAAGAAAGGAGGGTAGGTATAAGCAAACTAGATTTTCTTGTACTTAACTCACCATCTTTTAAAAATAAACATTTTCATAAAAATGTGGCTAAGAGTTTATAACACAAGACACTAAAACTCAAGAATTACAGTAAGTGGATTTTTTTTTCCTCAGATATATTCCTATGAACTAAATCAATGTCTGAGCCATGTGGCTATTTAGGTATATATGAAAAATGAAAGAAATCTGTTTTGTTCAATAAAACGTATACATAATATTTGTGGTTTTTTGCATAATATTTGAATGAAAGTATTCTTACAGGTAAGAGGAAGCACAGGCTATAAAACAGCTTCCCATAAATCTATAGAACTACAGATAAGAGGATACATAAGAGTGCAGACCACTCCCATGAAGTTTATCACTATGAGCAGCGTAAGGATATGCACTGTAAGGAAGAACCTTGAAAAACAGGGGAATCTGACTCCGTAGATAGGTTATAGCTCAGATTATAACTTTTTTCAAAGAAAGAATCAAAACCTTTAGAATTAGTGATATAATGCAAGTTTGCACCCTTTGACCAACATCTCCCCATTTCTCCTACCCACCCCCTATCCCCTGGCAACCACCATTCTGCTCTCTGCTTCTATGAGTTTGACTTTTTATTTTTATTTAATTTTTAATTCATTTATTTTTTGATCCCAACTTTGATTCTGGGAGAGTTCAACTTCTTTAGATGAATGTGTTTGGGGGATCTGATGTACAGCATGAATTTCCTAAATTTGATAAGAGAGTAGATCTTAAGTGTCCTACTATACCCTAACACACACACACATATACACACAATGGTAACTATGTGCAGTGATGGATGTGCTAATTAATTTGATTATGGTAATCATTTCACAATGTATATACATATCAAATCATGCTGTATACCTTGAATATATATAATATTTATTTGTCAATAAAGCTGAAAAAAAGAATTAGTGATATAAATATAAATTAGAGTAAGCGAATACATAAAAATCCTGAGACCCATTATAAGAGCTTCCTTTGGTTCAGTGAGAAGTCAGAAGAAAAACTAAACCTAGATTCCACTTAGACAAAAATTTAATCTGCTCTTCTTAGATAAGAGCCAAAATTCTCATGGTTTTGTAAAAGGCCCTGAAGTATTCTCAAATTTAGGCAGGAACAGATACATATGTATAAACACGCTAACTACAAATGTGTACATGCTGATAGTAGTACAGTATGTAGATACCTAATGAATCTTTCGGTTAGTTTCATGTACTAGTAGAGTGGAGAAAATCTAATGTAACCAGAAATATTTCAGATAATTTTTAGTAATGCTTTAAGCTCAAGGACAGATTTTAAGTATTAACATAACCTAGTCCTTCCTCATCTGAGAGCACACAGGAGTGCTGTCTCTGGCAATAAACTACAGGGACATGTGTGGCATATCTCTGCCCAGGGAGCCAATGTGAATACCAGGGTCTAAGACTTAGGTGGGAGGGCTGGTCACTAGGTATATCCTGCTAGCAATTGGCCAAGTTGCTTAAAACTCAAGACTCGTACAGTGCAACCAGGATATTATCAATCTTGATTGTTGTACAAAGCAACCCTGAGAAGCTGGTATGACATGGTCCATTGCTCTAGGTGTACATAACAAAATCATCAATCACTAGCGTACTTTGCTAGTGAACACTTTGAGGGCCATACTCCCAGCATTGGCCAAGGGCCAATCATGCTTCCCCTGGGGATATATAAGGAGTAAACAACCAGATCTGTTGTGTTACCTCTTTCCTCACAATCCATCCCCTTGCCCTTGGTCAAAGCCTTTTTACTATAAAACCATTAGTATAGTAACTAACTGCTAATATAGTACTTATATTAATACTTCAGTTAGTATAGTATTTAGTACAGTTACTGTACAGTTAGCACAGTATTTATATAAAATGTGTTATAAGGACAACATAAGTGTATCTAATACTTGAAGAAGCCAACAAGGGGCAGAAATAGGCTCAAAGGAACAATTTATCCAGTCTGTAAGACCATCACAAACATCTTTATATTGTTATACCAATTTAATTATCCATCTACCCCCTTGATCTATGGCTACTTGAACTTAGTGATAAATTTGCACAGAACTATTTAGTATCATAATGAACTAAATCCTTCTCATTTTTCTTCAGACCAATTACTCTCCGTTGGTATCACATCCTAAGGAGTTTTAGGGTCAATTTCCCAAATATATTTGATTGTCATATGATTTATTTATATAAGGCAGTTGAATCTAACCAACAATACCAGTATATTACAGTGTGGTTATGATAGTTCAGTTTGGTTACAAAATAAATCAGGAAGTATCATGGCAGTATTTATTAAACCATCCTAGAAGAAATAGCTTTTGCCCATATACCAGATATTTTATGAACAAATATTGTCATCAGTGGCAATGATTCTGTCATTTCTAGGTTCCATGTTAGCTGGGGACAAACCCAATAATTTTTCTCAACTCATTATTATATAGTTTTAGGTTCCCACTAACTGTTGTGCAGTAAGGCCATTTTCCTTACTCATTTAGTATTAGTTCTATTCTTACTAGCTAGTCTTATTTTGGTCCATCCTTTGGTCAAGATCAGTCCAAGATCAGCACTGTAAGTGGCAATTTTCTCCAAAAAATTTCCATAAATTTGGGGATCTGTATGTATCTCAAAGAATTTCCAAGCTTCCACAGGTAAAAATGGAAGGTCATTATTCCATGGCTAATTGGGCCTCCACTTTAAGTAAAATAGTTAATAGAGTCTGTTGTGTCAGAATATATTCTCTTTCCCAATGTTGATTCCTAGCATTGTCTAGCATTCTGTGTTGGGTCTGTGTGACCTTTTTATCAAGGCTTTTTATCACCTTTCCAAGTGGATTCCCATTCTTTTCTCTCCTCTTGGAAGATGATTTCTTCCAAATTGTCTATTTCCATTAATCCTTTTCTTCTGAAAGTCACTCTTCATTAAAAGTAAATTCAGTTTTTCCAAATACTCTAGGCCAATTCCTATTTCACCTAGAACCCTCTTTTGTTTGATGAGCCAGTGTTTAATCCAGCATTGTTTCAATTGAGTATTAACTGCTGGAATACAGTTAGGATGCACGTACTGTACCAAAAACCTTTGATATCCCATGCAAGAGTCAACTGTATAGCAGTCACTCCCAAATGTAGTTTAGTCTGAGTATGCCATAAGGTTTCCTATAATCTTCCTTGTATCAACTTAGGGTTGTTCTCAGTGGGGATACAAATCCAACCTGCAATGCCTAATATGTTATTTTTATTCATAACTTACCAATGCTTTTCATCCTATTTAAAAGCTTTCCATCCCCCAAAACAGGGATGATGTATGTTCTTACACATTACACTATGGCATGTTAGGCCACTACGTCTGGGGGGGGGGCTCATCTGACCATTCAGGCATCAAAATTTATGGTTACACAGTTATCGGTTTGCCTGACATTATAAACTATGTATCATCTTCTTCAGAAGGAATTCCTGAATATATTAATTTTCCCTAATTTTTGTTTTTTAAATACCTAGGTTTTAGTATACCTAGGCTTTAGAATTTTTTCCTAATATTCTTTTTTTTTTTAGAGACGGGGTCTCGCTCTTGGTCAGGCTGGTTTCGAACTCCTGACCTTGAGCTATCCACCCGCCTCGGCCTCCCAGAGTGCTAGGATTACAGGCGTGAGCCACCGCGCCCGGCCCCCTAATATTCTAATGAAGGTAAGTTTCCATAACTTAGCTTCGTCACCATTTCTACCAGTAAAATGGAGATAATGCAGGTAAATGTTTAGTGATAGTTATAAATAGCATATGCATCAAGATCTACCTTTTAAAATTAAATAGGAAGTCATGACATTCTAGTACTTTCAAATATTTATAAGCAAAAGGGATTATAAGTCATCTCTTAACCCCCAAAGGATAAACAGATATAGTCTATTAAGTAATAAAATAAATAGCCCTTCCAAAAGCCTTCACTAATAGATGAGAAGTTTTAATGCTATTCTTGACTATTTCTACAAAGGTTAATTTTCATAAAATATATTATGAACTATGAAAATTAAGGGAACATGAGACAAGAGCTTTGCCTTGTATAATACTAAGCAAAGGTCTTTATAAACCTTATTACTTGCTGATGGGATTTAACACCATGTTAATAGGTTTATTATAGTACAGAGAATACAGAAACACATACCCCACCATGAACATATGCAAACCAAACACTCTTGTCATTGTTTAACCTTTGATTAGTTAGTCATACTGGATACCAATTTCTTTCCAACCTCACAGATAAAAACAGCACAATATACAAATGTCAAATATTAACACGGTATGAAACTATTGAGTGGCCTGGCACGGGAATTTTAAACATCCTTTTGACTACAGCTAGTGACAGGCTGAACCTGTCACCAATGTGATAAGCTGATTCTCTAAGGAGAAGGACAGAAGTCAATTAACTTTAAGCACTGAGATAACTGTCACTTATTACCATATGTCAGTACCTAACCTTTATGAAGTTTTTATAATAAAATTTCAATTTCTCATCTATTCCTAAATTCAATTAACTTTCTTGCTATATAGAAATCCTCACTGCTCCCCCCACCTCCTAAATTGTGTTCTTTTTTGCTTATTGGGGAAACAGCACATGAAATATCCAGAATTTCAATGCCTTTTCAAAAACTTCTCAGTACATATAAAAATTTATTCTGTTGCCTCTACTATAAGATCATCTGAAAGCATTAAATCCCTACTGAGCATTCCAGAGAAGTAGCACACCATTCTCCTGTTGTGTTGAGAATACCCGAAGTGGGGAGGAGGTAAGAAATCATAGTGGCTTGGACTAGGGTGGAAGTGACGGAGGTGGTGAAAAAAATCAGGTTCTGGATATATAGTGAGGGTAGAACCAACAGGACTTGTTGATGGAGTTTATATGGGAAGTGAGAAAAAAAGAGGAATAAAGAATAACTCCAAGGTTTCTGGCCTGGGGTCAAGAGAAAATCTTTTGAAAATGGGAGCAATAATAGTATGTTTATGTACTGATGGGAAAGATCCAGAGAAGAGGGAGAAATTGTTAAAGTAGGAGAGTGAGAGAAAACAATTTCTGGAGTGATATCCTTGAGTATACAAAAGACAAAAAGAACCCTGTACATGAGTGAAAGAGCTGGCCTTTGCAAAGGAGAAGTTCATCCATAATAACAGAAGATAAGGCAGAGAAATAGGATATACTCTGATGCAGACAGAAGGGTAGATGTGGGTACTCGAGTGTTTCAATTTTCTCAGAGGAATGAGAGTCAAGTTGAGAGTAAAGTTGGAGGTTTATGCAAAAAGGAACATGTATGATTAGTCAAAAAAGTAGGTTCTGGTTATATAATGAGGGTAGAACCAAGAGGATTTGCTGATGGAGTTTATATGGGAAGTGAGAAAAAAAGAGGAATAAAGAATAACACAAAAGTAGGAGTGTACATGGCTAAGAAAACATATTGCGATTCCTAGGCAGCATTAAGGGCCCACTCTGAGTTTGTGGTCATAAATTTAAAATGTGATCAGTCAGTATAGCTATAAATGTTTTTCTGCTACTTCAGCTGTGCAAGGTGTAATCATAGATTAGGTGGGAAGTAGTATTTAACTAGGGTAGGATTTTGCCAGCAAATATAACAAAGAGAGAAGGGCCAAGGGAACTGAAGATGTACGCATGGGAGTAACCATGGAATTTAAGCTGGGTAAGGAGAGAAGTGAGGATATCAGGGGGGTGAAGGACAGTTTAAAGATGAAGGGATCAATGAAGAAAACAGAAGCAATCAAGAGTACTTCCACATCTACAACCACCAGCACTTCCCTGTTCAATAATGCTTTGGAATTTTTGCTCTGTCTATACTTGGTACCTTTTTACACAATGGTATAATATGGTAGAAATTATGAACATGTGACCCTATTTGGAGCCTAGCACTATATCATGCACGATTAGAGCTGTAAACCTGCCTTCCATGATATTTACTCTAGTCTTTGCTCAGCCCCACCCCCACATGCAAATATACACATACATGTAAAATAACAGTGGTTACCCTTGGCAGTAACTACAGTTATACTGTTATATTAGGTGAAGGGTTATATTAGGGTGAAGGGTTTTTGCTCTGTACCTTCTAATTTCTAAATTTTCTACATTGAATAGAAATGCTTTTGTAATTTAGAAAAACTGTTTATTTAATAGAACATATGTATTTACACCCATATATAATTAAATGCTGGCTATGCTCCCTAATGAGGTGTTAAAAGATTTAATGAGGCAGGATTAAGTTCCTTGACAAATATAGAAAATAAAAGATTTGAGAAGATAAAAGCTGACATTGTTTTAAAAACTACCAGATTTCATTAAATGTACGCACAGATCATTGTCTAACAAGTAAAGTGTATTAAAATGCATGACACTGAAACTACAATTAAAGCAGTAAAAATATTTTAAAATTGGAAGAAAGGACCATTACAAACCTGCTTCCTGCTTTGAGCTCTTGCATTCCGTAATCTTCGAGCAGAATAAAAGATAAAATAGCCCACGGTTGCCGCCGTAATAATAAAAAAGGACACAGAAACGAAAAAAATCGAGTAGTGATTCACCCAAGGGCCATGTTTTTTCCCTACTTCAATGACCATTGTTACTTGTATGCCTCTTTGAATAGACTGTAGAATTTTTGTGCCTTTCAGATTGCCAATCATGATTGCAACAATGTCTCCTGCACCTGTAAAAGAAAATAAATTCAGTTTTAGTTTGGTAAAGCATTCTTAGTATAAAAATCCAAATGCTAAAAGAATCTTTATGAGTTAAGTGAGTCTCTTGAAATGCTTTTAAATGAGTCTCAATGAGACAAAGAAAGGATATTCATTCAGTTAACATTTTTGAGCACCTACTATCTATATAAAAGTTGTAGGGGATATACATGCATGAGATTTGGTTATTGATCTTACTGAACTCATAGTTTAATAGGGAAGCTATTACATATAACAAATACCTCCCTCTTCTTCAGGTTAGCTACCTATAATTCAACATTTTTGCCTTTGAGGTCCAATTTGTATCTTATATGATGGCTGGCTTCAAGACAAATAGAAATCCCTATGGATGGTAGAAAATAGGGCTTACATTCTAGGGAATCTGAGATTTGGGAAATATGGAAATATTTAACTATACATTTCCCAATATAAGTGATAGACTATCACATGAACTCATTACTAACATGTGTAAGGATTTACATATCAGGATAGTAATTTGAGACAAATAATGTTTACAAGCCCAAACGTACAACCTTTATATATGTCCATGATGTGACATTTTTCTATATCTTCGCAAGCAATATAAAATTTGTCCAAGGTGTTCTAAGGTTTTACACAGACCTGATCAGGTTAGCAATGAAGATAACACATAGAATTGATAGAAATGGAGGTTTCTATTTAGTTCATTAACACAAGCCTGAAATTAGACTAATCTTATTGCTAAAGGTGTAATATCTATAATACCTCCCTCTCTACCACCAAATATATAAGTTTTGTGGAAAAAAATAAAGGACAAACATTATCTTTCCCAGTGTTGTGAGAATGTCAGGCTGCTCATGCCTTTCCAATGCTTATCAAGGTTTATATTCTATCTCGTTTATATGACCTAAGACCAATAATGTTACGCAAAAGAATAGAGCTCTTTGAATGTTAAGGTATTGCCAAACAGAGAAACCTCCCACTGATATTAGGTCCAGGTGCTAATCAAGGTTAATGATCAAACTCCAATCTGGAATAAATACACACCCCCACGACTCTGAAAGGACCTTTAGACTAGAATTTAAACACAAAAGTACAATATTAAAATAGTATTCACACTTCTGATGATCAAATTAAGAATATAAACCTTAAATGGCTATGTATATAGTAGAATTATTACCCAAGTAATCCCTTAAATTTACGGTGCCCTGTGGCCAAAGTCTTCAAAAGATAAGGCCAAAAAGAAGTATCTCACAGTATGCTAGCTGTCTCCTTATTCGAAGTTATTAATTAAAAAATATATTTAAAGTGTATTATTACAGATGCTTAAAGTTCCAAAAGATAGTATTTTTACATATGATAGCCATTTAGTTAAACCCTTTTATAACTTTACTGACTCATGTGTGATCACTCAGTTTGACAGAGGTTAATGACTCACTCTGTTCTCATTTACATGGGTGAAAAATCTCAAAAGCAATGGGGAGTGAAGGAGTCTAAAATGTAGATATCTTCTTCCAGTATCACTTTATAACCCAAATATCCCTTATGTGTCTGGGGAATTGGTAATTTTGCAAGAGAGTGACTTTTTTCCCCTACTTATTGGGGGGCCTTAAATTTCTAGCTATGGCACTAAAAGTACAGACATTATCTGTCTTTTTTCTACAAGCCATCTCTCAGGAAAATGTGTGGTTATAAAGTTTTGATTTAATTATATAACCTAGCATTTATTTCTGATATTGTAACCTATATAATCTTTAAAAGCATAGAGAATTCTAAAAATCAGGCTCTGGAATATTTCATAATTTAAAAGATTTTTTAAAAAACCACAGATGTGCCTTCTAGTATTTTTTTGACTAATATAAATAGTTTTTATTCTTTTAGAAGATATGAGGTGGGTGGCAGGGGTGAATACTCAAGGAACATACTAGCCATTGTGGTCAGATGGAGATTAAAAAACAAGGATGATCAAGAAGTGTACAATCGTTTACATCTTAGGAACAATGCTGTGTTTCAATCCCCACAATTCATATTCGTACATGCTATATATAGTCCCACTGTGAAAAATCTACTGAATTAACTTTCTAATCATATAAAAAACCTATTCCTAAGCATTATGATCTATCTCCCTGCACACCCTTGCAACTATCTAAAAACTGCTCCCCCTCCACTGTTCCCAAACACAGTTAATGACATCACAACACTTCTGGTCACCTGGTTTAGTGACCTCAGAATCATGTTTGAATCCTTACTGCTCACCTAGTCAGCCATGCACATGCTACTTACTTCCTTGGTATCTCCCATTATCAGATCCTTCTTTCTATTCCTGCTGCCTTAATATAGGCCCTCATAATTTTCTTGCCTAAACTATTTCAGTAACCTCCTAACTGGTCACCCTCTATCCAGTATTCCCCTTCCCTTAAACTTTCATCAAAGTTTATCTTCCTATTTGACTTTTGCCATCACTTGGTTGGATCATGCCTCTTCCCTTGCTCAGGAGTCTTTAGTGGCTCCTTATTACTCATTAAATTCTGACTCTTTGGCCTAGCATTTAAAGTCTTATATGATTTGGCCCCAATTGACCTTGCCAGTTTGATATATCTCCACTATACCTCACTTCATGAATACTCAGATCCAGCCACATGGGATTGTAACTCACTTTCCAAAACTCTCTTTGTTCATTCTGTGCCCTCAGCCTAAAATGTCCTATATCCTCTCTGACACTCCTCCCCCTCTTCTGCTTGTCTACGGTATTACTCAAGTCCCAGCTCAAACTCCTATACAGTTTCCCCAAGTTCCAAGTGAGAAAGTAAATGTTCCTTCTTTGTTCCCCTGTCACTTGGTTTTTAACCTCTGTCTAGTACTTCACTTTGCTTTTGCATTTCAATTGGCAGGCCTTAATCCCTCTCTAAATTAAGAACTGTTTTGGGGAAGAGGCAGTCTCTTTTTTAAAGTTTATTAATATAACTGACACATAATAATTGTATATATCTATGGGGTACAATGCAATTGTTAATGCATGTATACATAGTATAATGATCAAATGGGGTAATTACTATTTCCATCACTTTAAACATTTTTCATTTCTTTGTGGTGACAACATTCAAAATCTTTTCTTCTAGTTATCTTAAAATATAAACTATATTGTTATATACACTATAGCCACCCTACTGTGTAACAGAACACCAAAACTTATTCTTCCTGTCTAACTGTAACTTTGTACTCATTGACCAACCTTTCCCTGCCTCCAGTAACTACTATTCTACTTTCTACTTCTGTGCAATCAACTTTTTAAGATTCCATATACAAATGAGATCACCTGGTGTTTCTCTTTCTGTGCTTGGCTTATTTCATTTAACGTAACGTCCTCCAGGTTCATACATGTTGCCACAAATGACAGGATTTCATTTTATTTCATGGCTGAACAGCATTTCCTTTGGATATATAACCTGTATGGGATTGCTGGAATATATGGTAGTTCTGTTTTTAATTTTTTGAGGAACCTTCATACTGTTTTCCATAATGGCTGTACTAATTTACATTCCCACTGATAGTGTAGAAGAGTTCCCTTTTTTTTCTGCATCCTTGCCAGCATTTGTTATTTTTTGTCTTTTTAATAAGCATTCTAACTTGGATGAGGTGATATCTCATAGTTTAGATTTGCATTACCCTGATGATTAGTGATGTTGACATTTTTTCATATACCTCGTAGCCACTTGTATGTCTTCTTTTGAGAAATGTCTATTCAGGTCTTTTACCCATTTTTAACCTAATTAATTATTTGCTATTGCATTGACTTGGCAGTCTCTTAATTAACTATAGTAATGCCTTTCTTTATTTGGCATTGTCAAGGAATTAGATGTTCCATGTAAGTAAAATTTACAGATAACAAAAGGCTTTACACAAATACTTAATTTTAAGAATTTTGAATGGACACTTTAAAAAGTAATCTATACTGCCCTATTTTCTTAACTAGGAGATACTGCTTATGATTTATTATTGACACTGGATTATCTTTGTAAGTCATTATTTGATAGTAGTAATTAGTATGTAGCAAGATTATTTGTCTCCAAACTGTAACAATTTTTTCACCAAAGTCATAGATTTTTGGAACTGGAATGGATCTTAGAAATCATTCAGTTTGGCTTATTTTTGAGTTCTCACATTAGGCAATTTTCTTTGAGGGAGGATTTCTCACTTAACTTGTTGCTTCTAGCACCATCTCTTCTTTCTTTCTAATTTTATGCTTCTAATTTACCATTGGCTCAGAATAGATAATCATGCTTGGGTCTACAGAAAGAGTAAGACAAGCTTCCAGAGAGAGCTTGTGGGCTTCAGTACAAGTACCTTCTGTCTGACATTTATATTGTTTGCTCACTGACATTTTTGTTTACTTCCTGAATCCTGGCTATGATCTGGATAATCAAGGTGGCCAGATAAAATTTACCTATAAACTAGGCCTTTAACGTATTTAATTCTCACATTAACCCTATAAGATAGGCATTGCTATTATCCCCATTAATGATAAGACTGACTAAATTGCCTAGGATAATGCAAGCTAGTAAGTACAGAAATGGCATTTGGACCGAGACAGTTTGGCTTTAGTGCCTCTGCTCTTTACCACCATTCTACATTAGTTCTGTATCTTCAGTGAAACCTAAAGCTATTATTTAAGTGTAAAAATGAAACTTAAATAGGTAATTCAGGGGTTTAGTGGTAAATGTTTAACAACTGGGTCTCGGGGTTGCAGAAAGCCCTGATTTGTAGTGTGTGCCAATTTCCATGGTGTAAATACTCCCATCATGGCCATGTGAATGTGGAGTTGGGAAGAAATAGGTACAATTGACTGAGCAAGATGGCTCCAGTTCACCACTGGACATTACAAAGTCAAAACTTAAGTACAACTGATTGATCACAGTTACTGATGCAACTTCTTGTTCTACTCTTTCCCCTTTACACTACTACTCTTGAATAGTCCTAAAAACAACAATAAAACCCCAACTTAAGTATACAAGTAGCACACAATTCAAAATTTAACATGTAACAAATTCACTTTGCTTATTTTTTTCACTAATTCATACCTACTTTTAAAAATCAGTCAAGGCCGGGCGCGGTGGCTCACGCCTGTAATCCTAGCACTCTGGGAGGCCGAGGCGGGTGGATAGCTCAAGGTCAGGAGTTCGAAACCAGCCTGACCAAGAGCGAGACCCCGTCTCAAAAAAAAAAATAAATAAAAAAAAAAATAAAAATCAGTCAAAATCCATGTACAATCTCAAATTAAGTTTTTGTACTTGCTACTCTGTTGAAAATCACAAAATAAGATATGTACTCTGAAACTCCAAAGAACACTCAGACTTCTCTTTGTGAAACAGACAAGAAAACTTTTCTTATTGTAGTGTGTTTCCATTGCTAAGCGGGCCTTGTTGAGCCTTTTTCTCCCTTAAGCTTTTTTCTATCCTTAAAATATTGGAAAGGTACTGGTATAATGCTTCAGCTGATCCCAAACCTCTCAAATTAAAATTAGTAACTTTTTAAGTGATCTTTGTGAAGGATCACAAAACACTGTGTATATAAAATTAGCCATTTATTATAAAAAATATAGATGTGGTTATATTCATAATTGATTCTGAATCTTTAACCTCCCTGATGACCAGTGTGTTGGAGAATAGAAAGTGAAGGGAACATTTAACACACACACACACACACACAGGCCAGAAGCTTTTCTCATCTTAAACAAGATTTGGAAAATGTAAATATTAGCATTTTTTCAAAGAGATGATTAAAATATAATATTTTGCCTATTTGAAAGGGTGAGGTACTGCTATTCCCTTCCTGGAGATACACAAAGCACTTCTTTTTTAAAAACTGATATATAATATTTGTACATTATTTAGGGGTACATGTGATATTTTGATACCTGTATACAATGTGTAATGATCAAATCAGGGTAACTAGAATATCTATTACCTTAAACACTTATCTTTTCTTGGTGTTGGGAGCATTACAATTCTTTTCTAGCTACTTAGAAACATAGAATAAATTATTGTTAGCTATAATTTCTCTACTGTACTATGGAATACTAGAACTTATTCCTTCTATCTAACTATATTTTTGTACCCATTAACCAACTTCTCTTCATCCCTCCTCACTCTTCCTTTTCCAGCCTCTGGTAGCCACCAATCTATTCTCTACCTCTGGGAGAGCCATATTTTTAGCTCCCACATATGAGTGAGAACATGTAATATTTGTCTTTCTGTGCCTGGTTTACTTCACTTAACATAATGACCTCTAGTTCCATCCATGTTGCTGCAAATGATTGGATTTCATTATTTTTATGGCTGAATAATATTCCACTGTATTCCACGAGGTATTTCCATAAAGTACCCAGCCATGTAATATGAAAAATAGAGACATTTATTGAAGAAGATACAAGAAACATTGTACATAGGACAATGACGCCTCATTCCCCTTCAAAGTAGGCACCTTGGGAGCTCATACAGTTCTCCTAGCACCTCTTAACCTAACCTGTACACATTTAACATTCCCAGGTGTTTTGGCTGTTGCAGGTCTTCCAGAACGTGGAGCACTTTCAACAGATTCACAACCATCTTTAAAGCCTTTGTGCCACACTTTTATTCGGGCTGCACTCATTGCATCATCCCTGAAAGCCTCCTGAATCATCCGAATAGTTTCTGTGGAGGCATTTTCAAGCTTAACGCAAAATTTGATGTAGATTCATTGCTCTACTCAGTCATTTTGAATGCAATAGCCACACAGTACACGTGCTCACTCAATGGTGTCTAGCGCTCCACTGACTAGTACATTGAAGTCCTCATTGTTCACTCATGCACATTACAGTCCACTCTCCTTGGCTGCCAGGTTGTATCAATGTTGCACAAACTGTTCTTGCTATATTAACAAAGGCTGGATACTTTCCAGACAGCCCTCATATATCACATTTTCTTTATTCATTTATCCATTGATGGACACTTAGGTTGATTCTATATCTTGGCTATTGTGAATGGTGCTGTAATATTAAAGGACTTCTTCTGTGCTTTTAAAAATTAAGCTTTGAAAACAGTTCAGACTTGTAAGAAGACAAGTCTAATTAACAGATAAACCTATATAATTGAATCTATATGTTTTATGTTGCTGAATTTGGCTTATCAGTTTATTCTCTTACAGTAGAACAATATATTAATATATTTTACCATAGTCTGTAAAATTATTGCTATTTCCTCAAAACATTCTTACAACTGATTTTTAAAACCAATGTAGATGTACTAATATATAGAGTCCTGTACAAGTTCTAGAACTTTCCATTTTTCTATCCAAAATTTCACTGTAACAACTATCTCCTTTGGAAAATCCCAGGCTTAAGAAGCCAAATATGGGTTGCATAGCTCAGCTGATTAAAACATAGTGTTAAATAAGATCAAGGCCATGGTTCAATTAACCTTCTTGTGGGCCAGTTATACAGAAGATAGACAGTATTCCTAACCTCATTAAGTGTTGTTTTGAGTATCTACATACATGCCAGGCACTGTACTAGGCCTTGAAGCTATAAACTGGAATAAAATATTGTTCCCGCCCTCTAGGCACATGTAAATATCTTCCATATATTAGCCATTCACCACTAGAAAGAATACAATCTAAGCCAGTGAAATGAATTGTGCATATATATTCTCATGGCCAGCAGTAGAAAAAAGTTTTCAAAAAAAAAGTTTTCAAATCACATTCCAAATGGATACTAGAATATCTTCCTATATAAAAAATTATTTTCCTTCAATGTCTCGTAATTTGTAAAATAATAACCCCTCACAAAGAAAAAAATCTTTAATTTGCTAAAATTGTCTGATGAGGAAAACTGCCCATTAATTGGACAACAAACCACTAATAGCCTAAACTCTGATCACAGAACAGCTGTCTTTTCAGGGTTTCAATCACTCTAAATCTGCACTTTGTTTCAAAGGTAATTGGGAGACCGTTTGTACCCTTTTCTTTCATGGACTGTTAGTCAAAATCGTTGAGACAAACTATAAAACTTAATAGTTAAATGCCTTATTTGTAGAGATAAATTGAGGGTTTATTCATAAAGCTTATATCTGATAAATACATTTTCAGAGTTGAAAAGCAAAAAAGGCTGTGATTTTTATAATTCCAGTGTATTTATACCACTTTATATTTAATAATTTAATGGCCAGGAATAGCTAATCTGGACTCTAATTGTTTAAACACAAATTCCTGGGTCCAGGACAACTTAAACAACACTTATCTTGACACCACTAATATATGTATTTAATAGTAGTTATAGATTACAATTCTACAAGGAATCCTTATGCTTCCTATTTAAAAATCATTAACAGCAACATGACATGGCTCAAGTTGTATCACGTTTTCACACTGCTATCTAAAGTATTTTAGGAGAAGGGACAGATTATAAATAGGTAGCAAGTAAGTAGAAGAAGAAATATTGATTCCAATTTCAAATGTCTAACAATGAAAAAAAGGTTTTGGCATGCACCTGTCTTGGGAACGAAGGTAATGAAATAGGTTGTAGCAACTCTTACTACTGTTAATGAATACTATTCAGTTAAAATGTTAATATAAAGTCACTACTGGGGAAAAACATTTATTATTCACAATGTAAAAAAATTTGATGTAAGATCCTACTGGTGGCCAACCCCTTTCATTTCTTTCAAAGAGCTGATATTAATATTATGGTTTTGGTCTAATCGTTATTTATTTGTGAGCACAAATTCATTAAACAAATATTTATTGAGTACCAACTATATAGTAAATCCTATGCTTCTGGATAATTTTTCCAACATTTAATATTAATGTGTCAAAATGTAAAATAAATTCTAAAACATTTTACAATATATGAAATATTCTAAAGATAATAATAGCATACTTACAGCAGCTTAGAATTCAAACACAAAATACAAGGTAAGAAAAGCTGTTTTAGTATCTCTTTCGACCAATATTCTACTTTTAATATTAGAAAAGGGGCTGTATTCACAATGAGTGACTTACAAGTAATAGGGGCAACTGAAGGCCAAAGTGGCTCTTCTAAAACTAAACTCATGTTCAATACTGCTCAAACATCCTGATAATAAAATGGGGTCAGCACTTCTGGATTCAGTGATATCTAGAATGAAGATCTAGGTGTAAAGATGTCCAACATAACAAACATTTCCTCCATGAGAAAATCTGAAACCAATTCAAGTGGACTTCTGAATATTCATTTGTCCATAGTAGCTTACAAAGGCTTCATTTTCCCTTCTATAGACCAAACTTTTTGGGCAACTGGGGAAGGCCAACTATTTCAAAGAGGGATATCAAAGCTCATCAGACTAAGAATCCTAAGTAGCATTTTTTTAAAACAAACAAAAAAATCATCTAAACTTTCAAGCCAAACTAGCTTCTCTTTTGTCAAAGTCCTGTTTTGTGGCAACTTTTTTTGTTGCCTTTTGATTATTCCCAAAGATGAACCAAATTTAAGTTTCTGAAGTTGACTGCTTCATAGTAGTTTACTTCCATCCTTGTAACTCATCAAAGAAGCAAATACACAAATACTTTCTTAAAAGTATCTGGAAATATATACATATATCTGTGGTTCACTGGGCACCAGACCAAATCAGTACTGCACACCCCTTTAATATGTCATTATCTTCCTGCTATGGTTTGGCCCCACCAAGTCTCGCGTTGAAATATGATCCCCAATGTTGGAAGTGGGGCCTAGTGGGAGGTGTTAGGTCTTGGGGATGGATCTTTCCTGAATGGCTTGGTGCCATTCTTGAGTGAGTAAGTTCTTACTCTTAGTTCCTGTGAGAACTCATTGTTGAAAAGAGTCTGGCACTCCCTCAGCTCTCTCACTTCCTCTCTTGCCATGTGATCTGCACGTAGGCTATCCTTCCCCTTCTGCCATGAGTGGAAGCAGCCTAAGGACCTCACCAGAAGCCGAGCAGATGCTGGTGCCATGTTTCTTGAACAGCCTGCAGAACCCCATGAGCCAGATAAATTATCTAGCCTCAGGTATTCCTTCATAGCAACACAAATGGACTAAGACAGAAAATTGGTACTGAGGAGTAGGTTGTTGCTATGAAGATACCTGAAAACATGGAAGCGGCTTAGGAACTGGGTAACGGGCAGAGTTTGGAAGAGTTTGGAGGGCTCAGAAAAAGACAAAAACGCAAGGGAAAGTTTGGAACTTATTAAGAATGCAAAAGTAGTGGAGGCTTGGCAGCTTCCGTCTAAATTTCCGAAGATGTATCAGAAAGCCTGAGTACCCAGGCAGAAGCCTGCTGAAGGAGCAGAGCCACCACAGATGGCCTCTAGCAGGGCCACTGCCCTCCAGACCCCAGAATTACAGAGCCACTAGCAGTGTGCAATCTCAGCCTGGAGAAGATGCATACATTGGTGCATAGCTGTGAGAGCAGCTATGTGGGCTGCACCCAGCGAAGCCATTGGGATTGGGCTGCCTAAGGCCTTGGAAACCCACTCCTTACACCCATATGCCCAGAATGTGAAACATGGCATCAAAGGAGATTATTTGGGAGCTTTAAGATTTAATGTCTGCCCTGCTGGGTTTCAGACTTGCATGGGGCCTGTTACTCCTTTCTTCTGGCTAGTTTCTCCCTTTTAGAATGGAAGTGTTTACCCAATGCCTGAAGTACCACTGTATCTTGGAAGTAAAAGACTTGTTTTTGATTTTACAGGCTCACAGTAGTAAGGAACTTGCCTTGAGTCTCAGATGAGACTTTGGACTTTTGAGTTAATGCTGGAACAAGTATTGGGAAGGGATGACTATATTTTGCATGTGAGAAAGACATAAGATTTGGGGAGACAGGGGCAGAATGCTATGGTTTGGGGTCATAGGGGTGGGTCCCTCATGAATGGCTTGGTGCCATTCTCACAGGAATGTGTTCTCACTCCTAGTTCCTGAGAAAACTGGTTATTGAAAACACCCTGGCACAACCTCCTCCTCCCCTCTCTCTCTAACTCCTTTCCGGCCATGTCATCTGCACGCAGGGTCCCCTTTACCTTCTGCCATAAGTGAGAGTGGCATGAAGCCCTCACCAGAAGCCAAACAGATGGCTGGCGCCATGCTTCTTGTACAGTGCGCAAAACCATGAGCCAAATAAACCTCTTTTCTTTATAAATTTCCCAGCCTTAGGTATTCCTTTATAGCAACACAAAGGGACAAGACACCTACTAACTAGCCATTAGTTAAAATCTAGTCTGTTTCAGAATAGGCATTAGTACAGATTAGCTGTAGATTAAAGAACTGGTTCCTAACGTTCTGTATTATTACAAATCATCTTTTGGGTAAGGGGTTGGTGGCAGGGAAGGTGACCAAAATCACCTTTTATTATTACAATTTTTAAGCGAACAAATGAAAGAGGGCATACAGCCATGTATATAGTACAGCAAGTTGTCTTTCTTTCTTCTCTGCACCCCCAGATACTTTTGCTGTAGTTTTTAAAGGCAATACTATATTAGAGAGATGGGTCACAGACTTGATCTAACACAAAAATTCTCCAGCAAATGGAGTCCTCAGGAAACAACACATATAAGATACCAGAGAATTAAAAGCAACACTGTTCAAAAGGTCACAGATGAATAATTTGTAGATGACATGTCACGCTCACAGGTAAACAATTCTTAGAATTGTTATATAGAACACCTAGTCCTGGCTGGGCATGGTGGCTCGTGCCTATAATCCCGACACTTTGGGAGGCCGATGTAAGAGGATTGCTTGAGAGCAGAAGTCTGAGACCAACCTGGGCAACATGGCAAGACCTTGTCTCTACAAAAAACAGAAAAATTAGCCGGGCATGGTAGCACACGCCTGTAGTCCCAGCTACTCAGGAGGCTGAAGCAAGAGGATTGCTTCAGCCCCAAAGGTCAAAGCTGTAGTGAGCTATGATCATGCCACTGCACTCCAGCCTGTGCAACAGAGCAAGACCTTGTCTCAAACAAAAACAACAACAAAAATAAATACCTAGTCCTGCCTGGACTATTCTGATTTCTACTAGCACTTAAGTTTAGCATATCATTAAGAACCCATGGGCTAGATCAGAAATTCTCCAATTTTTGGTCTCAGGACCCTTTTATACTTATTAAATTATTGAGGATTCCAAAGAACTTATGTTTATCTTGATTATTTCTATTGATATTTACCATATTAGAAATCAATACTGAGGAATTTCTAAAATATTTATTCATTTAAAATAATCATAAATACATGTTAATATAATCAACATAACTATATTCAAAATAACTATATTTCCCAAAAAACAATGTAATAAGGAAGAGTGGTACTGACTGTCATTTGTGAAACCTCTTTAATGTCAGACTTAATAGAAGATAGCTGGATCTTCATAGCTGCTTCTGCATTAGACCTGTAGCGATATGTTGTTTTGTTTGAAGCATATATAGGAAATCTATACTCGCGCAGATACGCAATTGGAAAATTGAGGGGTGTTTTAATAGCATTTTCAGATCATTTAGATATTCTTCTTCGATACTACACCAAAACTCAACAAGTGGTAGTTTCTTAAACATTATGTGTGAGGTAGAATTTGAAACCATATCAATAAACTGTTTCTACTTGGTTAAATGAAAATCCATTGGCCTATGCCCAACACTGAATGGGTCTTTTATTCATGCATGGTTTTGTAATATCATGCATTGGTCATTTGGAAAATATTCGCTCACTGAGTTATGCAGATCTTCTATATAGTAACTCATTTCAAGATTAAACAATAACAAAATCAATTGTTAGTATCACCACTGATCTCATTAGAAAAGTCTAAGTATTGGGAAATTATCAAGCTCATGTGGTGAATCAGTTTTTCAAAATTCTAATTTTTGCTTGAAAATTTAAATTTTATCATTGTCAACAAATAGAGTCATTTGTTTTCCTTGAAATGACAGGCTTATCTAGTTCATTTTTGAGAAAAAGTCTTCCAAATACTACCTAAGTCTAAATAACTATTGTTTGTCAGTAGGTTTTTTTTTTTTTTTTTTTTTTTTTTTTTTTTTTTTTTTTTTTTTTGAGACAGAGTCTCACTCTGTTGCCCGGGCTAGAGTGCCGTGGCATCAGCCTAGCTCACAGCAACCTCAAAGTCCTGGGCTCAAGCCATCCTTCTGCCTCAGCCTCCCTAGTAGCTGGGACTACAGGCATGTGCCACCAAGCCTGGCTAATTTTTTCTATATATTTTTAGTTGTCCAATTAATTTCTTTCTATTTTTAGTAGAGACAGGGTCTCTTTCTTGCTCAGGCCGGTTTTAAATTGCTGAGCTTAAGCGATCCTCCCGCCTCAGCCTCCCAGAGTGCTAGGATTACAGGCATGAGCCACCACGCCCAGCCGGTCAGTAGGTTTTAAAGTTAAAAGAAGTTGTTTGAAGAAAGTGGCTAGTTGAGCTCACAACTCAGTCATACAAGTGTTTTTACTTCAGACAACTATCATACTTTAGTATGCTGCAGAAGTGCTTTGTGTCTACTTCCCATTTCATCACACAGAAATAAATATATATATATATATATATATACTGTATAGAGAGGTACAGGGTAGATATTTAATAACATTAATTATTTTTACTGATTCATCAAGGACATTCTTAAGTGAAACTGCCATTTTATTTTTCCTGTAATTGCATGGAGGTAGAGAATACAATTAATACAGTTGGTGCTCCTGTCTTAATTTATGCTAAGGTGCCAGCAGTTTTACCCACCATTTCTTTTATATCATCTGTGTAAGTATCAACACAGTGAATAAGGCAAATAATGTCTAAGTATTATTATAAAAATAATTTTGACCTCATAGACCTCTGAAAGACTCTCTGGGACCAGCAGTTCCCAGATCCTATTTTGAGAACTATTGGGCTAGAAGATCAATGATCCTCAAACTTTAATATGCATGAGAATTATCTGGGAAACTTGTTAAAACATTGAGCTTCCTGGGCCCCATTCTCTGATTCATTATGTCTGGGGTGGGGCTTGGGAATCTGCAGGTTTAGCAAGTTCTGTGGGTTATTTTTGCTGCATGTGGTCTGTGGACCATACTTTGAAAAATACTGGGCTAGAGTCTGATTACAGTTTCACTGATGTTAAGGTCAAAGAGTTTAAGATAGTAGTCCAGTCACTCTGTCTAGATCAAGTCCAATCCTTTACCATGCTTAGAAAAACTCTAACAGAATTATTTTGTTTTTTATCAGTATGTAATATATTTCATCTAGAAAAGTTTTATAATTAGCCACATCAGAAATAGTCCCATTCCTTTCCTGTTATTATTAACATTTTTATCTCTAGTGTCACCATTATCTTTCACCTAAATCACTATTAACAACCTAACTGGTCTCCAAGCTACCAGTCCTAGCCTTTTAATTCATTCTCCTCATGGCTACCAGAAAAATTTTTCTGAAAGGGAAAAATTCTTTTGGTAAGGGCCCTTAAAGAGCTCCATTTCACCTATAGAATAAAGTTTAATCTTTTTTTTTTTTTTATAAGATCCTGACCCATCTGGGTTAGATGTCTCACTTTTACACTATCTAGTACAGAATTCCCATAAGTCATCTGGTTTACTTGTCATTCACTAAACTCTGGACTTCTTCAGGTTAGGGACTGGGTCTTTCATCACTGTATCTATAGCACCTAGCAGAGTGCCTGGCATATAACACATGTCAAATAAATTTTTGGTGAATGCGATTTTAAATATGCTATATTTAGTGATAATTTAAGCCTTGATTCAATCTGAAAACAAATTCACATTTTAAAGATAATTGTGGGCTGGTCCGAAGGTAGTGAACTCCTTGTTCTACTACTATGCCCCCTTCTCACTACCGTACTTGACTAGTCTAAAAAAATAAAATAAAGATAATTGTGGTGAACAGAGTCTAAGGTGCACCTCCTCTCTATATACAAAGATGGTATATCTAGATAGGATATGTCAGCCTACAGCAGGGCCATATCAAATAAATATACAGATAAAAAGTTAAACACTAATCCTACTATATATAGACCTTGGGTTTAGTGTGATGCTTATTGTGACAGTGCTGACTCTGTTGAAATCACCATATTGCCATAGCTGCACTAACGGTGGCAATAATCTCTCTCCAACCTTGGACTTGGCTACACCTCAGTTTCAGACTTACATTCAAATGTTAGAACAGATGCCATTTTAGCCTAAGGCTCAAGCTAAAACACACTCACCCTGGTTCACTAGGAGAATGATGGTTTGGGCACTTATGTTGGAGGTTCAGAGGGCATAAAAGAGAAGCATTGAAGCAGCTGAACAGGTTGAGTCTCTACACAACCTTAAATTTGTGCTGATACTGAGGAAAAGAAAATAATAAGATATGCTATTGCAAGGCCATGCAGAAGTTATAGTATATATGTTATTAGTAAATAGGGTATTCTGTAATTATATTATCAATTTTATGCTAATGTTTTCTATTGTCATAGTTTTTGTTTTATGGTGGGGTAAGGTTTCTAGAAACCAAATTCAACATTTGCTGCTGCTATTTATTAATTGCTTTTGGAAAAAACACTAGTCAGTAAACTCTATAGCATCAATGTATTCAGTCCCTTGGGATGATAAATCGCACAATATCCAGAGCTGATAAGAATATCTGATGGTAGAAGTGAAGCAACTATAACTAATAAGATATATACAACAGGTTAAAATAATTAGATTATTTGTTGAGCAGTAAAAAAAGGGTAAATGGTTAGGAGACTTTGGGGTTTCTGGAAAAGAAAACTTAATACAAATAAACATTAGAAATTATGGTGATCTCTTTGTACTAGTATTTGTTGGCTCTGATTTGCTATCACGTGAAGTCTTGCAAAGGAGAATTCCACTGAATAAACTGTTGCTGTATCCATGGGCAAACACATGGGTACACAACTAGGCCATAGCCTAGACTTACAATGAAACCCAGACATGATCTCCATCTCTTGACACTTTACTCTCAACCTTTCACACCAGGTGGAACTAGTACAAGAATATGTAGAAGATACATGCACTCTGTACCCTAAATGTTACCAAACTCTAGACAGTGCCATTTTCGTGTAGATCTGAAAGTCTTACCTAAATTGATATTTGTGAGGTTTTATTTATTATTTTTTAAATTTAATTTAAAAAAATTTTTTAGAAACAGGGTCGTGCTCTGTTGCCCAGGCTAGAGTGCAGTGGCCCAATCATAGCTCAATTGATATTTGAGTGTCAGACTAAAACATCATTATTAGCCAAAATGAGTGCAACAGAGGCTAAAAATGTGAGCTCCTTGGAAAAAGACGACCACATCATTGTTTATCCTTATCTATTGCCTGTTCATTCCTCTCCACCTACCACAACAACTAGCAAAATGCTGGTCTTAAAGGGGTGTTCAAACTTTCATTGAAATCGAAACCTCTTTTTCCGTGCATTCTCTTCAGGTATAGTTTGTAATAGGGGGATTAGGTTGAATGCTGCTTTTATCATTAAAGTTAGGAAGAGTATTATGTTGAGAGAGAAGGTATTCATTTTGACCTGGCCACAAACCCCAAGGGTGCAAAAGCTCCAGTAGTCCAATTAGTTAGTATTCCATTAGGCATCCAAATTAGAGAAAATAATCTGGTATGCCTGTGCATAACTTTTGGTATCATATAAGTACCAGAAAACTCATAAGAACATTTTAGTCTCTAAGTACATTAAATTTTCTCCTGTATGAAGTATTATAAAAACTAGCTTCTGCACTAAGGCCTACACACTAATTATACAAAACACAGATCTGTTTCACTTATGTCTTTATCCTTTCACAATAAATTGTTTCTGAAAGTCAATAATGAGAATAAACCTAGTCTGTATAGAACTACACTTTGAAGCCACATTAACTTGATATAAAACGTACCATATTAGTACACACACAAAAACTAAATGTTTGTCGTTGCAGTTGAAAACATTTTGTTTTTATCACAGCGGGGTTAGTTTATTGGTTTAGTCACTCCCTGACATTGACAAAACTTCGATTCGGTTAAAATATGAGGCCAGCCTAAAGGAGAGGGGGAGAGAGAGAGAGAGAGAGAGAGAAAAGAGAAGTGAGGGAGAAGTTGTCAAGTGCATGGCAATCAGTGTTTTCTAGATGATATTTCAGATATTAAGTATTTGGAGAGAAAAAGGGTTCTACAGATAAATAAATTCAGAAAATAATGCACTGAACAAAGTTAAACAGGGTTTCTTTAGCATATTAGAGGTTCTGAGAAGCCCTGCAGTGATTCACATGGCCAGTCTCCAAGACTGGGCTATAGATGAGGGTGAGGCAGTGATTAAGCCAGCCTTTAATGAACCAGGATGTGCACTAAGCACTTTACATGTATTATTTAGTTTATCCCTCACAATAACCCTATGAGGTAGAGACAATTGTCATTCCCCACTTTACAGGCAAAGAAACTGAATCTTAGATTAATTTGGCTGAGGTCACAAAGCTATTACATGAGAGAGTTGAGATTCGTATCAAAATCCATCTGATTCCTAAGTCCTTTCTCTTTACCACTGTGCCAGCAAAAGGACCATAGCCATTTCCATTGTTAGAGCTTAAAACCTTGATTTTAAGGGTTTACTGTTGTTTAAAATGGAAATACACAGGGGAGAAGGAAGACAAGACAGTTGTTTCAGTTTCTTGATTATGTGATTTCTCCCTGCACTTCTCAGAACTACCCAGAAAAATAGCAATAACGATATCAGATTTATTCTTCTTTATATATGAAACAATTATATATTTCAAAATGTGGTGGTAAACAGCTATAATAACCAAAGGAGAAGCATTATGTTTAGTAGTAATAAAATTGTTATCAAAAGCTTAAAGAGAACTAATATTTACTAAGTACTTACCACATGCCAAACATTTTATTTACAACATCACAGAAAGTAGGCATTATTATCGCCCTTTTTATGAACAAGATAAATGAGGTCCAGGATCACATATTTATTAATTGGTAAATCTGGAACAGGTGACTCAAGGACACCTGTTCTTCCATTGCAATATGCTGTCCCCCAGTTCCAAATGGAACACATTCACCTTGGGTATAACAGATTGAAATAAAAATAGAGCGATCATGTAGCTTTCCTTACCATCAAAGGATAATTTGTTGGCCTGTAATTACATTACTCAAGGTAAGTCAATTCTTTTGTCTTGTTAGCCAGTTCAACCAAAAGGCATTAGTCAGACAGGAGCAGCAAAAAGGGTGGGGGATGCGAGTTGGGTCAAAGGAGGTGACTGGTGATTTTATACTGGCCAGTTTCAGTCTCTCTTACATATCCTGCCCTCCTGCCAAAATTAAATGCTGGTAGTGAAAAAGAAGAATTTGACTGAAATGCCCCTACAACTGTGTTCAATATATAATAGGTTGTTCACGGTTCTATGAATGAAAACCTCACTAAATATAATCACATTTTTCTAGCCTTCATCCAAGTGACTGTTGAAATTCTCTAAAATAAGAAAAGATGTACAGTAATCTGTCTATATCTGTGGGTTCTGCATCCATGGATTCAACCAATTGAGGATCAAAAATATTTGGAAAAAAATGTCTGTACTGAACATGTACATGATGTTCTTGTCATTATTCCCTAAACAATAACAACTATTTGTATAATATTTATATTACATTAGGTATTATAAGTAATCTGGAGATGAGTTAAAGTATATGGAGGATGAGTATAGGTTATAAGAAAATACTGTGACATTTTATATAAGTGACTTGTGCATTCTTGGATTTTGGTATCTGCAGAAGGTCCTGGAACCAATCCCCCATGGATACCAAGGGAAAACTGTACTTGAAAATCTATTGATGGCTAACTAAGCCACAAGTTAAAGTTAAGGCATACTCTTAAGACTTTTTAGGAATATTACAAACGCTATTAACATAAGTCAACATCTTCTGAGATCATAAATTAGGAAAACTAAATGCAAAGGCCTTAAGGTGAAACACATGGAAAAGGTGAGGAAGAAGAACCTTGGTCAACATGACAAAGTGAATAAGTGGAGAAAACTCTCTAAACCAGCACAGTTGGGAAGAATATAATAAACTATGTTTTATGGGGCTATCATTATGAACAATAACCACAACAGAAACACTAATGGGTTATATTTCAAAAGTTCATGTGTAAGCCAGTTCTTTGGAACTAGAGACAAGACATTTTCCCATAGTAATGTTGCTAAATAGTGCTTGGGTTTGCAAATGAGCCCATAGATTATTCCATGTAAAAATGCTTTGAGGACTAGAAACTGCAAAGCAAATAGAAATTATTAATCTCTAACCCATATTTGTAATAAAACTTTTCAGAAAACAATTATCACTGTAATATATCTAAGGCAAAACAAAAAAAAGCACTTAAAATTTATCTTGAATACTGGTACATGAGCAAATGCATATTTAATCAGGAGGATTACATGGTTGATGAGAGCTTTCTGTGGAAATTATGGAAGTTATAGATACATTCGAGGTCATTAGATATTGAGAGTACTGGTTTGTTATAATATTTAATTTCACTTCAAAGGAAGTGGAATCATATAGAAACACCAAATTTTTTAAAAGGAAGAAGGGGTGGGTGAGAGAGAGAGAGAGAGAGAGAGTGAGTGAGTGTGTGTAAGATTAATTCTACCAGAATTAATCAAGTTATGAAAGGCAGAGGAAGGGGGTAGAAAAGTAGGACACAAAATACATTCTAAGAAGAAAAGAAATGGTACCAAAGCAACCCCTAAATTTGACAGTTTCTCGTATGAACCACCAACTGGTAAAATTTTACATACCAGAGTATAATTTCAAGGGAAATGCTAATTTTAAAAACAAGTAATTTAATTTTTTGAGACAGAGTCTCTGTCACACTGGGTAGAGTGCAGTGGTGTCATTGTAGCATTGTAGCTCACTGCAACTTCAAACTCCTGGGCTCCAGTGATCCTCCTGCCTCAGCCTCCCGAGTAGCTGAGACAACAGGTGCATGCACTACTATGCCCAGCTAAAGTTTTCTATTTCTAGTAGAGACAGGGGTCTCACTCTTGCTCAGGCTGGTCTCGAACTCCTCAGCTCAAGAGATCCTCCCATCTTCCTAGCCTCCCAGAGTGCTAGGATTACAGGCATGAGCCACCACGCCTAGCCAAGTAATTCAACTTTAATGAGCTTGTATGTTCTGTATATTATTAATAAAGTATAAAATAAAAACACCATGATTCCCCTCTACCCTTACTCTAACAAAATTTCCTTCTCTTTTCTAGAATAACAAAAGCTATCATCATCAGATGAACCCAGTGTCTCAAGGGTGAAAATTACCAATATATTAAATTCTTCATAAAGCTGTTAAACTTAGCACTAATCTTAAAAGCACTGAACAGAATAGATACTGAAGAGGGCTAATGAGGGCAAGCAGGCCTCTTCTGGGAAAGAACTGAAAATACAAAGAAAGGTGAGGTATGTGTCCTTCTATGTGGGGGAGGGCAGAAAAAATACAAATAGTGATGTAATAGGTAAAGAGAAGAGAAGGGAAACATTCCATGCTAAAATAGGAAAAGTCAGTCCTCAAAGTTCTTTTAGTGTTCAAAGTTCATTTTATATTTGAAAAAAGCAATTAGTGTTAACAATAAAGGATCACACTATCATATGGATTAGATATATTCAAAAAGCCAAAGTAATTCTTAAATTCTTATAATAATCTGCAAATCATTTCTATAATCATATATGCTTTGTTCTTATAGCTAGTCACATTATTAATGCTTTCTTTACGATTCATCAACACTATTGGAGTATTTTGGGTTTTAAAAAATAACTAATTTTCCTGATTATAAATGTGAAACATATTCACTATAGAAACTTCAGTAAATACATAAAAATAACAAAGAGAACAATAATCACCCATAAATTCACCAACAATGTTAACATTATGGTGTATTTTCTTTTTAAAAGTGCTTTTAGTTGCAGGCAGCATTTAACTAAGCCCCTTCAGTATTTTATCCAAAATGACAAGTTAATATCTAGAGAAAAACATACACCTACATCAACAAGTGAGTTCCAGTACCATCTTCTTTCAAAAAAGGTCAAAATGAATAGGGTTAACTTGAAATCACTGATTTGTACCTAACTTGGTCATTCAAGTATTAAAACCAAGTAATTCACAACTAGATTCTGAACCTAACAACCTCCATCAACCAGTTTCTCATAACTCAGCATAAATCACCAAACTTTCCTTTCGAAAGAAATCAATATTGTACTAAGCCTATGGGTAAATTCAAGCAGTGACTACTTACCATGACATATAGAAGGACATACATACAGATGAAAAAGAAAAAGACAGAACAGGAAATAATAACAGAGAGCCCTCGTGTTCCACTTTGAACACAGGGCTCCAAGGTAGGTGTTCCACAGCAAAGTGTGGCAACTCTGAACTGGCTTAGTAATTGCATCAAAAGGTGCATGGTGGTGATTGTGCTTGCTAATAACTCCCTACAGTATGTAGCTGAGGATTACCTCTGTAACACAGCTCCAGTGCAGTGAAAGAGACTGTTTCTATAGGTGACTGGGCTACTATCACATGCTGCCAGAGGTCATTCCCTCAGGAGACAAAGTTGACAACTGTGCTATGTCAAAAATTCTTCATACTGAGATGTGAGGTGGTCTTCTGGAGTTTGGTACTATTCTAGTTCTTGCACTGGGCACTGATTACACAGGTGTGTTCACTTTGTGAAAATCCACTGAGCTATATAAACCAATGATTTATGTACCTTTTTTGGTATGTATGTGATACTTCAATAAAATTTACATATACAAAAAATTATTTATCCCTAGGAAATATTTATGGTGCCTTATCAAACACACTTTGAGGAAACCTCAAAAATAGTTTACAGCTCAGTAGCCATCATGATATAATAAAAGAAAAGCTATTTTACTCAATGAAGTGCTACTTAACCAAAAACAACTGGGAAACCAAGTAAAAACCTCAATTGTGAAAAAGACATCACCTATGGAAATACTGTGGGAGAAAAGGAACTAAAGCACAAATGGTGATCAAATCCTTTAAAGGACCCAAGGCCACAACAGGCAATGAATACAAGTTAGATCAGAGCACTTTTATGGCTAGTAAGTATATTTTTACAATAAACCTTTGTGGAGCATATCTTTGTTTTAAATGCCCCAATTCACACCCCTCCCCATCAACATTTTTGCACTTTCTTTCTGTTAGCTAACAGAAGAGAGGCTCAATCCCCAACCCCCAGTCGATGGCCATGACCTTCAACTATAAGAGAGCCCTCTTATGTTTTTAATTACATGGGGAAACACAATAAAAAGCAGGATACAAAACTAGTATATAGAGTATATAATTACAATTCTTTAAATATATATGCAGAGCTAAAGAATAAAATGACAACACCTCAAAATGCTAAAATGGTTATACCTACAGATTTCTGTCTTCTTTTAATTTTTTTGTATTTTCTTAATACTACATTAATACTCCTGGAAAATTAACCATTATGATAAAAGGAACATACAAACTTATGCCTATGCATGGAAAAGGAGAGAAGAAGGAATATTAATGGTGATATCTCTGTGTTGTGGAATTATGGGTATTTTATTTTTAGTTTTACACTTTTCTGTATTTTCTAAGTTTTCCACAAGAAGCATAATTAATTTTTTTAATTTTTAATTTTTTTGTAGAGATGGGGTCTTGCTATGTTGCCCAGGCTGGTCTCAAATCCCTGACCTCCCAAAATGCTGGGATTACAGGCGTGAGCCACCGTGCCTGGCCCATAAATAATTTATAATCGGAAAATAACTTAGAAAATGTCTTTGGTAGTCTGCTCTCTTTCCTCCATTTAAGACTGGGAACAGAGATTAAATGTGGTATTCTGTATATGATAACACATTTTCCAGAGACTAAGAAGAAAAAAAGTTCTTCATGTGCTTAGAAAACAATTCACTGATTAAACTATACAGTCTTCCCTAGGTTATTTGTGGAGGATTGGTTTTAGGACCTCCCGAAGATACCAAAATCTATGCATGCTCAAGTCCCTTACATAGAAATGTTGCAGTATTTGCATATTACCTACCCACATTCTCCCCTATACTTTATTTTATTTTATTTATTTATTTATTTATTTTATTTTAATTTTTTTCAGCATATTATGGGGGTACAAATGTTAAGGTTACATATATTGCTCTTGCCCCCCCTCTCCTCCCCTATACTTTAAATCATCTCCAGATCACTTATAATATCTAATACAATGTAAATGCTAGGTAAATAGTTATTATACTGTATTATTTAGGAAATAATGACAAAGAAAAAAGTCTATACATATTCAGTAGACTTTTTTTTCCCAAAACATTTTCAATCATTGGTTAGTTGAATCCACAGATGCAGACACAAATACAAAGGAATGACTCTATTTCCCCCTTCTTTTTTTTGAGACAGGGTCTTGCTCTGTCACACTGGCTAGAATTCGGTGGCATCACCACAGCTCACTGCAACCTCAAATTCCTGGGCTCAAGCGATCTTCCGATCCTCCTGCCTCAGCCTCCTGAGTGCTTCAACTATAAGTGTATGCCACCATACCCGGCTAATTTTTCTATTTTTTGTAGAGACAGGGTCTTGCTCTTAGGCTTCTCTGGAACTCCTGACCTCAAGCAATCCTACCACTTCAGCCTCTCAGAGTGTTAGGATTACAGGCACGAGCCACTGTGCCCAGCCCTATTTCCCCCTTTTTGAAAAAAGGGTTTTTATTTTATGTTATGAAATTTTACATTTGTCAACATGTTCAATGGAAGCATTTTTTTTGAGACAGAGTCTCACTCTGTTGTCCAAGCTAGAGTGCCATGGCATCAGCCTAGCTCACAGCAACCTCAAACTCCTGGGCCCAAGCAATCCTCCTGCCTCAGCCTCCCTAGAAGCTGGAACTACAGGCATGTACCACCATGCCCGGCTAATTTTTTCTATATATTTTTAGTTATCCAGCTAATTTCTTTCTATGTTTTTAGTAGAGACAAGGTCTCTCTCTTGCTCAGGCTGGTCTCGAAATCCTGAGCTCAAACTATCCGCCTGCCTCGGCCTCCTGGAGTGCTAGGATTACAGGCGTGAGCCACCGCTCCCAGCCTTCAATAAAAGCATTTTAATTGGAGACACAAATTGAATGCTGGTATAAATAGTTTTTAAAACATCAAAAAAATATCACAGGGAGAGCTCAATATAAAAATTCTAAAAACTCATTTGTCACTATATCCTTGTTGCCTAGGTCATTTTGCCATTAAAAATCCATAAAACTGGCCCATAATGGTGATCAGCATAGAAATCAGAGAGCCTATAATCTTGAAGAATTTGTTACCCCCATATTATGTTGAAATAAAAAAAAGAAAAGAGAAAAAAAAAGAAACAACACAAAAAATACTTGAAAAACCAGAAAAAAAAAAAAGAATTTGTATGCTCTTATTCCTGCATGCTCTTCCTCCTGACCCTACATTGCTTAAGAGGGCAGGGATTTTACCTTAATTATTTTGTATACTCAGACAAGAAGCACAATACCTAACAGACAGTAGGCCTTTGATAAATGCTAAATGAATTGAATTCTAGTTCCCTTCCATTAGATACTTTTCCAGTGAATCTTACGATTCTCTGACATTAGAGTTTTTGGGTGTTTAATGCAATTCAACAAGCATTTCTGGGGCACACATAGCACAAAGGTTCCTATAGGAAATACGAAGCTTAACAAAACATTAAAGAAGGAATGAAGAAATGCTTCAAAGATGAGGCATCATTTGTGTTGTATTTTGAAGGATGGTGAATTCTTGACCAGCAGAGCTAGGAAGAAAAGGGTGTGTAGGCAACAGCAGAAGTATAAGAAAAGGAATGTTAATGGGAAAAGATAAAGAATGTTTAGGGTTCAACATAAGAGAAGAGCTTTGAAAGTTGCCTGGGGCCAGATTATTAAGAGTCTTGTTGTATGCCATGCTGAGCTTTGTAGTCTAAAATTTATAAAAAATGGCATGTATGTGATCAAAGCTGTGTTCTGGTAGCAATAATGGAGGAAAAACTGCATACAGAGAGAAAACAACTGGAGGCAAGAAGACCAATCAGGAGGCTAAGTATTTTTTCCCATGAGAAGACACAGGAACTGAAAGTAAGATAATGAAAGCAAGGAAGAAGGGGACATATATGAGAATGTTTAAAGTAATAGAATCAACAGGATGTGGTAGCTATTTATTAGAAGGGGAGTGCTGGAAGTCTGGGATGCAAAGGAGAAGTGTTTGATGAATGAATTAATAAAATAGCAGAAATGAAATAAAACAGAGGCAAGAGAAGCAAGAGACTGGGAGAGTTTCAAAGGAATGTTCAACAGGGTCAAACACAGTAGTACAGAGATATCTAGAAGGATACATTTGAAAGTGGATTTGGGAATGGTATTTTACATTGGTAAATCATTGCCAGGCAATCTCTTCTCATCCTCTTTTGAACCTCTCTACTAAAAAGGTTTTTTTTTTCAAAGTCAACATCCTAGGGAAAAAATAAAATGAAAACTAAATGTAAAAGGGGTGAGAAAGGATTGGGTGGTAAAAAAAATCAGTGTAAAGTATTATTCCAACGTCCTTTGTAAAGAAAGAAGATTGGTAGCAGGAGGGAAAAGCAGTTATTTGAAAAGGGAATGCCAAACACAAGAGGGCAAAAGATCTTTTTCTTGTAAACAATTCAGTCTACCTACCCTATTCCTACACGGACCAAATTGGAATTTCAGGTAACATGGACTTTGAAGTACTCTAGGCTATTTGTTTCCAATTATATTCTATAAACATGGGATTCAATTTACATTTTCTAAAATACATTTAACTATCTTAACTATGATTAAAAAATAGTAGCTTCCTCTATGCCAGACACTGTGCTAAACACTTTATCTGCATAATCTCATTTAATCCCAGCAACTTTAGGAAGCAAGTTTCTTATTACGTCCATCTTACATAGGAGAAAACTGAGACTTAGAGAAGTAAAATGACTGGCCTAAGATTTAAAAAATACTAAGTGACAGAGTCCAACCTCTTAATAAATCTGTTCTACTGTCTTTCAACAATATACACAAGCAACTGTTTTATATATCACACTATCCCATCGGAGACCTCCACATCATTAACTTAAACTGCTTGGTTCATTCACTTTTTTTTTTAAACAGCCCTCAGGAATAATGCTTCTCCTGCCATCCCTTTGCATATGTTTCAAGTTCCTGTAAATGTGTCACAGATTATGAAGGTTGTAGCACGGCATGGGTCTTTCAATACATTTATGCCTGCGCATGTTGACTCAAGGAAAATTGTACAAGCAAGTACACACACCTCTTCAACCCAAGGGGGCTGTGCTCAATTAGACAGCAGGCAAGGCTCAGGCCCATCTGGCAAAAGCAGAACAGTTAGTTGCGCAATAGTGAGAACATGCTTTACGTGTCTCATCGTGACAATCCTACATTTTAGATGGCTTTAGTACTTACGCTAAGACTTGGCTGCTTCTTATCTGATTTTCATATTTAAGATAAGCAATCCAAATAGTAATTAAACTTTAAAACCAAAATTTCCTCCTAATTTCCTTCCAGGTTTCTGGACCAATTTCACTGAAATATATCCAGAGCTAGCAAGGCAAACTGTTAATAAACATCTGTCATTTGTAATTATTTAATCTGTGTGAATCAGGACTTTCTGAGTACTTTGCAACCAAAATAAAAGACAAATAAACTGCATGAGTTGATGGTAGGCTACTACTACTTTTTGTGAAACTTTGGTATACATAAAAACAGCCTCATTTTCCTAATTGATTTCTCTTACATAGTGGAGTTTCTGTCTACTAAAAAAAAATTTTAAAGCAACTGTTCTAAACCAGTTAGTTCTATTACTTGAAACAAACATATCTTCATGGTCACTGGATTGTGAAAGGTGAGTGTGGACACTCAGCACAAGCTCTGACAAAGGACAAACAATTCAAGGGCAAGACCCTGAGAATGAGTGAAGAGAGATTGTGTAAACAAAGACGACAGCAATGGTTTTTCCACATTTGGTGGCCTCTGTGTAATTTATGACAATTTATAATGAATTAATCAACATTTAAGCCTGTCCTACCTCTGCCACTATGATCCAAGATAAGTGTTTTCTGACCAGAGATTAAAATGAAGCACTAGGCTTACTCTCAGGAATGAATAAAGCAAATACAACACTTTGCAAACAAATATTCAATAACACACGTGGATAAAATGCAAAGTAGTTTCTCCAGGAGTTCAAGGGAAAAAATGTGATTCCATACCTCAAGTAGTTTGCTAGCTTTTCTGGCTAGTTAGTTTAATGGCAAACTTGACTATAGCCATTACCTTGGATAATATTAAGTTTTTAAAATATCAAAATGCTTTTCTGAATGTATAATTAAGCTATCAATATTTAGGGCTTTATTCCTATATGATATCTTGAAACGCAACAACCATAAATAGATTCCCAGTGTCTTCATGTCTTCAAATCAACAGTTGCATAATCATACATTTGTACATTAATATTTTTTGCACCTTGTTAGCATAGGTTACTATTATATCATTCACTGTTTATTATCTGCTAGGTAGTTTACATATTATCCTTAATAATCACAGCAATGTAAATATTATCTCCATCTTACAGATGGGGAATCCAAGACTCAGTAAATAATCTGACCGAGGACACAAAGCTATTATGTGGTGCATTCGGATCTGATTCTCAACCTTGACTACAATGCTTATGCTTTTCCTAATACACCACATTGCCTCTCGATAAAGTGAGGTGCTTGTAGAGTGCTTAAAACATAGTGGGAGCTCAACAAATGTTAATTTTATTGTCCCCTAAAACTATCAGATAAATATCTTTAACAGAAGTAAAATGAAAATGATCTAAATAGGAACTCTCTAATTAAAGAATATTCTTTAATTATAAAACCATTTGTGCAAATGAATCTCTTTTGAAGGAGACAAAGGCAAACCCTTGCAATTAGACAGCCAACTGAAATGTAAAGACTTTAAAATTTGCTAAAGTCTTTATTCTTCATTTTTACTAGCTTTTAAAAAGTAATTTCATCCATTCAACCTGAGAAAGCTGATTAAAAAAAGTAACTTCATTCTAATCAATGCATCTTCCTTCAATCAATATAAAATCTAAGAATCACAGCGTTTTAGAGCTAGATCTTAGAGTTCATCTAGTTCACATTTGTCTCTGTACCCTATGCTCTTGGCTTCCACCCCCTACTGCTATACTACCATTTGACACATGAATAATTTGTACAAGGTTACAAAGCTGGTAGAGGCAAAGAAGGGACTAAAAGAACTCAAATCTCCTAAATTCCAGTTCAGTGCTCTTTCTATTATACCCTCCAGCCTGTCCATACAAGTGCTCTCTAGGCAGGACTAGTGACGCTGTTTTAAGAAAAACAGAAAACCTCTAGTAGTCAAATAAGCAGATTCATCTCTCCAGTGACTCCTAGAATGCTAATCCTATCAGCTAACCTTTACTGAGAACAGATGATGTACTATATTGTGTCAAATTCTTTAAGGTGTCATTTCATTTTATCCTCAAGGCAAACCTGTGGATAAGTTTTCTTATTATTCATTCCCATTTGACTGATGAGAGAACCCAGACTCAAAGACTTCAAATAAGTTGCCCAAGGTCACAGGACTGGTAAGCAATGGAGCAGGAATTTGAATCAAGATCTGACTTGAGGCCCAGCTCTTAACAACTATGATATACTGCTATTACACGTGTCTCTACCTTTTTCTACAGTTTTTTTTTTCTTTGTCCTTGGGGGCCTAGGGTCACTATATACATAAGTTATGGATAACTAATCACAAATAAGGAGGTTTCTGTACAGATAACTGAAGGGGGAAAAATAGTAACCCCATACTAGCTCCACAAATTTAAGAACAACCTGGACTATTTTTTTTCCAAAGTCCAGGCCTTTGCTATCCTCATGCATAAACCTCTTCTTTCTCGATAACGTTAGTTACCTGTTTTGCAACTCAATAACCTAGATCAGATTTTTCAGAGGCAACACTGATACCAACAGTCACTTGGGACTTGAGACCACCAAGCAGAGAAGAATCCAAGAGCTAAGCAAAGTTTCCACCAAAATTGCAATGAGGTTAACAGGGCAGAGTAACACAATCTAGTACCTGATACCTCGGGAACATGGAGAGAAAAACAGGGAGAGAGGAGGGGAAAATCTGCTGCTGGCCTGAGGTTGTTAAACAGCAGAGTAAGGAAGGGATCTCCAGGCGATCTTCTCCCCAGTCACATAAAAGCCAATGCCCACTACCACTTAATCCAAGGCGAGGCACCCTTGACATCAAGAAAAGGGGACGCAAAGAGCCCAAACAGTCCTCGATTTGCCAGCCTCCGCTTGTCCCCCGTTTGTCTTACCCTTTTCCACCAGAGAGGCAAATTCTGAACGATTTTTTTATCCGCCCAACCCCCACCACACCTAGTGAATCTCTCGGGGAGGACCCTGCTCCACTCGGTGGGGGCAGAAATGACACTCGTTTCCTTTCAGGGTAAGGGGATAGGGGGAGGAGGGCACTGAGGAAAATAAGAGAAACTCGGTAGAGGTTTGGAGAGGTGCAATTTAGTAGCTGCACTCACCCGGGTGAGACATGGGGATGACCTCATTGCGGGTCCCCGGGAAGTTGAAGATGACGGCTCCAGACGCCCCTCTCTCGTAAGCCAGATGGATCTTGTCCGCGAAGGTGCAGCCCCCGCCGCGTTGGATGAGGGCCAACCAAGAGACTTGCACGGTGCTTCCCCAAACCGTGGGCACCGTGAAATTCGTGTGCGGGTTACAGGCGTTGAGCGCCCCGGGCCCGTCGGGCGGTACGAGGACCCCAGCCACAGGCTCCAGTGGTGAGTCCTGGCCGTACACGCCCTCCTCGCTCAGCTCCCACACGGTGCGGTTCACTCCGGGGTGCGGGACCCGCCAGGACACGTTGAGGTACGCGGTCCACACTGCTTCGGCCCCCCGGGAGCCAGGGGCATGCGGACTCAGTGCCAGCAGGAAGCACCACGCCAGCAATCGGGAAGAGCCGCAGCCACCGCGGCAGGAGACCCCGGCCCCGTGCGGCGGCCCCATGGCGCGTGAGCTCCGCGGTTCCTTCCGCCCTTGGCACGCGCCCTGCAGGCGCTTGGCAGGACACTGGCCTTGACCAGGTGCGCGCCAGGTGGGGAGGGAGCGGACGGAGACTGGCGCGCCGCGAGCTAGGTCGGAGCCAGGAAGCACGTAGCGTCAGCGGAGAGAGGCTGCAGCAGACGCAGCTCCTGCGAGCTCCAGTCCTCGCCTCTACAGCTGCGGCCGCGTCGGGCTCTGGGGCTTTAGCATGAAGCTCCGCCCCGCTGACTGGGGGTAGAGGTGGCTGGGAGGGAGGAAAGGACACTGCGGGATCCGCCTCTTAAAAGGGTAACCGGATGGGAAGCATTAGAGTAGGAGCTGAGGCTGGGTGGCCAGGTGTGTCGCGTCGTTTTATAAAAAATGGACGGGCGAGAAACTATAGAATCCGCGAACATAAAAGCTTTCTGGTAGGATTCGACTCCGTGTTAAATTGCAAGCATACAGCTTTCCCTCCTCTAATATTTGCCTAAAGGGCGTTTCGGGCTTACGGTGCCAGAATGTGAAAGTACAGGACTTCCAAACAGCGCAGACCCTAAGGGTCTGAGTTGTAGTCAAGAGAACTGGGGTAGGTGGGTAGAATGTGGGTAGAATCAGGCTGTTTACTGATTCTCTAGAAGGAGGAAGGGTAGAAAAAGCGCGTTGTTACCCCTTTTCACTGGCTCCAAATGGCACCTTTCTCCTTTCCTGCACCTAACAAGCGACAGACTTGTGTATTTCCTTCTCACCCTTACCCCAGGCTAAATATACTGCTTCAGATGTCTCTTCTGGAAGTAATCTTAGTCCTCACAAAAAGATCACCGTTTTCACACACCTCAAAACCAAGCCTTTTTTCTTCACCTTCGGCAAACCAGGTTTACCCAAACGAATATTCCTGCGCCATGCGTCACCTTAACTACATAATCTTCCTCCATTTCCCACTAACTGAAAGCAGCCTGACCCACCTAGGCAGTTCACTCATGGCACTATCACATTATGATTTATCCTTACTTAAGTAAACAATTTTTGTCTACCCTGTCAACTATTACATTTACTAAGTGCTCAATAAATATGCATTGAATTAAGCTGAATTAATACACCTGGTGTCTGACAGTTATGAATAACTTTTGACCTTGGGAAATTTCTGTGTGCCTGAATTTCCTCATCATCTGTAAAAGGGGGATAATAATAGTGCTACCCCCTAGAGTTGTTCAGATGATTAAATGAGTTCATACATGTAAAGCACTTAGTACAATGCTTAGCAGAGTATAAAAATTATGTTAAATACTATTATTAAACAGGTTCAGGGACACGATAATTCTAAAATAGTCCTAAAGCTGTTACTTTGAGGTAATAATCAGAGAAAATGATGTGCAGGATATTGTCTTAGCCACTTTTTCAGTTCAAAGAAATATAATCTACTTTATCTAGTCCAACATCACTCCCCTCAACTCCTGCCCCAACATTTTCTTAATGTTATTCCCAAAGATCAAGCGTGAGACAATTCTGCATTTGACACTCTTATAGCTTGAGAGAAACCTAGAGGAAAATTAACATCCTATACCAAACAGAACATAGAATATAAATAAATGGGCAATTTTGTGAAATATGAACCCTAGGTATTAAAAGGGACTTTAGAAGTCAAGGTGGGGCATATGGGGCCAATAGCATAGTACTCTGAAATACTGATGACAATCTCTAAGATAAAAATTACCTAGGGGAAAAGAAATGGGTAGGCCCAGCCATCTCTAAGAATTGGTGCAATTCCAATTCCAGGAATGGTCTGAATTTGCTGGTGAAGAACACTCAAAATTCAATCAATCAATGTTGCTTAAATGACAATCATACTATATCATACTTCGAAGAAACAATGTGTTCAAAAGAAAAATATTTTATAAGTTATCTACAAAAATAAAATTCAGAGAGACGTTCATGTGTATTCATTATTTTCTTAAACATTTATTGCACATCTACTATATGCCATGGTCTAAGCATTGGGGTACAAAATCAAATAAGACATCAACTCCTCTCTCACAAACTCATAAATTAGATTTGATGAGAAAGACAAGTAAAATGATAATTGCATTATAGGGTGATGTATGTATTTAGTGTGAGTACTATGATAGAGGTACACACAGAGGGCAGTAGTGGATAATAGAGAACAGGCACCTATGCCAGACTGGGAAGTAAGGGAAAGCTTCCCAGAAGAGGTTACACCCATGCTTGAGTTTGAGATGGTTAGCTGTTCTAGGCAGAAAACAGCACAAGGAAAGTCACTGAGACATGAGACAGAAAATGTTGGGAAACTACCATTACTACAGGCCCTATACGTGCAAAATGGTTGGAACTTAGAGTACAAGGAGGATGGTAAGAGATAAAGTTGGAGAGGTATGCAAGGACCAGTTCTTGAGAGTCCTTTGGATAAAGCTAGGGAGTTTGGACCTTATCCCAAAACAATGAGTAATATCAGGGTTTAAGCAGGGAATAATATAATCAGATCTGAAACTTAGAGATAAATATGGTTTCTCTGTGGATAATAGATTAGAGGGGACAAGAGTAGCAGCAGGGAGCCTAAATAGAAGATTGGTGGCAGTGCTCCAGAGACGAAGGTGGCCTGGGCTACATGAGTAGCAGAGATGAGAGAAGTGGGCAGAATGGGAATGTATTTTGCAGGTCGAATCAACAAGATTTGATTTGGGGGATGAAAGAGAGGGAGGAGTTAGGAATTGCTCTGAGGTTTTTGGCTCAGAAGACTGGATGGCATTCAATCAAGGAATACAGAGGAGGGTTTTAAATGTGTAGAGTGGGTAGGAGTAGAGATGAGTTCACTTTAGATATATTGATTTTGAGGTTATGATGTAACCAGTTGACACTGTGTTTTTGGATTTTCTGATTACTTAACACCCACTAAGTCCAAGCACTGGAGAGGCAGGGGTATATAGAGACAAAAGAAATAGTCCTTGCCTTCAATGAGCTCGCGGTCCAGTGAGACAGTCAGAGAGGTAAACTGACAATAACAGTGCTGTGTAATAAATGTTATGACCGACAAAAGCATAGGTGCTAGGGCAACCTGGGTGTGTCTGAGTCTTTAAGAACAAGTAGAGTTACCCAAGCAAAGAGAGTAAGTATATTCAGGAATAGGCAATAGTGTATTGTATGAAAGCACCAAAGAACAGTCAGCATTCAGTAGTTAGATATGACTGGGATGTAAGTTGCATAGGGGGAGCCCAGGGAAATGAAGCTAGTCAAGTAGGTTGTGCCAGAACATGAAGAGTTTGGAAAAATTGTATTTATTTAATTTTATTTATTTATTATTTCAGAATATTATGGGGACACAAATGTTTTGGCAACATGAATTGCTTTTGTACAGTTTGAGTCAAAGTTATAAGTGTGCCCATTACCAGATAGTGTGCATTGTACCTGTTAGGTGTGATTTTATCTCCTCCTCCCCCCTCCCACCTGCTTGATTTCTGTTGAATTTTATTTCCAAATGTGCACATGAGTGTTGACCAATTAGTTCCCATTTAATAGCGAGTACATGTGACGTTTGGTTTTCCATTCTTGTGATACTTCACTTAGGAGAATGGTTTCCAGTTCCATCCAGGTTGTTACAAAAGGTAATAGTTCACCATTTTTTATGGCTGAGTAGTACTCCATGGTATACATATACCACATTTTATTAATCCACTCATGATGGACACTTGGTTTGATTCTACATCTTTGTGATTGTGACTTGTGCTGCAATAAACATTTGAGTACAAGTGTCTTTTTGATAAAATGGCTTTTTTTCCTTTGGGTAAATACCCAGTAGTGGGGTTGCTGGATCAAATGGTAGATCTACATTTAGTTCTTTGAGATATCTCCATTCTACTTTCCATAGAGGTTGTACTAGTGTGCCATCCCACCAATGGTGTATAAGCGTTCCTTTCTCTCTGCATCTGAGTTTGGAAAACTATATTTAAGAGTGTGGACTCAATATCCATGCACCCACATGTATGTGTGCACCAACATACATAAAGCAAATATGGGAAAATGATAATTATTGAGTCTACACAGTAGTTATATGGGTGCTCTTTATAATGTTTTTGCAACGTTTCTGTATATAGTATTTTTAACTTTTATAGTAATGAGTTTAAAATTGTCAATTTATATTGAAGTCAGTGGAGCAAATGAATTATATGATCGGATTCGGGCTTAAATAGATCATCTGGATTGTATGAGGACAAGACTGGTGGCAGAGGGACTAGTGAGGAGGCTAACATTTGCAAAACTATTCTGGAAGTCTAGCCCAATTGTGGAATGGAGTTATCGGACTATCATAGCTTAATAACATGAGCCATTAAAGTCATCCTATGAACTACCCTTGCTCTGAGTCCATCCTCACCAAGCAACCTACTTATTATCATTTAGCTCCTCATGAAAATATGCCTACAGGGAGATAATGCACTGATCAGCAAACACTAGTATCTGGTCCACTTGGAAGTTATACTTCTCATTATAAATTAATCAATTGGCATTCTGGCTTACATATTGGTCTCCTGTGAATTTGGTTAAATGTGAATCAGTTCCCAGGAGCCCAGTCTCTGGTTATGCTACCAATCAAATTTCAGAGCTTACAAAGCTAAGAACCAGATTGTAGATCATGATTGCATCAAAGTCCTTCCACCCTATGGAGACTTGCCTGGGTAACTCACTGGCTTCCCCCAACCATATCCCTCTGTCTCACTGTGAGTTATTTTCAAACTACAATAAAGCCTTGGTACAAAGAGTGAAGTTTGTTGGTCCGGAGCATCAGCATGATCAGAGAACTGGTTAGAAATGCAGAATCACAGGTCCTACCCAGACCGACTGAATCAAAACCTGCATGTTAACAAGATCCCCAGGCGATTTGAATGTACAGGTAAGTTTGAGCCCTAGGGTAGACTACAATATTCCTGACAAGTAGCCAGCACCTAGTGTCTTCTTGAACACTCCCAGGGGCCGAGCTCACTACCTCACAGAGCATCGCCTCCTGAGTAAGACTACACTTTTCTTGTTGGAAAGTTCATGTAAGTGTAGTCTGACCCTACTTCAGTCCTTCCTTTTCCTTCCACCCTCCTCTTCCAACCCCAGGCCCTTAGAGTTTCCATGGTACAGCCTGGTCATATCGCCACTCCACCAGGCCTTTGCTCTGAGCAGTGCCCCCGTACTAAACCTCACCTCATTCCTGATAAACCATATTTACTAGTCCTAAATATATTCCTTCAGGGTTCTACTCTCCCTAAGGCTGATAACAGCTAGTGTTCATTGAACAGTTACTATTTGCTTTACACACAGTATCTCATGTAATCTTCACAACTGTCAAATATTAACCCCATTTTTACAGAAGACGAAACAGGCTCAGAGAAAATTCTAGCAACCTGCCTAAGCTCATATAGCTAGGAACAGCAGCAGGATTCTAATGCAGTTCTGACTCTTAAGTATTAATAGCTGATAATGACTTACTATCTTCTCTCTGGGAAGTGGCATTCACATTTTAACATTGCCTTATACCAAAGAAAGAAATTTCAAGTGAAATGTTTCTTGTATGTATTTCAGGCACTGTTGACCATTGAGGGAGATATATTTGGACCAGGAGCCTTTTTGAATTCCTCAAATCCTACCACAAAGGCTAACCCTGCCAAATATTTGTATCAGCAATACCGAACTGAAAGCTGCCCTGAGCAGTGCACAATCTAATGATGAACTGATAAACAGAGCAGCATCCTGCAGGAGCAACAGCAGGGCACCATTGTGGCAGATTAAGTTTCTGATCACACTGAATTTCTGCAGAGGCATAGAGATGGACGATAGTGCTCAGCCTTTAATATGTTTGCAAGAAATGAGACAGCACATCTGGCTTCTTACCATAAAAAATAGTGCCCTGGCATCTAAGCAAGGCTGTGGCTACCCAGGTTGATAACACAGGTGTAGAGAATGCGTAGAGAAGGGATGGTAACGAATCTCCACTCTAGGCAGCTGTTCTATGGGTTGCAAAAAGCAAATGGTGGGCATGTGGAGGGAGAGAGCCAAATGAAACCAAACAGAAAGCCAAAATGTGATGCTGCAGCATACTTCCAAATAATGTGACATCACTTGCAAATGCAGAGAAAGCTCAGTCAGCTCAAGTTGGTATACAACCATTAGAAAACAGGGGATTTTTTTTTAAAACAAAGCTTCGATGCACTCAAAGAAAGGATGGAATTACAGAGGGGGGCTTTACAGACAGTAGGTGTGCTATATCTGAAACTAAGAAGTCTTTTCATATTCATAACATTAACAGCTACCATTGAGAGCCTACTATGGGTGAGGTTCTTTATACCTCTAAGTACTATATACTCCATTTTACAGAAGAAGAAACTGAGCTTGGGCTAAGTAACTTGCCTAGGTCACCCATGGTAACCAAATGACAGAATTGGAATTTGATCCCATGTCTAACTATAAAACTATACTGTTCTTATACCATTTTCCACTTTATATAACACTACCTTCAAAAGTAGAAGCAGCAAGGAAACATATTTATTGAGAACCTACTATGTGCACTTTACATGTATTAATTATATCACTTGATTCTCACAACAGGTAATAATATCCTATTATAATTCCCATTTTTCAGATGAGGAAATGAGGCTCAGAAAGGTAAAGTATCTTGCTGAAGGTCACACAGCTAGTACGTGGCAGAGTTGGAATTCACACAAGGGTATGCATGACTCCAAATTCCATACTATTTTCATTCTGCTTTGCTACCTCTGTACATACATAGGGAGGATATCATTTCAAGGCAGAAAGAATGGGTGTTCTTCAGCCCCATCCAGTAACACATGTTAGCATACTAAGAATCCCCACCCCAGAGTGAGCTGATGTCCTGCTGAGAAACCTCAGGAATCCTAGATAACAGAGATTATGAGAGTACATCTGGTCAAGTGCTTCATAATCATTTATAAATGCCTACATAGTCGGTTGTATGTGCTTGCTCACATGAGTGTATGGAAAGGAGTGCCTGAATACATGTGTTTTATGCCCACTGATGAAAACTGGCACAGAAATTGTATTGGTGGAGGACCTTGCAGACAACTTGAGCTAAATTGTGTCTATTTCATTACTACTACTGGGGGGTCAGATTAGCTATCTTAAGTTTGGGGAGGTGATTAAGAGGATCACAGATTGCTGTGATCTCAAAGAGGGGATAAACCAAAGTTATCTCTGTGTAACTTTGGGTGCAGATGGCATCAGAATACTTTATGTTCTTCATGGTAAACTAGTTCAGACACAGAGGGAAGGCCCTGAGGCACAGCGGCAGGAATGGCCTTGGGCGCATTTTGGGCAGAGGAGGTGCTAGAAGGAACTACAGAGATGAGCAGTCTTTATCCCCTGCTGTGGTATCTGGCAAACCTACTTGGGAAACTCATCTGGTCTCATACAGTTTCCTTTTCAGGATTCCAGTAAGATGAAGATTCCAAAAGAATTAACGCTATAACGTGAGGATTTATGTATATGTTATTAAAAGAAAGAAAAAACAATTACTTAGGGAAAATGAGAGAGGAAAATGTTTCTAATAAGTTGTGCTCTACGACTATGACCACGTGTTTGAGGTTTATTTCCACTCCATTCATCAGATCAAGTAAGCCACTCTGTACACTAGATCCATAGAACTCCCCCACTCTAGTCTCTGTTCTTATTTTCACCTTTGTTGTTGACTGGTTATGTGACCCTGAGGAAGTCTCTATTTCTTCTTTTTCGACTGCAGAATAGGGACTCTAATAATAACAAATTGAATAGATATATTTTGAACCATTTAATATTCTATTTGATGAAAGCCTAACTGATCAGATAGTATATCTGAAATAAATATCTATGATCTTGCCACTGCCTAGGACAGATAACAGAAGAGTTGTAGAAGGAGGTGAACCTGGAAGGCATGCATAGGATCAGTTCAGTAAATTAGGAAGGAGTTAAGTTCTTAAGAAATGCACATGAGCAGTACATTTTTTAACCTACAGACAGAATGGAATTCCTTTAAGATAGGAACCTAATTTCATAATTTCTAGTAAGGCTGGGGCTTCAGAAAAAGCAATTTAAGAATAAACATCCTTCTATAGTAGTGTGTAATTACAATCACCTACTGGGGGTAAGACTTGCCCTTTAGAAGCTAAAGCCTGCATGAGTGTGGGCAAAGGCAGTCTTTGTATTCCAAGGGGCAAAGTCACAAATTCACAGCTGCCAACTATATGCATTAGGATTAGCTGCAGCTGCCCAGGACTCAAATTCGATCAATAACTGGGAGCAAACAAGTATCTGGCAATAAGTGACCAGGTGCTAGCACATAGTTGTGAAAACTGAAATTGGCTGGCTTGCCACTCAGGGTTCACACAGTAATTAAGTTTTGTCACACCAGTTAGGTAAGTGTTATGGTTATGTTGGTAGCAGGAAATAGGCAAGGGACAAGCAAGCCTCCAACAAAAAGGTGTTTTATGGCTACAAAAATTACTTTGGTTTTTGACTTCACCACAAATCCCGCAGTATAAAGTACAGGAACTTTAATGGAGGAACATACTAGTGGGAACTTCAAAAGGAAAAAATGCCCAGATACATTGAACCACAGCACACCCTGGCATCCATAAAATCACTTATCCTTAGCTAACAATCTTCTAATTATGAGGGGTGGGTAGGTACATTGGCCAATTGTTTTTTAAGCTATCTCTGCATAACACTGGGTACAGATAGCATCAGAATACCTTATGTTCTTTACAGTAAACTGGTTCAGACACAGAAGTCAACGAAGGCTTAATATTCTGGATGTTGTCAGCCCTAGAGCCATAGAAAGTCTTTTATCAGAGGCAATGAAGTGGTTCAGCAATGTTTACTTGTCTAGGAGGAAAAAAAAGAGGGCAGAAGTTGAAAGGCCAAAGCTTTTGTTTGTTTGAAGAAGAGGTTCATCAAGTTTACCGTCAATGATCCCACCAGTTCATTAAATATCTTAGTTTTTCTTAGGTGACAGTTGAAGTGTTTAGAGACCTGATGAGAACACATGTTTGGGCTTTATGCAGTGTTTAGGGCACAGAACCCTGCTGATTTTAGGGCCTTCTATTGATTGGATTCAAGGCAGAATGAAAACTCTTCAGCACACACATTCCAGGAAGCAGTCTAATTTAGTATATATCACTGCTTTCAATATGCCCCATGTATGGCATTTTAGGCAGAAGTTTGCCCGTTCCAAGACGGAGACAATCATCAGTTGCTTAAGAGTAGTATACTAAAGAGTGGATTTATACTGCCTTCTGTTGTCTGGCTTTCTTTTCAATTGAATCTTATCCTTGTGACTCACTGCAAGTTGTATTAGGTAGCAGTGAACAAGCAAAGATCAAGCAGACTTTCAATAAAACAATATTTTTGGGAAAAAATGTGCTAGACTAATCTCACCTGATAACTGCAGTCAGTATACAAATTTAGGAATAAAACATTTTTACCAACTTTGACCCTCTGAGATTTCTGAGATACAAAACTGTAAACAATAACTATCATTGGGCATAAAAGAATTCTAATTTTCTATTTTGGAGTTTCAGTGATTTAAAAGAAAATTCATCCATTCTCTAATTTATTCATTAGAATAATAAACACTTTTTAGAGCTTCTACTCTCTACAAAGTCCTACAAAGTTTCTGGAGAAGATAAGACGAATTCAACAAGTTCCCTCCATTAAAAATCTCAGTCTACTGGGGTTATATTGTATCAAGAAAAATTTTGTGGGCCTTCCCTTTGTTTTTACCTACATGCATCTAGATTATTAGCAATACAAGCTTTAGTTGAATGCATAGGCTAATCTCAATTGTCTACAAATGGAGAAGAGAAGTGATAATAATTTTTTTCTTAAACTATTGTGAATAGCCTTCTAATTGATCTTCCTGTCTTTCGTCTCTCTCCCATCCCAAAGCATCCTTCATAATACAACCAGATTATACTTTCTAAAACCTAGCTATGATTATGTCACTTCTTATTGCATATTGAATAAACTATAAATTTCTGAACTTGGAATTCTAGGTCTCAACAATCTAGGTCAATCTGACCACTGCCTCTTTTACATCTGCATTGTATTTTACACATTACTTGTATCATATAAAGCATCTTTCATACGATGCTGCATTTATTTACTTACATACCTATCTCCATCATTGTTAACAGCTCCTTGAGAGGAGGGACCATATATCTTTCTTCTCTGTAGCCCCAGATCTTACTCTGGTACATTAGAATACATTTGAAGAGCAAGTAAATGCATGACAAGAACTCAAGGGCAGGCTGTGTAGTTTGCTGCCTAGTGGTATTTCCACTGGTTTTGTTAGGATATAGTTTACACAAAGTAAATTCACCCTTTTTAGTGTATAGTTCTATAAATTTTGACAAACATATATGGTCATGTAACCACCACCACAATCAAGATGTAGAATAGTTTCATCACCCCCAAACTCCCTCAAACTGTGCCTGTATAGTCAAACCCTCCTCCCACTCTTAACCCCTCGAAACCACTCATCTGTTTTCTTTCCCTCTGGCTTTTGTCTTTTCCAGATTGTCATATAAATGTCGTCTTTTGTATCTGATTTTTTTTCCCTTAACAAAATGCTCTTGAGATTCATCTATGCTATCGTATTGCATGACATTTAAACAGAAGAGTGGTCCGGTAGGTAAGTGCTGTGAGGGAGTACAAAGTCCTTTGCTAGAATAGAAACAGGAATGTTTGCTTCTGACTCAAGGAATTAGGGGATGTTTCATGGAGAAAGTAACATTTGAGCTGGGCTTTGAGGGATACGTGGGATTTTGATAGGCACAAATGGTGAGGCAAGGTATCTCAGGAAAGGATACAGCAAGGAACAAAAAAGCCCAGAGTCAGGAAAGAGCAGAGTGGATTTGGGGAACAATTTGGCTAGAGCACAAAAGGAGCAGTCATGGGAGATTGGGCAGAAAAGGTAGGTTACAGCTTTGTTGACTTTGAATAACATTTTTACGAATTGGTCTTGATTCATTAGGTAGTGGGCTACCATTGCAGTTTTTGATCCAAGATCTTTTTTGAGAAGAGTAGTAGTTTTGTCTGCAAGTAATTCTACTGCCCTGCCTGAGCTGAAGTACACAGCTCTCTGTCCAGCTGAGTATACAACTGAGACTCTTAAAACAAGGCAACAAACTATATCTAAATATATCCAAAGCATACAAAGGACAAATGACTGAATCCAATACTTGCCAAAGGCTCTCTGATCTCTCCATTCATGTGTATTCTCTCAATTCTCTCCATAGTTAAGGTATCAGAAAGCCAAGTGTTGTTCCTGGATCCTATTTTCCTAGTCCTCCGCAAAAACATCTTCACTGGGGTAAGAGTTACTGTTGGGGCACCTGTCTTAGCAGATAGCCTGTTTAAAAAATCCCAGTTGAACAGCACTTCTTTCTTTTGTAAAACCATATTATCCACTGATTACTTAAATTCCTATAGAAAAAGAACCCATTCCTGTTTTGGATTTTTTTTCTGGTTACAAAAGGCATGAATAGGTATTTCACCAAAGAAGACATACAGATGGCAAATAAACAAATAGAAAAATGTTCAACATCATTAGCCATTAGGGAAATGCAAATTTAAACCACAATGATATCGCTGCATACCTACCAGAATGGCTAAAATTTTAAAAATTGTAGTAACACCAAATGATAGAAAAGATGTGGAGAAACTGCACCATACATACATTTTTGGTGGGAATGTAAAATGGCATGGCCAATCTGGAAAACAGTCTGGCAACGTTTTATAAAACTGAACATGAAACTAGCATACGACTCACTAATTTCAGTCATGGGCCTTTATCTCAGACAAATAAAAAAAGTTACATTCACAAAAAGCCATTCACAAATTTTCATAGCAGCTTCACTCACGATTGCCAAAAAACTGGAAACCACCCAAATGTCCTTGAAAGAGTGAATAGTAAAACAAACTGTGGTACATCCATACCATGGGATACCACTTAGCAATAAGGACTTATTAATATATGCAACAATCTGGATGAATTTCCAGAGAATTATACTGAATGAAAGAAGCCAATTCCTAAAGGTTATATATTGTAAGATTCCATTTATATAACATTTTTAAAATGACAAAATTATACTAATGGAGAACAGATTAGTGGCTGCCCAAAGTTAATAAGGGGATATGGGACAGAGGTGCATGTGGCTGCAAAAGGACAACTTGAGGGAACTCTGTGTCAGTGGAGTTTTTCTGAATCTTGACTATGGTGGTGGTCACATGAACCTGCACATGTGATAAAATTACATAGAACATGCAAAGGAGTGCATGTAAAATTAGTGAAATCCAAGTAAGGTGAGTGAATCGTATCAGTGTCAATTTCCTGGTTGTGATACTGTACTATAGTTATACAAGGTGACACCATTGGGGGAAATTGGGTGTGGGGTATACAGGCTCTCTCTATTTCTTACAACTGCATGTGAATCTGCCATTTTATTAAAATAAAACGTTTTTTAAAAGAGGAATACATGTTGATTGTGGAAATTTATAATGTATTATTTGAATTTCACTTTAGGAAATTATTATTTTTTGCTGAGGAATTTGCATGTTTTCTTATGACATAAAAAAACAATAAAATCTACATGTTTCTAATTTTAACTTTGTTGTCAGGAAGCATAAAACCCACAGAGGGGCAACTACTTCTGCTTCCGGTATAGCAGTTCTTAACCTTCTTAAGGTCAGAGTTACCTCTGAAAATTTGGTGAAACTTATGTACAGAATAAATTAACACACACACATTTTTGTGCACAATTTCGAGGAATTTTATGGACCTCATGAAGTTTATCCAATGACCCCATGGTAACATTTATCTACTGCTGCACTGTTCGATATGGTAGCCAATAGCCTCATATGGCTTTTTAAATTCTTTAAAAATTAAAAATTCAGTTTTTCAGTTATATTAACCACATTTCAAGTGCCCAATAACCACAGATGGCTTGTGGCTACATACGTGACACAGAGATAGAATTTTGTATCTTTGCAAAATATTCTATTGGACAGTATTACTCTATAATACTTAGGATAAGATTTGCTTCTATTTTTTTTAAAAAAAATTAAATCCATGTACTTAAAACTTCAAGAATACTTTAATTGCATAAAAACAGCATGTGTCCCATCTACATACCTCCAAGGACCCCTGCCTGAGAACCCTTCTTTAGATGGATTTTTATTTTATCCATAAATGTCTTACTTTGCATTGGGTTCGACCAAGGAACTAAACTTAAATCCTCTTTGAATTAAGTACTATACATTCCAAATTCTTATAATTTCAATTATTATATACAATGACAGAAGAACATAGGACTGGCACTTGCGAATAGGAAGAATTGTTTCAAATGCACAAAGTAGTTTTGAAGGAGAACCTAGATACAGAATAAATATTAGGAAATAGTCAAGAGTCAGGCTTATCTACATAACACCAAAACAATTGGTTAAAAGTAGAATGATCAGTTGCTTTGTACAATTAGTATCTTTTATTTATTTTAGTATCATGTAAACATACATGATATTAACTGTGGCAAAGGGTTATTAAAATAGGAGAGGAAACAGCAAGATTTTAAATGCTGTGATGAGAAAATACATAGGTGAGTTGAGTAATATTTTAGATGTGTAGGCAGAAAAAAAGTGAAAAATGTAAGGGAACTTGTGTCTTGCAATAAGTAGCTGTCTGGTTCATTGTAGTTTGTCAAATGTTTAGGAATAGAAGGCATTCATGCTTAAAGTGGTAGTTATTTACCAAAGCTCTGATGATCTTTCTCTTAGAAAAATTATACATTTAAAACACAAACAATAACCTTGCCTTACTGAATTTTTTCAGATATTGAAATCAACTGTTTTCTTTTTTTAAATTGAATTTCATTTTCCACCTAAAGCAAGGTGGAGTTTTCTCAGGGTTGCTGTTTATTTATTAGTCTTTAAAAAAAATTGAGTCAGATCTTAATTATAGGTACCAGTAGATGGGAAACAGTGATGTAGATAATACAAAAGAGCAGATAATCACAAGATACTTGGAGTTGGCTTTGAAATGCATTTTTCAGCACATTTTCATCTTATATTTTACAGAGGTATTCTCTTCAGACCCATAAGAGTGACTCTGAAGTATGTTGAGTGATCAAAGAAAGTTAGTCTGAGATTTAAACAGTGCCTGTGGACTAGCCTCATGCCAATAATTAAATTAATGGCATACTTTAGCATATTTATCTTCTGCATATCACCTTACTCTCACGAGCATGTAGCCACTAAAGAGAATCTGTGGACTCACTGATCTTACTCATTCCGGGAACTTATTTACATTCAAGATGCTTAGTTTTAAAATAATCAATTAGATTGATTTTTGTTTTATTTAAATCTATTTGGCTGACCTTGGCTGAATGTTTTTAGTGGTCTCTTAGTTGAAAAAGTTGCCATTTGGTGTTAGAAAACATTGGAAATTTGATTTCAGGTGCCAATATATCATGTTACTGTTTACATATGCTTGAAACAAGCACTGAGGTGTTTGGATTAGCCATAGAAATGCTCAACGTGCCCTCTGCTGGGCCTTTCTTTTATAAGATTGGAACAAAAAAAATGCTGTGTCATCTGGTTGTACAGTGGATTGAGAAAAGGAATCCCACTGTAACTATGATGTGCAAGAAATAAACCTTAAATATAAATTCACTAGTCTTTCTGGCACGGATAAGTCTGGATCACTTAGCTAGTCACAAAAGAAAGATTTAAAATACCATCTAGGCCCAAATAAATGAAAACTTTGTTATGTGCTTAGGAGCTCCTCTGTGTTTTACGAAACAAGAAGATCATATTGTCAGGCGATCTCTCCATAAATATGTAAACCAACTAAATAATTCTATCATCCACAAGAGGATATCTGTGAAGGATTAAATGCTAATTCCAGACTTTTGCAGGGTTTGCAAGGGGTATTTCCACTCCCACCTGCCACCCTCAAGGGGAGCAGGGAGGAATCTGAGGCTTACTCCTATAAACAAGCACATATTTCTATAAATCAACTGGGTGTTTTGCTTATGGAAGAGAAAGGGGAATTAGCATCAGTGTTTTCTTTGGGAAAAATTATTTATGTATGTCTAGTGGCTCAAAATAGTTTTCAACATCAGTGTGGTAAAGTAGCAAATATCCAGCAAGTATCTTCCCAATAACTTCCTTCACTGTCAAATGGCATCGTACTCAGTTCAATTGTATAAATTGTGCACATGTCAGCCACACTTTAGTCGACCACATATTCCTGCTAATACCTTCAGAAGAGGAAAATCACAAAACTAGACTGAACCCAGAAAGACTAATTTTTCTACCCACCCCCAGTGCTAATTGACATTCAAAAAACTGGCAGAATATAGTTGGCTATTTTCTTTATGAATTTCTCCCTAAGGCACCCAGGTCAGCTTTGCATACCCCTGAGACTCAAAAAGGCTTTAATTTTATCAAACTGAAAATTCTTCTAGACTCATTTAAATCAATACTCTCAATTAAATTACAGTTCTTTGAGTTTCCTAACACATCATCCATAATTGCTTACGCTATGTTAACAGAATAAATAATCACAGGTGCAACAGCAGTGCTTGGAGCACTAGAAATTTGCCCTTTGTTGTGTATGTCTTCACTGCTTTTTTTTTTTTTTTTTATGAATGCTAGTGATAGATCAAAGACAAGGGTGAAACTGACTCAGGGATGGAAAACAATCATATTACAGGAACTGGGATTATCAATTTTTTCACATTTCAGTAGGACATGGTACTTTATTGTTTAGCTTCTCAGAAATCAGAATGCAACTTATGCAATAATTGCAATTTATATGAAGGTAAATTTTGGACATTGGGGTTTTTGTTTTTGCCATTTTGTTTGGCTGGAGGCAAAAAGTCTTGAATTATCCTTCTATTCTGAGTAATATTTTCTTTCTTTAAAGTGCAAATAGGGTATGTGATTTGGGAAGACTTTTTTTAAAAAATATGCTATCTCCAAGATCTTACTGTAGGGAAATAGAAATTTTCCCATAAGAAGTTAGAGCAGAAAAATGTCTCAAATGAATGTAAAACAAAACAAAACCAAACCACCATAACCTCATGTTTTAAAAATGTAATTACTGGTTAAGGGCCAGTTAAATGGAAGCCTAAAAGTAGCAGATTTATAAGGTATTACTGCTTGAAGGAGACACGTTTTATTGATGTTTACCACTTTACTAACATTTTAGATATTTACAGAGTGAGGATTAATGGGCTGTGGACATTACTTCTTCAGAGAAGTATTTATAGGACATCTAATAATTTGAACAATTTCCACAAATTAACAATGGGGATATTCTTTTAGATTTAACTTTTTTTTATTGCTAGAAGTATAGTCCAAGCATACAGAATAAAGAAAATAGAACTTTACTTTCACTATGAAATTATTTGCAAATAGAGTAAAACTTTATTAAATCAGACTTGCTTGAAGTTGGCAAGTTCCATAATTGGAATTATAGAATATAGTAATATTTCATTATTTTGGATAGAGGCTAGGACTCTCTCTTATAACATAAAGGAAATTCATGTTATAGGTAAGTTCTGCATTGGGAATAGTTACCTTGTACAAGAAAACCAGTTTTTCTAGTGCTTTAGGAAGTATTCATTTGCATAACAGCAATTGGACTATTAATTCAAATCATTTACATTGTTCTTTGAAGCAGATTCCCATACTTTGTTAGCTTTGATTACATTACTCTATATGTCTGAAAATAGGCATTTTGCGTATTTTTAAAAATACTCTCCCATTGTTAAGGGATCTGCTGTCAGATAGGTCTTCCTCTTAAAGTTTTGACAAAATACAAAATGTATGTTATTATTTTCAAGTAATACAATAACACAAATGAGTTGCTACTAAAATGCTGCCAAAGAGAAGCACTGTTGGATCTGCTTTAATGAATAGGCAAAGATTATTTGCAGGAAACAGTTGCTTCCATATACTGCTTAAAAAGAGTTTCAATTCTCTGAAGGTACTTAATCATCTCCTCACTCTTCTAAATGCTATCCTCATATTTTAACCTTAGATTAAACACTGGTGGGAATTAATGAGGCTTTTAATACTCTACCCAAATTCATATAGTATGATGCAAATGGCCACATCTCCAATAGCTTATATAGATAAGTGGAAGAGTAATGTTAACTAATTCCACAATATTGTGCAGTGAAACAAGATCTGAACTGGAATCTGATTTCTTCACTCCATGACCCTGTGTGGGTGTAAGCACTCTATGTAGCTATGTGAATCACTGGTGGTAATCTAGACAGTTCCTATTGCCAGAGCTTTATATAGAAGCAGCCTAACAAAGAAGTCATGTCCCCAACTGCCAGCTAAAGATGAGACACCAAATAGCTGCAGGGAGAGCAGACAGAGATAAAAAGTACACTCTGTTAAGAACCAACATAGCGTCATTAAGCCGAGGAACACAAACATTTCTGGTGCTGCCATACTCTAATGGCTATAGATAGAATTGTGAAATAGGTAATATTTGTGTCGGGGGGTGGGGCAGATACTCCCCTTTCCAGCCTCATTAATTCATTTTCATTCATTCATTCATTCATTAATGAGAGTCTAGTATGAATCAGTCACTGTGTAAAGTGCTATATATACTGAGATGAGTGAAATAAGGTCCTTGGGTCCCCAGCAGTCTACTACTGCTTCCAGGTCACACCTCATCCAGTCTCCTATATTACATTCAAGTGCTATCAATGAATTAATCCCTGTTATGATATCTGTTGTTAAGGTTAAATGTTACTTTTCCCAGGATCATATTTATTTATCCTAACCACTAGACCACCAGGGACCATGTGCCTTTTAAAGAGGGACTCAGTGACCCTATAGCCTTTCAAACCTACAGGAATGCTGCTTTAATGAAGGATGAAATTTTGGACAGCATATCAGTAAGGAGGGGAAAATTATTAGGCAGGGGAATTCCTGAGACCCCAAAAAAAAACACATTACACAGACTGGCCCTCAAATCCTTCTCCAAGACATAAAAAGTAAAGTCATTCTCAAAAAGCAGAAGGAATTTCCCCTACTCCATCAATATAAAAAAATATTTTAATAGTAAAAACATTGAAATTCAAATTCTACCATTAGTAAAAAGAAAAACAAAAAGGCGTCAGGTGAATGCCACTGACTGGGAATTGACTAGATGATATAAAGTAAATAGAAGACAACTTCAAATAGTGAACAGTCTAATGTCCTATATAGTTCAGGAAGGCACAGCTAGGAAGAATGTGTGAAAGTTAGAGGGAGGCTCATTCTGGCATAATTTGAAAAATAACTCCTTAAAACTTGGAACTGTCCAGCAACGAACTGAACTACCTTAGGAGATAATGAGCTCCTTGTCACCAAAAGCGCTTAAGCAGTAAATGAATGACCACCAGACAGCGTTTTAGTTGAAAGGAATTCCTGGAGGACATGGAAGATTTATAATTTTTTATGTTTAGTCTATGAACCTGTTAGTCTGTGATAATTAAGAATCCAGGAATGATACAAATGAATGCAAAAGAATACATAAAAATAAGCAATAAGGTAAATTACCATGACCTAAACTATGTATATAAGTGTTGGATAAGTGCCAAGTAAAGGAAAAATCAGGGTAAACTGATCAAAAATACTTTTCATAGGACATAAATTTTGCCCAAGATTTTAACGTGAGAAAAAGACATGGATAAGTGAAGAAGAGGGAGAATAAACCAAGAAGGGGGATGACATCATCAACATCATCTTCCTACTACCATATTTTTTAGTGTCTACTATAGAACAGACACTGTGAGGAGTGCTTTCTTTATTAATATATGCATTATCACATTTGATCCTTACACCCACCCTAGAAAGTAGTACTACAAGCATTCCCATTTTACAGATGAGATGACTGAGATGAGAAGACTAAATTCAGAGTGGTTTAGTAACTTGCCCAAGATCACACAGCTAGAAAACGAACAGAAGATCTAGGATTCAAATCCAGGTCTGTCTCCCTATGAAGCCCATGCTCTGAATCACGAGTATATTCTATTGCTTCTGGTAGAATCCATACATGCTTGAAGGCTCAGAGATAGAACTATGAAGCATAAAACTTGGGAGGACAGTGTCTGACAAATAGTTGGCAGTAAATATCTGTTGAGTGAATAAGTAAACCCTTGCTTTTTTTTTCTTTTGAGAGTGCCGTGGCGTCAGCCTAGCTCACAGCAACCTCAAACTTATGGGCTCAAGTGATCCTTTTGCCTCAGCCTCCCGAGTAGCTGGGACTACAGGCATGTGCCACCACGCCCGGCTAATTTTTTCTATATATTTTTAGTTGGCCAATTAATTTCATTCTAATTTTAGTGGAGACGGAGTCTCGCTCTTGCTCAGGCTGGTCTCGAACTCCTGAGCTCAAACGATCCACCCGCCTCAGCCTCCCAGAGTGTTAGGATTACAGGCATAACCCTTGCTTTTTAGATTAAAAAAAAAAGAACTACATTTTTTGACTTTCTTTTATTCCTATGTTAGAAAACCTAACTGTCATCCAGAACTTGCTCTCCCTAAGAGATTGCCTTCTAGCCACTGCAGAGCTACCCTTGGTCCAGGCTATCGATGTGTAAACAAGAACGAATAGCACCCGAGGGCTTTACACCCTAGGGTTTCTCTTTGCCCCTAGGAGTCCCAGGTGGGCGAGGTATCACGTGGTAATGTGCAGCAGGTTAGAGCCCTTGTATTTCTCTTTAGGCCTTCTTTAATCTGCCCTTGTTGAGGCAATGGGTTGCAGTTTTCAGGTGAGAAAGTATGTGTTCTTTGTGAAATGGTCAAACTACACATCTTCCTTTAAGCAAAATGCAATTTACTCCTCTCCATCAGAAGTCCTCACAAAGCCCTTTGGTAAATATAGTCTTTTTCACATCCTGAGTTTTTGTTAAGACTAATTTTCTAAGAGTATTTGCCTGTCTGTACGATTGAAATGGTACTAAATTTCTCAGAATTAACCACTGTAGCCTCCAACTGCCGATATTATTTCTATACAAAAGTTACTGAGCATTTAGATGCTGGCTACATCCTATATGAGGTTAAAAAAATCCGTTGAAAAATTATTTCTGAAAAATGGTTATTTGGTCCATGCTCACATTTTTAGATGTAAAATAATGTCAGACATCCGATTTGACTGATTCTACACTTCTCCTCCTCCACTGAATTGACTACTTTGAGGAAAAGAACTCAATTTACATTTCCATTGAAAAGCTAAACATATACACAAGTAAATGTTGATTGGATTTCATTCAATTCTGGAATGCAGGGTATCCAGGCATTTAACGATCACAATTTTGACATCGTAAGGCCTTGACTAAGTTTCTACTAGTTTTTAACTAAAATCCTAATCTCCTCAATGCAGAGAGAGGTAATTAGCATTAGTCATAACAAACAGATCATTTCCCAGACATCTGATTTATTAAAATCGTCCCAAAGAATTTTGTAATGTGCTCATTCTTTATAATGATTTCCTATTTTTATGCCGCATCCTCCAGATATCCAAGTAACACTCAAGGCAAGGACCAACTTGTACCTCGATTAAGACTCTAATGAACTTCCATTTGGAACCTTAAGGTAGGTTAGTTTTATATTCAGGTCATTTAACACCTATTTAACCTCCACTGCACCCTTGCTCCCTGCCTTAACATTAACGTGCTTCTCCTTCATCCCTGTGATCCACAATCACAGCTCTAGGAACAAACCCTTCTGACTTAAATTTTCATATTTTCATCTCGAACCTGTCCTACTCTGCCCTTCCCAGCCCCTTCAAGAGTGCCTGCTCCCTTGTGAATAATTCTCTTACATTTTATATACAGTGTCAGCCTTTTACACTGATAAACCAAGTCCTGTATTTGCCTGAGACAACTGTATTCCAGAATTTAGTTAGAAATTTTTACCCTATTGCCACCTAGCCTCACATCTATTTCATCCTTAGTTACTGCCCCAGATGGAAGCTTATTTGGTTAATATTCACTTCTGTGCTCCCCTCTCCATGCTGCTCATTATTTTCTTCTACAGCTCCCCTCCTAAGAGTTTCTACAGTGTCTTCTAGGCCTCTGGTTACATGACACAGGCTCAACTTGTAAAATTCCCTCATCTAGGCCGGGTGCAGAGGCTCACGCCTGTAATCCTAGCACTCCGGGAGGCCGAGGTGGGCGGATCGTTGGAGGTCAGGAGTTCGAGACCAGCCTGAGCAAGAGAGAGACCCTGTCTCTACTAAAAAATAGAAAGAAATTAGCTGGGCAACTAAAATATATAGAAAAAAATTAGCCGGGCATGGTGGCGCATGCCTGTAGTCCCAGCTACTTGGGAGGCTGAGGCAGGAGGATGGCTTGAGTGTGAGGTTGCTGTGAGCTAGGCTGACGCCACGGCACTCTAGCCCGGGCAACAGAGCGAAACTCTGTCTCAAAACAAAACAAAAAAATTCCCTCATCTTCTCTTCACTGTGAGTTCTCTATGGTTCTTAACTCAACCCAAACCTGTCTTACCTATGAGGACTCCACTTGTTCATTTGTTTTCAGTAGAGGCAGCTTATCTGTCCATGCCCCACTTATTTCAGGGTATAAGGGGTCTCTTCACTCCCACATTGCTGTTTCCAGACTACTTCTCCCCCCGCTCATGAATAAAACCCCTGCTTCTTGGAGACCCATGGCATTTGGTTTTACTACCCTCTATCCCTTTCCTCCGTGTTTGGTCATTGACCAACCTCTTAGTCATTCCCCGACATTTACTGAAGACTTTGTCTTTTGGATCATAGCCATCCTCTCCTCCGCAAGTCCTTCCACCATCCAACACTTTGGCTTCAGTGTGATTTAACTTCAGGGATTTTGTCTCCATTCCACTTTAGTTACCCCTCCACCACGACTATACTCTGGACATCATGATCATCCTAATCTGCTCAACCTCTGAAATCTTTTTCTTTTTAATTTAATTTAATTTTTAAAAAATACAGGATCTCTCTCTGTTGCCCAAGCTGGAGTGCACTGGTATGATCACAGCTCACCGCAGCCTCAAACGTCTGGGTTGAAGTGATCCTCCTGCCTCAGCCTCCTGAGTAACTGGGACTACAGGCCACACCATCATGCCTGGCTAAATTTTTAAATTTTTTGTAGAGATGGGGTCTTGCTATGTTGCCCAGGCTTGTCTCGAACTCCTGGCCTCAAGCAATCCTCCTAAAGTGCTGGGATTACAGGTGTGAGACCACTGCACCCTACCAACCTCTGAAATCTTAACAGAAATA
>VBSM01003151.1:3158595-3168682 GCA_008086735.1 Cheirogaleus medius | reverse complement strand
GGTGGTATCTCATTGTGGTTTTGATTTGCATTTCTCTGATGATTAGAGATGATTGCCTGTTTTATAACTCTCTCACTTTTATATTCCCAGCACTGATCTTTGACTTCTCTGCTATCATATCCTATAACTTTAACATCAGTGTTGATGACCTTTCCAACACTTGGACCTCACAATTTCTTAACCAGTCCACTCCAATAACCTTAACACTCCTATGATAGAGCTTTTCATATTCTGCCTTCTACTAGTTGTATAAATATTAGTTTCCCTGTCTACATTTCCCTCCTTGAGGGCAATGATGATGTTTTTGTACCATTTTTTATAGTGCCTTCCATAGTATATCCTCACTAGAGAGCCAGTGTTGTGTACTGATTAAGAGGATGAACCCTGAAGTCAGAATATTAGGTTTCAAACCTCAGCTTTGAAACTTACTAGCTACATGACCATAGGGAAGTTAACCAACCTTTCTGTGCCTCAGTTTCTTTACATATAAAATGGAGATACTGACACTATGTACTCATGGAGTTGTTGAGATAATTACACTTAGGAGAATACTTAGCACCTAGCTAACAGAGTACTTACTATTAACAATTGCCTTCATAAAGGGGAAGGAAAAACACGTAAAATACTGAAAGAAATAAAGAGCACCAATTATTATGAGCAATGATACTGAGAAAGTCATTTAAAATATAAATGGAAAGCAAGTGAATTATTAAGCAAATTTTCATTTCTATTTGTTCTTTCCACTGAGGCGATGTCGATGTATTGCTTATTGCTACAGACTAGTTTATTTGACCACATTGTGTCACTATCATTGCATACTGAAGTCATTAGATAGGTCATGCTGAGAATATATATTATTAAAAATTTGGATAAAAATGCAGTATACATCTAAAAATCTAAAAAAGTTATAATTAACATTGCCATACTGTTGAACATTTATGTGGTCAAAGCAGGTCCTGGGCATAGGTAGAATAGGTTGTTGCTTACATGATGTGATGAAAGACACTCTGAAACACAAGTTCCTCAAATTCACTCTTCCACAGTTCTGTCCAAGGTCTGACATTATCACCTATTAAAAACTGTTTTTCTCCCTTAAGATGTGTTGTTTCCAGGCGCAACAAGTGAAAACCCTCCTCACCCCCTGGGGGCCACTTTATCAAAATAGCTCCTGAATATCTAACACTTCTCTAAATCAATAGGACATAGGACTTGCAAGTTTAGATGGAAATGGATATAATTTATTTATATGAAGTCCTTGCTGCCCAGGGAAGGTAGGCTTGAATGATGGAAGAGAGGTACCTGGGATAAGAGCACTTAGGAACCAAGGATTGCTGAAATGAGAGGGTGAGAGTACTTAAGAGGAAGTAGCCTACTTTATACAATCTTGCTCAGGCATTGTTTTGTGTGTATTTACACACACACACACACACAAACACACACACATTCTTTGCTAATAATTACTAGTAATTCTGGGGGAAATCAATGTCCTAGCAGCAAAACATAATAAATAAAACATCAAAAATTTAGGAGGAAAAGGCCAAGAGTTAAAGAATATGTTAGTGAACAAATAGCACATATTTAGACTCACAAAATAGTCCTTGATTTTAAAATGCAGAAAAAGGAGATAAAGGGCTCACAGTAAATTTACTTATTTTGCCATTTTTTTGGAAATCAGTGTCCAGAGGTACTATATCTTTATTCCTGTGTAAACATACATTTTATGCAGTTATGTTTGTACATGCCTGTACCCAAAGGGTGGGGGATACTTGGGCACTTGTGTGAAAGTATGAAAGAGATATTAAAATCTTGTTATTATAAGCCAAGTTATACAAAGGCTTATGATGTTTGAAGAGATTCACGAATTCCAAGCGTAGCTAAGTTATTTTCCAGACCTAACCTGTTTAATACTTGCTAGTACATCCCATGATCATGTCAACTTTTAAAATAACTTTGTCATTCTTTAGTTAACTTGCGATACGATGTGATTGTCAAAATTTGCTTATAAACCTGTCTTTTTTTGCCCATACTTTTCTATTTTATATCTGTCTCTACATTTACTATTCTTTACTATTCACTATGGTACTTCATATTGTTTTTAATAAACAATTTTCCAAATTTGTCAAAATTTAAAAATTTTGTTTGTGCCTTACAACTTGACACTCAACTTGGGGTCATATGTAAAAGCAATGAAAATTTTTTCAATTTTGTTATGCAAGGCATCAATAAAATTATATTTGAAAAAAATAGAAAAACAAAATTGTCCCTTTTTACCTATTGCTTCCATATACCACTTTATTATTTTTTCCAAGCTGACCATAAACTATTGGATTTCCCCTTTGGATCATATCCTGCAATGGTGAATATATCTATTAATATATCTATCTACAAACATGTATGCATATTCTACCTTACCTATAAGAATAACAAAATTCAACAGCCTTACTGACATCCTGAAACCTGATAAAGAGTAACTCCTAGAAACTTGTATCAAATAACATACTTAATGGTAGATCAGTGGGAGCACTTTCTGGTAAAGTCAGGAACAAGTCAAGGATGTACACTATTACTGCTATTGTAGCCTTAGACAATGGAATAAGACCATTGGAAAGAAAAAGGAGGTATAATTAGGCTAAAAGAAGAGGCAAAACTTTGTAGAGAAAATAATCATTTATCTTGAAACTTCGGGAGACTCAATGGACAAACTATTAAAATTAATAGGAGTTCAGCAAGGTGGTCAGATGCAAGATCACCATCAACAGTGAGACAGGATCAATATCAATAGCTTTCTTGTGTATCAGTAATAACTATGGTCATTGAAGTACTGTTTGTAAAGGAGCAGCATTGAAAACAACTCAAATGTACATTAATAGAGGAGTAGTTAAATAAATTGTGTGTGTGTGTGCACTGTGGAATATTATGCAATAGTTAAAAGAATGAATTCAATTTAAATCTAAATTTACTGACATGGAATTATATACTTAATGCACAGCAATAGTTATCTCTTAGAAGGGTACTGGGATTGGAGGTGGTAGTCAAGGGGAGACTTTAATTATATCTTCAGTAATTTTTATAAGGAGAATGTATTCACTTATTACTCATATCAGCAAAAATAAAAACAATTTAAAAATGCAGTTATCTTGCTGAATTCACCTAATCGACTTCATTTAAGCTTGTCCATCTTTTCATACATAAAAGGGAATTGCTTTCTAGTTCCTTAAACTTTCATTCATTCAACAATTAATGAAAACTGTGTGCTATGCTCAGCACAGTGGATACGATGGCAAGCACGACAGACATCGTCTCTGTCCTCCTGGAGCTTACAATCTAGTGGGAGAGACAGATAATAAGCAAATAATAAAATCATTTCATGTTATAAGAGATTCAAACAAAATCGAGCCACAGGTTTTGATGAGAAATATGTGGGTAAGGTCAAGGGAGACCCCTTAGAAGAAAAGACATTTAAACTGGGATTTAGAGGACCCACTATGTGTGACAGTGATTGTGGTGAAAGGAAGAAAAGCAAGCAAAAGGGTCTCATGCAGAAAAGACTTCATGTGTTGGAGAAAATGTCTGAAGGTCAGAGTGATTGAAGCATTGTGAGGAACAGGGAGAGTGGACTGTTAGGTTGGAGAGGCCGGCAAAGGCCAGATCATACAAATCCTTCAGGCGTGGTAAAATTTGGATCTTATTTGAAGAACAATGGAAAGTCACTGGGGGGCTTTGAGGAAGAGAGTGATGTGTATTTTTAGAAGACGGCTCTGGCAGCTGTGTAGAGAATATATGGGGTAGGGAGCAAGAGTAGAAGCAGGGAGCCCAGTTTGGAGGCTGTCCACAGTAGTCAGTGTGACAGCTGACAGTAGCCTGCACTAGGCTGGTGATAGTAGACATGGTTATATTTTGGAGGCAGCCTGATGTGAAAAAATGAAGGAGGGGGCAGCAAAATGCAGAAGCCTGCACGTGTTTCTCTTGGTTAGGAAGCAGAAAAAGAAGATGGGAGTGGATGAGGCACAGTAATGTGGAGGAGAAGGGCATAGGATAAGGTCCGATCATATAGGGCCTTGTAGGCCTGGGTTCAAGGCCCAGATTTTATTCTACTTGAGACTGAATTACATTTTCCATGGGATCACTCTGGCTACTGTGTGGAAGACAGACTCTGTAGATCCACAAGAATAGCAGGGAGACCAGTTGGGAGGCCATTGCAGTAGTCTAGGTGGAGATCATGTTGGCCTGGGCTTGGGTCAAAGCAGCAGAGGTAGAAAAGTGGATGGATTTAAGAAATGCTTCAAGGTCGAATCAATAGGACCTTATTTATATTTAATGTGGTGTGAGAGTGAAGATGAGGGAAGTAGCAAGGATTACTTTCAGGCTCTTGGGCAGGGAAAAGTTTAGTGGAATTGAAAGACTGCAAGGGACCCAGTGTGACAAGAGCTCAGTGAGTGGGAGAGGGAGGAGTGAGAGGAGGTGAGATTAGAGGTGAGATCAAGAGTGGTAGGGAGGAGCCAGGTGATTCAGGGCTGGATAAAAACATGGAAGGAAGTTTGAATTTACCATGAGTGTCATAGGCCACAGAAGGATTATAAACAGAGTAAGATTTATTTTCTCTAAAAAGCTAGACCGGTTTGAGGTTCATTTGAAATGAAATTGATTGGTTTTCTTGAATTATGCTCTTCTTTATGTCTATATCTGAGTCGTTTTGAAGAGTTTTTAAAATTATCTTCTCACATCATTTATATGTTTTTATTTCTCCTTTCATTTCTAGAAAAACATTTTTATAAAGCATGTGAGTTTGCTGCTTTGATTAAACCCTTCCTTTCCATGCACTTAATTGCTCTGGGATTGGTGAGTTTTGGGGGTTCTGAAATGCTATAAGCCTCGCTGTAATCTACTTTGTTGGACAGAGTCAAACGGAGATAAATGATAGAGAGTAAGAACCATTTCATCCCTCCAAAATTATTGACTTTGCTGACATAAACCATGTTCCAATCTAAGCATTTCTTAAGGCAATTTACTTATGAATAGTATATTTAACTTTCAAAAACTGTTGGCTTGGCAAGCAAGTACCTAACATGTTCTGAATTTTCTGTTTAGATAGCTCAGGAGTCCTGACTTTTCTTGCACATCTGGGATAGAACTGGATTGCTGTCTCTGCAGCATTTGAAAAGGATTAAGAAGTTACATACTTACTTAAGGACATGGTAAGCATATCCTTCTATTTCCAACCTCATCAAAATGCCAAGTCAAAATCTTGTTATTCTTATTGGTAAGCTAGAATATGAATATATATATATACATACATATAGGCATTTATATTTGTGGGTAGATATAGATACATTCACCATTGTAGCATATGACCCAAAGAGGAAGTCCAGTAGCAAACTGGGAAATTGCTATCGGACACAGAAAATTTGGAAACTTTGAATTAAAAGTTTACCTCCAAGTATTAGGCTATACACTATTCCTCCTCAGTAGAAGCTGTTCTCGGACTGACGTTATCCCCTTCAGAAAAAGAATATTGTTAGTAGGGAGGCTATAAATAGACTGGGCCCAGGAGTAAGGACATTCTGTACCCACATCATGAAACCATGTGAGGAAAGGGGTGCAGAAGCATACCTTAGGCTTATTGGGGCCCTTGAAGCCAGACTACAGGGGATGGGGAGGCACAGAAATGTAAAAGGACATGGGGGGAGGGAATGTATTTGCATAGCAGTAAAATAGTGGGCAAAGTGGATTGTCAGTGAGAAAGAGACAAGTAGCCCCTGATATCCAGGCCCTGACCTGGCACTATCGATTGGACCCTTGGTGTTTTCTTGTTGCACATAAACTATCTCAGAAAACATCAATATTAGAGAAAGCCATTCTATGACCATGATGGATCAAGACAAAAACAAGACCACTTGGTAAGTGTCTGAACACAGATAAAATATGGACTGTGTCCAAGCCACAAAAATGACCAAATATTCCCTTATCCCAGCTAATATAGCAACTAATCCTTCTTTGCCAATTATGGCTTTGACCTTGAGGTAGGCTTTCCCATTTATAAAAAAGATTTATTTAGAAACCCAATCACAGAATTACCTTCACTTCTTGACAGCATCCAAGTTCAGAACAAAGCTAGCTAGGGTGGGCAACTTGTCCCAGTTTACCCAGGAATTTCTTGGTTTTAGCACTGAAAGTCCCACATCCCAGGAAATCCCTTAATCTCAAGGAAACTAGGATGGTTGGTCAACAGCCCACTTCCTTAAAGCCTCCCACAAATCACCTAAAGCAAGCCCAAATCTGTAAATCCTTTTTAACACCCTGTTACTGAGCTGCCCCATGGTGTCCCATGGTATGCAATCTCCCTTTGCTACAACAAGTAATAAATCTAACTTTTTAAACTACAAGTCTGTTGCTAGTGGTGTTTAGCTTGAAGGCATTGACATCAGTAAGAAGTAAATAGACACACCATTGTGGAAGGGCTAGTAAAGCCTAGCATGGGAAAATGGGACTGAAGTAATGAAGATGTAGGGGGAGCCAGGGAAGAGTGGAAGGGTGCATGGGCCTGAGGGGGCTCCAGTGTGGTTTTATGAAAAGGTGGTTTTTAGGAAATCATAAAAGATGAGGCTAACGCCTGTAATCCTAGCACTTTGAGAGGCTGAGACCAGAGGATTATTTGAGGCCAGGAGTTTGAGACCAGCCCAAGTAAGAGTGAGACCCCTGTCTCTACAAAAAGTAGAAAAATTAGCTGGGCATGGTGGCGCATGCCTGTAGTGGCAGCTACCTGGGAGGCTAAGTCAGGAGGATCGCTTGAGCCCAGGAGTTTGAGGTTGCTGTGGCTAGGCTGATGCCACGGCACTCTAGCCTGGGCAACAGAGCAAGACCTTGTCTCAAAAAAAAAAAAAAAAGATGTAAAGATGTAGTGATGGAAAGTGAAGCCATGAGCTTTCATAAGAGGATGAGTTGTTTCCCCCACTTTGTGTCAAAACAAAACGCTAATGAAAAGATGGCAACAACAAAATTTTGGCTTATATTATAAAATAATGACTCAGTCTTCAATAATCTAGAAGCTGATCATATAGTTTTCGTATCCACTCTTGCTTCCTTGTATTTGTCAAGTACATCATAGACACCCAACAGTTCTTATATAAGTGGAATTTCTGGGAAGGAAGAAATCCAATGACACACTAGTTGACAGGTCTTATAATTGCAAAACTCCAAACTTACAACTTGAATTATTTGGGGTTGAGATCATTAAATGTTAAAGAACAATAGCATTAAATAAAATAAAGGCCCTAGAACAGTGCCCAGCATACAGTAAATGCCAATAAATGTTCACTCTTACAGTTATTATCATTATGCTATCATTTTAATGTATTTGTTTACTTTAGGGGTGGTGCTGTAGTTTTAAAAATGTTTTTGATCACGTGTCTTTGGTTATATTGGAGTTATATAATGAATGATAAGTCTAACTGCCTCTTTTAAAAACTCTGTTCAGAGCCACATATTCAAGTCACTGTGCACATAATTTTTGGAGAGATTTACTGTGAGTGACCTTTGGTAAATATTTTAAATTCAGTGGTGGGGCACATACACTGCACTAGATGTTGGTCCCTGCTACAGGTTGCAAAGCAAGTTTTGAGAACAGGACCACTATTTAGTTTGATAATGTTTATACTTTAAAAATAGCCAGAGAGTGAATAAGCAGACAATGATTGTACAAGCAAAAGGAAACCTAGAGTACTCAGGATCTCTAAGTTTAAATATAAAGAGACTCCTTAGAACAGGTTTAATCCTCAATTTTCATCAGAGAGTGGCATTGCTTTCTTTCTACAAAAATAAAAGTCACATGTAGAAGTATAGGAACATACAGGGAAAGCTTATGAGATGCTCTTAGCTTGAAAATAAAAAAATATTTGAGTGACTGAGCTCTGGCAATGTCCAGGATGTATTACAAAAGGTAGCAAAAGGGATTTTGTACTACTGAGTAATTTTGTTCTGCTGAAAGACCACCGTGTTACCTGGTTTTTCAGTACCCAGGGAAACAAGTAGACTGTTTTTCAAACATTAGTACTGAATTGCCACATTGTATGTATACAACTTAGAATGTTCCAAGCACTCTACTATTCCTCACACAAATTTGATTTTCTCCTTTTTATAATTCTGAAATTTATTTAATTTAATTTGCATTAATTTTCTTACAGGCCAGATTTGGTGGTGATAATACCAATTATCAAAATATTGTATTCATTTACTGTCAGTTCTTGCCTTGATTGAAATTACTCCTTTTTTTTTCCTTTGGCCAAGTCTGGGGCAAAAAATACATATACCTGCCCACAGTGTAGAAAACTTGGGTTAGAAGTCTACTTCTTTGTTGGTTTAAAAAACCATTTACTTGGAAAGTGTCATTTTTTATAAAATAAAAACAGTAATTCTCAGAAGTAAATTCCTTTACAAAGTTAATAAGTTAGATGATGCTATTTACTTAAGTTATTAGTAAACATTTCTAAGGGAAATCTTTAATTTTGATGTGAATCACAGTGTTATCCTATACATGCCATAGCCTTTTCAACGGGTAACATTTCTTGCAGAGTAGTTTTGTATGTATTAGTCCTGCAAAGAGATTCAGATCTTACCTGCACACAGTAGAGTCAAATTCTCATTTCTGTAACATTTTATACATTTACAATATGCTACTGTTTAATCATAATAATGACTCAGTTTTGCAGTTTCACATACTTGAATATACACAATCCCTTTTGCAGGAGAAAATGACTCAAACTGCAAAGTAAAAATTAATAATGAAATTCAGATTTAAAAAAAAATTTTCAGAGGCAAAGCCACAGTTTATTAAAAATCAATTATGTAAGCACACTGAGAAAACTGGTACCGCTAAGAAAACTTGAAATAAAATAGGAATCACTTCATGAATTGCTATTGTCCTTGGGACAAATTAAGAAAAAACATCAAATAATAATAAAGTAATTCCAAGGAGTGCCAGGCAAAAAAATTTTAAGTAAAATTGTTTTACAACCTCATTGCCAGATCCTAGAGTAATTCTAGATGGAAATACCGTTTTAAGATAAGCAAAGGCATTAACCCTCTTTGGGAATCCATTATTACTTACCAAAATTTGCCATCTGTATCGTTTGGTTGCCAATCTCTGGAGCATTGTAAATCACAACAGCATCAGCATTTCTTCTGCCTGCTATTTGAATTTTTTCTGAAAATGTACAATTACCTCTTTCTATCAGCGCAATCCAGGGCTTCTTAGTATTAGTAAACTCAGTGTTGTAGTCACAAGCTTGGTAGTTACTGTTCTTAGGGATGCCCACCACCCCCATGGCATTAGCCACTGGTGAGGCTAATCCATAAACACCACACTCACATGTCTCCACTGTAGTGTAGTTGCTGGTTTCATTGTAATAAGTCACAGTCACATAGGCGTTCATTGAAAAAGATGCTGTACTTTTAAGTAAAAAGATAAAGATTACGAGGAGCCAAAAAAACCTAGACTTATTCTCCTGATTCATTGCTCGTTCACTTGAGCATAAAATTTAAGATGTCTGCTGATATTTCCAACTATCAGTCACCATTGTCCACTCACGTCCCTGCTAAACAGAAGTTTGAAATTTCAGTTGCAGGTAGGAAACCGATCTCACCTCTAGCAACATAAGCTCTGAATGCATCAGCTCTATTTCACTTTAGTTATCTACATTCCCCTTTGCCTTCCCCTCCTCCAACTGTACACACACGTAACCCTTAACCAGGACTACCTTAGGAATAAATAACACCATCAACTTTATTCTACATGTCAACTTATCAGGATTGGATGACTTCCTGCAGTGAATTTTTTTTTCTTCTTACTGTTGTAGCTAATGCATTTTCATAAACAAGGAGTGGATTGGAATGAGGAACTGGACTCTTGGGAATCCCACGTGACAAAGCTGAAAGTCACCTCTCTCAGAATATCTAAAACACTAAACTGGTTTTCCAAGCCCTGCTGAAATATGCTATCAACCAGTTTGGCTAGGAATAAGTTAAGATCCATAAGTTTAACAGATTTTACCGCCTTTTTTCGTCTAATTTCTTTGTGTGTGTGGTTTTTTTT
>VBSM01003151.1:3145882-3158585 GCA_008086735.1 Cheirogaleus medius | reverse complement strand
TTTTTTTGGTTAGCAGGCTCCCCAAGGAATATCCTCTGCTACCTTGTTTATTTGTTGGAAAGTAAACATTTTAGTGCCTAGAAATATTTTCCTTCCAAGTACAGTGCCTTGCCCATGGTAGGCACGCAAATATTTGTTGATTGATACCTATGAGTTGCTGCATTCCATTAATTTTTATGTCCCATGTGTCATACTCTAAAAGACTGTTCAAGGTTTAATTGTTTTTAAACCTCACTATGATGTATCAAGGTTTAATTTTTAACATTTAGAGTTATTTTTAGTTCTTTCAAATGTATAGAAAGCTTAATTTTGTTCATTGCCTCCCTTATTTTAAGTTCTGTTTTGAATCAGCACTAAGATACATATTGCTATGGGCCAACTGGGCTGGGCGAATTGCTGGGATGGGGAGATTGCAATGTGTGCCAAGGGCTGGTGAAGGAATAGAGGAACGAACAAGACAAACAGAGATATCAGGAGTCTGACTGGTCCAAGCGTCAGCAAATTAGAGAAGCAGGCATCAGGCATCAGAGAAGCAGAAAGCCACCAGGTCAAAGGGAAGGCGGTATAATGGTAGTCCAAAGTCCAAGGCAAGTAGTCTGGAATCAGGAGGACTACCAGAATCATGGGGACACAACACCAGAAAATAAGAAAATAGGAGACATTGTTGATGGAGATGATCAATAGTTGTTTCTTCCTTCCACTTCTTTTCTGTTCTTAAGCATCTGAGACATCAGCATTGGGGTGGACCCTGAAGGTGGGAACTAATAGTTAACACCACCTGACAGAGGGGAGGAGTCAGGAAATCAGCAGCAGAACCTGCTGAATAAATCCCAAGAGATGCATAATACAAATATGAGCATTTCTATCATATCATAGCTGCTAATTACTCATCTGTGTATCCTCCCATAGTACCTGTTATTAGTAGCATCTTACACATAGTAATCACCTAGTAACTCATATAATTGAGTTGAAAAGTTTAAAGGTCCTATATATTAGCTTATGGTCTATTTAAGAGTAAACACAAATGGTTGATAATTTTGCTATTAGCACTACCATTTTGATGTGATTTCGAAGCTCATAATAAAGCCTATATTCACTAGACAAGGAACATCATTAGACTGAAAACAGAAATGTTATTATTGTTATTATAAATATCATTGTCAAAGCCATTAGCTTGCTGATTGCTGATGGACAGTCATTTATGATAAATTCAGTATCAGCATTCAACATTCAAATAATTAGTAAAGTCACATAAATTTAATTTGACCTTTTCTACCAGTTATTAAATTGCCCCTTAAAGAAAAACTTCTCATGAAATAGTTTAAAAACAGATTAGTGAGAAGTTAGCTAAATCCATTAGAAGTCAAATTTTGTTAAATAATTTTGTTTTTTAAAACTTTCATTATTTTATGTAGAGATTTTTTCTTACAGTTATAGCTATATATTTTTAAATTTTAAAAATTTGACTATATGTCTCAAGCATTTTACATTTTATTCTATAATCTTTGTAGATAATACTTTATTAGATATATAATATTCCATTAATGAATCTACCTCAGTTTGCTTTGTCATTCCATTTTTGTTCATTTGGTCAAAACTTTAAACAATATTTTTTGCTGCTGTCATTTTTTGTACATTTTTTTCTCTATTTAAGATTATATCCTAGGATATATTTCCAGTGGCTTTAATAGGTTGAAGTTTTGAACATTTGAAAAATCTTAATGCATTTTGCCAATTTGCTTTCCAAATGGGTTAGAACAATGCATGTTGCATGATTATGTTGGTTTCATGTTCTTTTCCCTTGCCTTGGTCATCATCATTTTGAAATACTTTTACTAATTTAGTAATCAAAAATACTTTCTTTTCATTTGTATTTCTTTGATTACTAGTAAGGCTGAACATTTCTTTTCATATTACTGTATACTAGTTACATTACTTCTCTTCCTTATTTTTGGTTACATATTCTTTGTCCTTAGGTGTTTTGCATATCATTAAAATTAAAATTATTTTTTTTCAAGTTATAAAAGTAATATATGCTTGTGATAAGAAGAGAAACAATTCAGGACAAAGATACACCAAGTAAAAACTCTCCTGGTTCATCCCTCTTTCAATGTCTCCCAGGTGGTTACCAGAGGCTGGGAAGGGAAGGGGGAAAGGGGAGATGAAAAGTTGGTTAATGGGTACAAAAATACAGTTAGATAGAAGGAATACCTTCTAGTATTTGATAGTACAGTAGGGAAATTATAGTTAATAATTTATTCTATATTTCAAAATAGCTAGAAGAGAAGAATTGTAATGTTCCCAGCACAAAGAAAAGATAAATGTTTGAGGTGATGGATATCCCAGTTACACTGATTTGATCATTAAACATTGTATATAGGGTATCAGAATATCACATGTATTCCCAAAGTAAGTACAACCATGATATATCAATAAAAATACAAAAAAACACACCCTTAAATAAAGGGCGATGGGGCAATTGGTTAGTTAAGTTCAAAGAGAAAAATAATCAGTTTGGCTCCTCATTTCCTCCTCACCCTATACCAAAATAAACTATAGTTGGACTAAATAACATTTTTAAAAAGTTAATAATTTTTTAAAATCAGCAGAAAACAGAGCTCAGTATTTATTAAACCCTGTGAAAAATCAGAGCAGGCTATCTTGTCGGTGGAAGAAATTACAGAGGAACATTTGCCCAGTCAACATTGTCAAACTATGTCAAATAGGCAGCGATATGTTGGGGAATTATTTGTAGCAAATGTGCCAAAGGTATTTTATTATGTATTATTAAAGATCTTATGCCCATGATATATATTTTAAGTGAAAAAAAGCAAGTTATAGGATAATATATGTACTCTGACTCTATTTTGGTAATAAAACCAAGCCCCCTTAGTATCTTTAAAAGGAAATATATCTGTATGCACAAACAAGGAGAAAAGTAGGAAGACATACCTGGGCCTTTAACACTGGCTCCCTGTTAAATAATCTTAACATACTAGTTTCTAATCTTCACATTATATTTTTGCACAAGTTAAATCATGATGTGCCTTAAAAATGACAACTTTATCATAATAGCTTGTGCCAGTGCTGTGTATTACAGAATTTCACTAAACTATTAGGTTACATTGCTGTGGAGGTCAGTGCATGACTTTATAAGGTATCTTATATCTAAGTGCTTTTATGTTTTTCTTTTATGGCTTTCAGAGTGAGTCATAACTTGCGAAGATAATTTTAAATTGTTTTTAAAACTTTGCAGTTGAGTAAAATTAGTCCCGGAATAATAAGTACTCATCAGTGTAATTAATTTTCTTTTTAACTCTTAAGGTAATTTGCAGGAAGTTGAGTAATCTAAGTACTGACTCAGTGTTTTTAGTTTTGTCTGTGGTACACCTACCTACATTAGAATCCCTTGGAAGTTTATTAAAATGAAGATTCCTGGGTCCCACCTTCCATCATCCTGAATCAGAATCTGAGGGAAAACTTAGGAATTTGTACTTTAAATAAGCCCTCCAGGTAATTCTTATGCACTTTCAAGTTTAAGAACTTTAGATCATACAACTTGTACATGATGGATGATAACTGGATCTAGTTCTGGTTTTGACAGATTAGTTGCTACCATTTTATTTCAACCTCATTGTGCTTCAACTTCCAATCTATAAAAGTTTGATGTTTACTTGCACTTTAGCTGGTACTCTGAACATTTATGAAGTATCTTACAAACCAACAGTTTACACAAGTGCCCACTCTGCAACAGCTAGTATATCCTTGGGAAGACAAAAACCTCTCTGGGCCTTTTTCTGCATTTGCACAATAAAAGACGTTGGATTAGGATTTACCTATAGGGTCTTTTCCAGATCTGACATGCTAGAGCTCTGTGAAAATGAAAGCTGTTTAGAAATGATCAATTTCTAATTTTTCCTTCCCATCAGCACAATTCATAGCAAAGGTGTACTGAGTATACATAATTGTAGCATCTAAATAGGAAAGTGAGTTCAAAGTATTGTATAAAGCTTGAGCTCTAATAAGACTAACAAATGCTTGAAACAATACCAAATACTGATGGTTCTAAAACTTATGTGAAGATTAAAATATCTTGGGGAGCTTTTAACTATTCTGATGCCCAAGATGCACCCCAGAGAATTGGGGGTTAGTCGCAGGTATAGTAATTTTTGAAACTTCCCAGGTGATGCCAATATGAAGCCAAGTTTGAGAACCATTGCTATATAGTACTGTTTCAAACATTTAATATTACTAGACTTTTTCAATTACTTGTACTTAAGTGCCTTAATAAAGGTACTTATTACCTTTAAAATCTGTATTTTAACTGTAACAATAAAATCTGTATTTTAGTGTTACCTTCAAAAGTTATATTGAATATATCCACTTCTCTCAATCTCATTTGTCACCTACCTAATTCCCTTGCTTTCCCCTTTGCCTCTTGCATTAGTAGGATACAGGTTAGATTTCTGTTCAGAGACTCAAAATAATGGTGGCTTAAACAAGATAGAAGTTTTTTTCTCATGTAACAGCCAAAAGAGGTAAGAGGTATAAAGCTGGTATGGTAGCTCCACAATGACAGGGACCTAAGTTCCTACCAGCTGGTTGCTCTGCCATCGGTAGGGTGTTGCTCTTCTCTGCATGATCCAAGATGTCTCACCACCATGCTCACGTTATAGCCAGCAGAATGGGGAGGGGAGGGGAGAGAAAGAGAGAATTCCCTCTTTTTTAAAAATTATAATTATTATTTTTAAATTTTGTTTATTTCAGCATATTATGAGGGTACAAATGTTTAGGTTACATATATTGCCTTTGCCCCATCCGAGTCAGAGCTTCAAGTATGTCCATCCCCCAGATGGTGCGCACCGCACCCATTAGGTGTCCTTTGAGGGAATAGTTCAGAAATTGTACATACCTCTTATGCTCACTGTCATTGGTCTGAACTTAGTACAAAGCCATACCTAGCCACAAAAGAAGCAGGGAAAAGTATTCTTTATTTTAGGTCGTCATGTACTCAGCTAAAAATTGGGAGATTTATTGCTACAGAAGAAGAGAACAGGTATTGGAGTTCAACTAGCATAATCTGCCAACCTCCTTGTAATCCATTCTCCTTCCAGGAGACAGTGATCATTCTAAAACATGATAGTGGCCACAAACCATTCCCAGTGCTTTAAAGATACAAACTAAAGTCTTTACCATGGCCTGTAAGACCCTGTATAGTCTTGCAAGAACCCTTGTCTATTTGCCTGTCTCATCTTGTATCCCACTTTCTACACTCCAGACCTTATTTAATTCCTCAAACATACCTTCTGCTGCAAGTCCTTTATACTTCAAGAAAAACTTTCCTAGTGCCCCTTCTTCATTAAAAAGCTCTGCTAACCCAGTGCTTGGCACAGAGTGGACACTCCAATATTTAGATATATGCAATAATAATTTGGCTCATTATTTTATGAGCCTCATGGTTTAGAGTTTATCTCACAGTGAAAATTTATTATTATTCAAACCTTTTACTTTGTGCTCAAATTAGAGTTTAAAGAAAACAGACTTTAGCGTATAAGCTTAACGTTATAATTTAATTGTCTTGACTATTTTATATTGTCATTTCGTTTTTTTCTCTTTCAGTTCATCCATCTACAAAATAGATATTAAAACTTTGTTAGGGGCACCTTCTAGATCTTAAGCTACTAGAAGTCAGATACAATAACCTTAGAATAGCATCAGAGGTACCTGAGTTGCTTAAAAAAAGCTGCTTGATTTTCACTGAAAATGCACATATCATTTTAAAAACAGCGAATATATTTCAGATTTGTTTTGACAACAGTCTTTAAACCCATATGACAGGATCATCTTGACTCATTTAGCAAGTACATACATAGGCCAAAAATAGGGAGGAAACACATCAAATATATTCAAAATGAGACAGGAGACCAAAAAAGTTGCATTTTAACTTCTTTAATAATACACTTAAAACTGTAACATTTTAACTTCTTTAATAATACACTTAAAACTGTAACACAACAAGAATCCACTATTTTAATTAACATTTAAACACAATTATAAAGAATAAAAGACCGAACACATTTATGAACAAACTGCAACATGTCTTTAGGTTTGTAGGCTGCCCAACACATTTAAAATGTATAGCAAATGAAGTCACAGAACTATAGGGCTACAAGAAAATCCCACAAGTTAATAGCTTAACTAGAATTAGATTTATCTGGATACAGAATAATCTTTAAATTCATTTGATGGTCATTTTGGCTCATCTAAAAGCCACACAGATGTCAACCACAGAGACTTGCAAATACAGAGTGGCCATTTCATTTAAAATGAAGTATTAGAGACAACCAGAATAAAATCAATTCCCTTAGTTACTGTTTTCCACTTTCTATACGAGCACTTGAAATGTTAATATGAGATAAAAATTTCACTATTAAAACTCACATTACATATATTGAAGCTACAAACAAATACAGCAAGAATATAGACATACTGCAGCCTCTGGCTTTAACATCTCAACACACTGGTCAAAATATTGAGAAATTCAAAGCATACAAAGTCACAATATGGGGTGGAAAAACCTTAAGACAATTTAATTCAGCACACTCATTTTACAACTGGCCAAACAAAAGACCAGGGGCAACTGGACCATAACAATCCATGTGTGCTTTTGCAAATGCTAGAAACTACCTTGGTTGTGAGAAATGCAGGTTGATCACTTTAGGAGAATTTAATCTTCAAATTGGCAATTTATAATTTCTCATTATATGTGAATAAAATTGGAAGGATGTTAAATCTCCAAGAAAAGTTACTCTTGTAAGTTAGGATGCCTTATACTGAGGCTTTTGAATGAAAGTACACTTCACAAATGGAACACTGACCATATATTATTATAAGTCAGGATAAGAGTCATACAGAAGTAAGGTAGATTCCCTGATACACAGAAATTATTTTGATGACCTTGTTTTCAATCATGAATCTAAAATGAAGTATGTTAGCTCCAAATACAAGATGAACATAAAACCACTTAACTTCAGAACTCATGTAATATTTTTGCTGAAAACGGTTACTGAAATTACCAACAATGTGACAGAATATCTTTAAAGCAGTGCCTTCTTTATAATCTGTAATAATTTCATTTTTTAATTTTTAAGAAGTATTCTTTGGACTATAAATTTTCTGCAAATACACTTCCACTTTATTGTTACCCAAATTACAGATATCCAAGATACCGATGATATGGACTCTATCCAGGTCAGTTGCTGCTTTTATAATATCACCTAGAAGTAAAAAGCAGATGGTAAGTACTGTAAAATAGTTAAATATTTACTTGGATTTAGTATCATATAAGCTGATGATTTTTTTTCTGACAATATTAACACTGTTCTTCATTTTCTCCTTCTTCCTTCCAATTTATCACATGCATTTACCAAAGTTATGATATAGTAACTTCTGCAGATTAAAGTTGAACACATCAAACAAATGGACCAATAATGTCAAGACATAGACTGATACTCCAAAGCCATATTCAGTTTTTGGGTTTTATGTTTTGTTTTTGGTGGAGAAAAGTAAATCTACATATCTTCAAGGTAACCTAGAAGGTTCCAAATAAACAGTTTATTGTTACACTTCAAAGAAATGCAAAGATAAATTTTATTTTGAAATTCAATTATCAATTTTTCATAAAATTTACAAGCCAGAAAGTAAAGCAATACATAAGTACCTTATATATATTAATTAAATATGTGTGCATATGTGTGTATATGTGTGTATGTTTAATTGAAGCTTCTTTTAAAGTGTATTTCCTCTGAAGCAACTTTATTAACTAAAATTTAGCTTTGGATACTCTCCATAAGTCTATCAAAAATGTATCAGGTAAGTGACATCACTGAAAATAACAGAGTAGGGAACTCTGGGGTTCTGTCCCTCTTCAAAGCATCTTATAAGCTGGTAAACTTATAAGCTTATAAAATCTCAGAATCAACTTTTGCAGAACTCTGGAATCTAGACCAAAACTTAGAACAACTAGGGAAAAATTAATAGAGAAGGAAACTGCTTTACTGTGGGAAGAGTGTGCTGCGGTGTTTTATAGCCTGCCTACCACCCCTCACTCCCCAGATAAGTCGCAGCCATGAAGATGGTAGCTTGCACTCTTGGTGCAGGTTGATAGTACCAAAGGCAGCAACGCAGACCTTATTTTCAAAGATGTGGTTGTCTTTTTATTTTTTAAGAGATGGCGTTTCCTCTGTTGTCCAGGCTGGAGTGCAGTGTGGTGATCATAGCTCAAAGCAGCCTCAAACTCCTGGGCTCCAGCAATCCTCCTGCCTCAGCCTCCAGAATAGCTGGGACTACAGGCACGTGCCATCACACCTAACTAGTTTTTTCTTACTTTTTTTTAGAGATGAGATCTCACTATGTTGCCCAGGCTGGTCTCAAACTCATGGCTTCAAATGATCCTCCCACCTCAGCCTCCCAAGTGTTCTGATTACAGGCATGAGCCACTGCACCCAGCTCAAAGATATGGTTGTGTGTTTGACCTGTCCACCAGCTCTCTCAAGGACAGATGCAGGAGTCTGCTTTTGTTTCACCCAGTTTGGAGCACTCTCACAGCTGGGGTGGCTTTCCTGGTGGCAACTTTGTTGAAAGCATATAAAAAAAGCAAAAGTAATGGCCAGAGCAGCTGGGTAGTCTATAAAGCTGAGACAAGCAATAGACAGAACAAAAAAGCCTAGACAGGAAAACAACAGGAAAAGAGATATATTGGGGAATAAGGGCTTTTTAAAAGCTCCTGTGTACACTGGGAAATCAAGAAGGCCATATGCGTACCCAGGGCTGGACAAATATTCAGAAAAGGCCTGAGAAGACTCTGATCATTCACCTCTGGCTGACCTTTAGGGTCTGAGCAAGCAGGAAGTGAAGGCTAAGGAAGAGTTGTAAATGGCCTGGCTAAATGTTGAAGGAGTGCCCCCACACAGGGCCAATCTGCAAAAATTAGGAGAGTATGTTTTTTTTTTTCTTTTCCCATTTCTTAGCTCCAATGTTTACGGAAACTGTCAAAACACTAGCTGACCACTACTAAGCTAATGGATCACAGACTTCAGTGGCTATACACAGAAAGACTTTATCTGAAATAGGAAAAAATTAAACGACTTAGAGGTTAAGTAACAAGCAAGTCACATGGTGATTCTAATCTAGATGGTCTTGTTCCGAGGCATATACTTTTAACCTTTTATGCTAGAGCTCCATCCCTACAAAACTGTGCTAAAATCCAGGAGGGGATCTAAGTTTTGTGGGGCCTGAAGGGTATGTTATTTGGGAGCCCCATTTCATGAAAAATTACAAAATATACAAGAATATCAAAAGGGCCTTAAAAGGGACCGATGCAAGCTTAAGGTTTCATTAGCATCACAGTAAATCCACCTCTGCTAGACACATTAAAAAAAATCTAAAGAATGATCTAAAATTATACAAATTCACTAAAGCACAATGAATACTATAACAACTGCTAGTACTATATAATTTTATTTTTCTTTGAGTGGGACTTTAATCCAGATGCTTTGGAATGATTTCAAGATCTTTAGATTTGATGCCAACAGCAACTACCTAAACCGCAATAATTCTAATTGCTATCATATATTGACTTTTACAAATAATGACTTAACTACTACCCAAAACATAAAATATAGGTTAATCTTCTATTTAGGTGATTCTGCCTAGTTGTGTAAAACTTTGAACAACTGACAATATCTCTATGCTTCAATTTGTTTAGCTAGTACCTACATCGTAAGAATGTTTTGAGGCTTAAATATAGGTAAATCATTTAGAATGGTAGCTGACACATAGCAAGCACTCAATTAAATATTAACAATGATTATTTTTACTTAAAAACTTATGAAATTAGGCTATGATTATTATTTCTATCACAAAAATTCTTTTAAAATTAACTACAGATTTTACTGATAAAATGAGGTTCTTTACATTTCATTTTAAATTGTTAGAATTACAAGAATGGTACATTTTTAGGAACATCACAAATGCATAGGGTAAGTGTGACAAAGGCAATGCTATGTGTTCTCTACCTGTTTTCTCTTCTTGGTCACAGGGGAAAACAAAGTATCCTGGCCTTGTAGCTAGGTTAGGATCATGTAACTGAGTTCTGGCAAATGAGAATGTGAGTGGAAGTGATGTCACTTCTGCTCCAATGTAATTAAAAGCCAGAAGTGATGTCACTCTTCTCCAATGTAATTAAAAGCCAGTGTCTCCTCCATCTTTCTTCCTCTGCCTTGACAGCCTAGAAGCCATTTGTTCCTACTGGGGCAGCAACAAGATGGAAGCAGGCTGGATTCCTGAATCACTGCTGGGAAGATAACTGATGAATAATTGCATTAGACTCGAGCAAGAAATAAACTTTTATTAAGTCATTGTGACTTTAGAGTTGCTTTGTAAGTGCAGCATAGACCAACCTATCTTGTAAAACGGTGTGGTATTCCTGTCTCTGAAAATAATATGGGAAACTCTGACTACCTAGAGAATAATAAAATTATTTTCTTAAATGTGTTAAAACTCTTCCACATTATGCTATACTTCTGAGATATGTATCAATGGTAATGCTTTCAAGGAGGTGGAAGAAATAGATATCCTTGTACTTTATAATTAAAGATGACACCAAGTAGGACATCATATCAGTAAGCATTATTCAATAAATAATTTGGGGTAAATGGCTAATCATTTGGAAAAAAATATAAAATATAAAGTTATCTCACTCTCTACACAAAACATACAAATGGATAAAAATTTTAAGTTGGAAAATGAAGCCATATCAACACCAAAATACCCCCAAAATCTTAGGCCGGTTTGGTGGCTCACATTTGTAATACCAGCATTTTCGGAGGCGAAAACATGGGAGGATCACTTGAGGCCAGGAGTTAGAGACCAGCCTGTGCAATAAAGCAAGACCCCATCTCTACAAAAAACAAAGAAACTAGCTAGGTATAGTTGTGTGCACCTATAGTCCTAGCTGCTCAGGAGGCTGAGGAAGGAGGATGACTGGAACCCAGGAATTCGAGGCTGCAGTGAGCTATGATGGTGCCACTGCTACAGCCTGGGCTACAGCCAGCTGTCTCAAAAAACAAAACAAAACAAAACAACCCTCCCCCCACCAAACTCAAATCTAATTAAAAAATGGGCAAAGGACTTCAATAGACATTTTTTCAAAGAAAATATACAAAGGGACAAGCATATAAAAAGATGCTCAATATCATTAGAAATTAGGGAAATGTAAATCAAAACCACAGTGAAATACCACTTTACATCCATTAGGATGGCTGTTATAAAAACCAACATAAAAAAGTGTTAGTGAGGAAGTGGAGAAACTAGAATTCTCATGCATTGCTGGTAGAAATGTAAAAAAAAAAAATTTAAAAAATAGTGTAACTGCTGTGGAAAAGTTTGTGATTTCCTCAAAAAGTTAAACACAGAATTACCATATGATCCAGCAATTCCACTCCTAGGTATGTATCCAAAAGAAGTGAAAGCAGGGACTAAAAGTAGATACTCATACACCAATGTTCATAGCAGAATTATTCACAGTAGTTAAAACATGGAAACAACCCAAATGTCCATTAACAGATGAATCAGTAAACAAAATGTGGCATATATACACAATGGAATATTATTCAGTAATAAAAAGGAATGAAATTCTGATTATATTACAACATGGATGAACCTTGAAAATGTTATGCTAAGTGAAATAAGCCAGACATAAAAGGACAAATAGTGTATTATTCCATTTGCATGAAATACTAAAATAGGTAAATTTATAGAGACTGAAAGTGGAACAGCAGTTATCAGGGGCTGGGGAGACGGGGAATGAGGAGTTACTGTTTAATGGGTACAGAGTTTTCTATACCCATCTGTTTGGGATGATGAAAACACTCTGGAAATGGATAGTGGTGATGGTTTCACAACATTGTGAATGTACTTAATGTCACTGAATAGTACACTTAAAAATGGTTAAAATAGTAAATCTTGCTATATATATTTTATCACAATAAAAATATGAGTAAATATAATGAAGCTATAAAAGTATCAGAAAAAGACATAGAGAATTTTAAAAAGTACTTTTGAATTGAGTGATGCCTTTCTGAGTATGACATAAAACTAGCAGCCACAAAATAAAAAGCTGATATATTTGAGTATTTACAAATAAAATTACTTATTAATAAAATACTAAAACAAATCTCCCATTGAATAAATGTCAAACTGGGCAAAAGTATTTGTAACACCTGATAAAGGGTTAATTTCTTTAATATCCAAAGAGAACTTACAAATTAGTAAGAAAAAAAGACACTAAGAGGAAGCAAAAAAAATAAAACTAGCATAGAAGGTTCTAGAAAGTTACAGAAGGAAAAAATATAAATGGCCAACAAACATATGAAGATTTGCAAGCTCAGAAACAATTAAGAAATGCAACTCAAAATAATGAAATATTGTTTTTTTCCTATCAGTCTGCCAAAGATTAATAAGACCAATAATACCTAGTGTTTACTAGGGTGTGAGTAAAGTGGCACTTTTGCTTTTGGTTCAAGTGTGAATTAAGTATAACCTTTTTGGAGAACAATTGGACATTATTTACCAAAATTTTTTTTTAAATTTTTTTTTCTTTATTTCAGCATATTATGGGGGTACAAATATTACGGTTATGTAT
>VBSM01003151.1:3108764-3145782 GCA_008086735.1 Cheirogaleus medius | reverse complement strand
TGGGTATATGCCCAGTAATGGGATTGCTGGATCAAATGGTAGATCCACTTGTAATGTACATGCATTTTGAGTCAGTGACTTATCTTCTAGGAATTCATCTTATAGATATATTTGTATGCATGTACATAGATTTTATATATATATATACACATAAGTATATTCACTGCAGTACTGTTTGCTAATAGGAAAAACAATTGGAAACAATCTAAATGTCCATCAGTAGGGGATGGGTTAAATACATTTTGGTACATTTGCCCAGTGAAATAGTTTGTAGTTATTAAAAAGAATGAGGTAGCTTTCTATATACTAATATGAAATATATCCAAGATATACTGTCAAAGGGAAGATGCTGTTTATGGAATCATATGTTTCCCAATCCCATTTGTGTATGTTGCAGAGAGAGAGAGAGAGAGAGAGAGAGAGAGAGAGAGAGAGAGAGAGAGAGAATGAATATATACTGTTGTATGCAAAAGCAATTTCTCAAAGGATTCAAAGAATACTGGTTATTTCCAAAGAGTAGGTGAGTGGGATATTGGAATGGACTGAATCTGGGAAGGCAAAGAGGAGAACTTTCACTTTTACCTGGTACCTTTCTGTACTGTTTGAATTTTTAAATTATTAACATGTATAGTTTTTTGTAATAAAAAAGAAGCTAGTTTATAAAAATGTTTGAAAGGTGACACTAGTGTTCTACTACGAACCACTGCATTATATCTCTTTCTTTTCTTTTTTTTTGAGTCAGAGTCTCACTCTGTTGCCTGGGCTAGTGCCGTGGCGTCAGCCTAGCTCACAGCAACCTCAAACTCCTGGGTTCAAGCAATCCTCCTGCCTCAGCCTCCCGAGTAGCTGGGACTACAGGCATGCGCCACCATGCTCGGCTAATTTTTTCTATATATTTTTAGTTGGCCAATTAATTTCTTTCTATTTTTAGTAGAGATGGGGTCTTGCTCTTAGCTCAGGCTGGTTTTGAACTCCTGACCTTGAGGGATCCGCCCGCCTCAGCCTCCCATGCATTATATCTCTATATAACTATTTTTATCTTTCAATTTAGAATTATGAAAGGAATGGGAAAATGTGGAATCAGATCTGGTTTCAAATTCTAGCTGTATTATTCATGCTAGTGAATTTCTCTGATTTTCAGTCTAGTTATCTATAAATAGGGGATAATAATGTTCACTTTGCAAGGTTTCTATTAGGATTAGTTGTAACTTATGTAAAATGGACAGGCACAGAGTTAAATGGATACTATTATTATTATGAATGCTATGTCATGAAAAACATGGTATTCCATTCAAAATTAATCACTCTGCCTTTGATTACCAATTGATTTTTCTTCCCTAGTGATAATTGTCTTTCATGTCCCAAATAGGGACTTGTCTTTCATGTCCCAAACTTCTCTGACAGAATGATACCAGGTATTTTTCATGTGACCATGTTAGTGACTACTGGAAGAATATTGGCACTAGTAACAAGCAGATAGCTGAGAACTCTGACTTGATAGTTTATATCAATAATAGCATATACATATAGCAGAAGACATGTGACAGAAGTGGATATTATATGAAATAAGAGCATATATGAGTACACAAATATTTAAACTATATGTTAGAGCACTAATTAAGAAATTTGAAATTACCAAAAGTCTAAGGAGCTGCAATGTAGGAAGTAATACTGCAAATCAACTAATACATCATCTCTATAATGGACTGTGGGAAAAATGAAAAATCCTCACCTCTTATTAAATTAGATTCTCAAGTTCAGTCTGCAGTAACCATTACTGCCAACAGTTACTTTATCATCAGGCATAGCTTATAACACTCATTTAAAAACAACATACACTCAAGGGTTTCATCAGCTTAGAAAGACCTACCACAAAATCCCAAGATAATAAAGCCTTTCTTAACAGCTCTTTTAAAATGTAATATCCTGATAAGCTCAATGAAAATTGCTAGAAACTTTACCACATGCTTAGGAATTAGAAATAACAACAGAAAGTGAATAGGATAATTACAATTGGACACATAATTTTATAGGTATGCAGAAATAACTTAAAGTTCAGTATATTATGCAACAGCCTAAACACTTAGTTGGTTAAAGAGTTTCACTATGGGGATTACATACACTCCTAGCAGTCCTAAAGGAATTTATTGCATAGCACTTGAATAACTAAACATTTATATAAGAGAAAACAACTGCACTGGAGGTATTATGATTTCAGGCAATTATAAGGTGAAATGACAAATTGTCTCGCCTGAGTTAAAAGGAGAAAAGAGTAGAATTTGTACTGCTCCATGTGTATACCACTTAGGTCTGATGAAATAATTACGTTTGGAATTGTATTATAAGAGAATATTCTTAATAGCTGGATGGAATAGAAACAAGCTATTCAATTTATTTCAAAGACATTCTCATTTATAAGTCTTGGGGTTCATTTACCAAATAACCCTCGAATTAAAACTACATTAAATTTTAAGGCTAGAACTATTTACATAATAAAATCTTAAGGTTAGGACTGCTTATAATATTACTTTTTTTCTGAGTGAAAAGAATACTGAGATTGTCTTACCGGCAAGCGCTCTTGGACCTTGCATTCGGTCATTGCCAGTTAATTCCTGTGGATACACACAGCTGTAATTCATGCTGGTTAACAATGTGTCTATTTGAGATGTTCGGACATCTTCTGGACAATACATGGGTAGGAATGCGACATCAATTGCTATCTCATGGTTCAGACCTATCAGAGAAAAATCACACATTATTGAAAGTTCCGTGGGTTAGCATATAGTCCTAATGAAGCCAAGTTTGCTGGTTTGATCCTAACATGTGCTAATAGCTTCAGACCTGGGGAAAAAAAAACCTGTGTTTCAAAACTGGGGACTAAACCCTTAGCTCTGCAATTTATAAATACATGCTCTTGGCTGAAAGACTAGACACTTGAGTGCAACCTATCACCATTGCTGGAAATAACAATTCAAAATGTTTTTCCCACTGATGGAAGATTGAAATCTTATTTTCCAGAGGACAGCCTGGTCACATAAGTGAAGACATGTAGAGTGTTTCCTTAGTCATTCATGCCACTACAGGATAGGAGAATTCAGAGATGACTATTGGTTCCCTTATTGCTCTTTGGACTTAAGGATATCTGACTCAAGCAAGACCAAGGATGGCAGTAAACTAGGTCCCATCTGTCCTTAAATATATGAGACAAGCTTTACAAACTCACCACTAGGGCTATAAAATGTTGCAGTAGAAAAAGGGCTAAGGGGGAACAACCAAAGTGAATCCTGACCCATCTCTTTATTTGGGTCAATGTCAAGGTGGATAAAAAAGACTTCCTAGCAGAAGACAAGGGTTTAGGCTGGGTACTAGAGAAAGAGTAGCATTTAAATAAACAGAGAGGAGGGCATTTCAGGCACGGCAGGGAGTAGCACAAGTCAAAGTAGACCAGAGTAAAGAGACCATCTTAGCTAGAGCAAGGGTAAACAAACACACAGAGCACAGCTTTTAAACTATGAATTCCATCCAGTCACCCAAACCAGAAACCTGAGTTATCCTTAACTCCTCCCTTTTATTCTTCCCAGATATTAGTCACTAGATTTTATGATCTTAATATTTCTCCTGTTCCTCCCTTCTAGCAATTCTTAAGTACTGAGTATGGGCCAATGATGGGTAAACAAAGTCCTTCTTGTTAAGCTGCAAACTGATCCAGAAATGAAAGTCCTTTGCTTTTTATGAGCAAATGACACTAAATCTCATAGCTTCAATTTAACATACAACTAAGGGCCACTTAAAGCTTTTTAAGGATTACTAAAATTTGGTATTCATAAACTAAAATAATCATATTAGCTAGAATTTCCCAAGGATCCCAATTCAGTATTTTAAGAAGTGTAGCTACCCCACAACTCTTAGCAATGCTGCAAAACTCCCGTGAATGGTCTCTCTCCTTGATTCTAAGACTAAACTCTAAGACATGCCATTAATTTTATGTTTTTTTTATAAAAAAGAAAACACTACATTAAATGTACTTATTAACCATAAGGTGCTTTCCAACTTGCAAATGTGAAAAGAAAGCATGCCTCAGAACTAAGAAAATACCAGAAGTTGGAAATCCTGGTGTTTTCAGGAAGACGGCTTTATTATCAGTGTGTCATGTATATTATTTTGAGTTGCTTTCTAAATTAAAAAATACTGTGAGTTTAGCTTCAACATCATAAGTAATGTTTGTTCCGAGCTGTTTGATTAAAACTAGAGCTCAAAGTGCAAATGTATTAGTCAACAGGCCTCAGGGCTGCTGCTCTAGCATCTGGAATGTTCTTTCCCCAGATAACTACATGACTCGCTCCTTCACCTCCATCAGGTCTCTGGTGAAATGTTACTTTCTCAGGGAGACCTCTGCTGGCCACTTTATTTAAAATTTAACCCTTTCCTACTACAGCACTCCCCAGCCCCCCTTTTTTTTTGTAGTGATTATCACCATCTCACTCTACTACAAGCAGTCTTAGGGCAGGGTTTTTAATCAACTGTGTTCACTAATGTAACTTTAGCACCTAGAACAGTGGGAGGCACACAGTTGGTGCTCAGTAAATATTTGTTAAATTGAGTAAATAAATGTACATTTGTGTCTTTTACCTATAATTTTTCAATACTAGACTTTAAGACATTTGTGCATTTGTGTTCAATATAAATTCATACATACTCCCATTACCAAGAAATGAACACAAATATCCTGTACAAACCCCAGTAACAATGGCTACAATGTAAGGAGAGCTGTTAAAATAATCTTCTCTAGATTTTTTTTATCAAAATATGTTTAGACAAAATTTGTCATATGGTTTGTTCTTTTCCTTTTCTGTAAAATGCATTTAATGATAATTTAAAATTTTAATAGTATTAATTGTGACATCAAGGTAATTTAATATGCTATAGTTACATTGAAATAATAAGGCTTCATTTACCTTTATTTTTTTCTGCCATTAAAGCAGCCACATAGACCAACATAATTCTTGCCCACCTTGGTATTAGCCTGTGGGCTCAGGATCAATTATTTGTACCCCTGAGGTATGCCTCCTTCCTTGCTGAAAGCCTACTTGAACGATTAGCTGAGTAGCACTGGGTTCCTTCACTGTTGGTTCCCTCATCACTGGGGTTTGTATCTCTTGACTTCCAAAAGACAAATAGATGGCCTTCAGAGACTTACGAAAGGCTGGCTGCATTATGTTCCTAAGTGTCTAAGTCAAAGGCAAATTGAAGAGAAGATTCTTTTTTTTGATACAAAATATTTTACATATTTATGGACTATATGAAGAGAGGACTCAAACTTTGACTCATCAGATTTCATGGGTAACTAAATTAGTGTTAGTAGAGCCGATGATATACTGATGACATCTATACATTCAATTAAACTTTTAAAAAGAGTCTCTTTATATTTAAGGTGAGAGATAATTCTTAAAATTGGGAGAGACTGACCAACAGATTTTAAATTTTATACCTGGGCTAAAGGCACTGAAAATTTAGTTTGTTACTTCATCTCAAAATAGTCTCTTTAAAGTGTGTGATCTCACATGGTTGGCAATGGGCTTAGGTTTTAGTTATTACTATCTATTGACATGGGGCAAGTGAGATGATGTAGCAAGGATTTTAAGATAAGAACCAGTGCTTCTGGGATAGGTTTCTGATATTGCCACCGTACTGAGCTAGTTGTTGAGAGCCATTAGAACTGTGAGAAGGAAGATTAATAATTCTATTTAATGTTTTCAGTAACAATTTACTCTATACCAGTCAGAGCTAATGAATGAGTAACAGGGTTGTGGTCCAAATAACTTCTGTCTTCAAGAATAAGGTATTTCAAAATTGCTGGATCCTACAGAAACTAGCAAGATATTGCACAGGGATAAAAAACCACTAGAAGACAGCATCAATGTAAGTTAGACAATCTTTGTGCTTGAAGAACTTTAAGTGTCATACAGATTTATCTGCCTGGATTGGTTTAAGCAGTCATAACTATGAACAGGGGTCTAGAACAGGGGTCAGCAAACTATGACTGGAGGAGGGCCAAGTCTAGCCTGCACCTAGTTTTGTACATCCCATGAACTAAGACTGGCTTTTACATTTTTTAAATGGTTAAAAAAAATCAAAAGAATAACATTTTATGATACATGAAAATATGAAACTCAAATTTTAGCCATGCATATTCATTTATATATAGTCTGTGGCTGCTTTCACATTAAAACAGCAGAGCTGAATAGTTATAACAGAAATTGTCTGGCCTGCACAGTCTCAAACATTTCATCCTTGACCCTTTACGGAACAAGCGTGACCCCTTGTACAGAATATTCTTAAAGTCATCTTGCAGTTTTAGGAGTCTTTTAAACAATAGAACATTAATAAGAGATTTAATCCTCTCTTCTGAGTTCACTGCTCATGTCCATGCTTAAAATATATAGACATTGCTCTGGTCTCCTAATACAACTTGGGTTCATACTTTCCTAAAACATCTGACAAATTCACCACTTTCATAACTGATATTCAGCTCTCATTTAACCAGTATCAGAAAATATCTGTATTTCAAGTACTACTTAGAGAATAGTAGTTCTCAACCTTCATTATAATCCTGTATACCTGATGGACAGGATACATTCATTGCTCTCTGTGGCAATGTTTCCCTTACAAAGGGCAAGAGACTGAATGAGATGCTTCTCTAGTGTGTACCATAATTCTAAAAAGTAGGGTAGGCCTCCCTCAGATGATTTTGACAGGCTATCCTCTTCTACCAAGGTTGTATGAGAATCATTGGATCCAGTGCCATTTATCCTAGTTTTCTAGATTTTATTGCTATATTAAGACAAACTATTAGAGAGTGACGTACTTGGATTATATAATAAAGTAAAAATATATTCCTTTATAGAAATGCTTTATTAAGATATGACTGATGATTATACTGATAATGCATATTACAAGGTTGATGCAGGAATCAACTATATGAAAGAGAATTTACATTTCTTCTTTAAAGAAGAAAACTGTAGTTGAAGATATCAACCCATTTGTTATTCTGTGCTATTTATACAATAATTTCATATAGCAGGTTCAGATTTGAATTTTGTTTGAGGAAAAAAAAAATAACAGGATTCCTATATATGATTGTTTTTACTGCAACAGAAGATATGTTTAGAAACTCAGAGGATTTGATTTCTAATCACTGCCTGGCTTTTACGTAGCCAGGAAGTAAGCCTAGAAGATATCCAAGTTTCTTTTAGCCCTAAAATTAAGTATCTCATCAGAAAAAAAAACCAAAAACATTCAACCCCAAAACCCTTTTTCCCCTCCCCGCTAGAAAGCTTAGGGAAAATTACTGCCAAATGGTAGTAATTTGGTTATTTGTAAGTACCTAGTAAAATCCCATTTTTTCTGCTTCCTTTAAAATGTTCTGTTTTGTTTTAGTCATAAACAGCTTATTTTTCACTGTCTTTTAACTCTGCAAATCATCCTTGGAAAAAGGTAGGCTATAAATGTTATATAAAAAACAGCATATTTCTAATATGGATTAGAGCTGGTAGGCAGAATGATAAATGTTCCTTCTTCACATTTGATTCCTGCTTTTAGCTGACTCATAGCCAAAGCTAAAAAGTTTACAATTACATGTAAGACAGCTGAGATGTCTTAGTCAAGCTGTTTCAATAGATCAGTAGCATGTTAAAAGGAAGAAAAATATTCAATTTCAATGTTTCTGGATGAACTCATCATTTCCATGGTTACTTTTTGTGATGTATGGGAAACTTTGCTATCATTTTTGTTTCCTAGATATAAAACTAAGGTTGAGAAACTATCTGAAGACAACAAGTAGTGCGATCTGGTGAAAGAAGCATTTGAAACGTAGGTCTGTGATTATCTAACAGAGTCAGTGAAAATTTAGATGTTTCCTAGATTATACCACATATTCACATGTATGTACACATTTATGTGTGAGGAGGTAGGGAAGAGGGGATGGGAGAGAATAAAGGGGAAAAAAGAATCTGATAAAGGTCAAGGCAATTCATTCTAGTATTACAGATGTAAAAATCCATGAACTATATTGTTCAGCCATTAAATTAATTTGCTAATGATTGTTCCTCATTCCTTCATTTTAAGGTAAAGAGCTCTAGTGCTAAGATCGTCTTGTGACACACAAATATAAATTTTTCCTTGACTCTTGAGAGTCATTTCGGCTAAGATTTTATTTTAGGATTTTTTAAAATTAAGTTTTCATTAATTATAAAAAACTTAAAAAATAAATCTAAGTTTTAAAATGTTTTGACTCCTTTAAATTTCTATAAGTTCCATAGTTACCTCTCAGTTTTGAACAGCCTGGGAAAATCAACTTATTTTCCCTTATCAGACAAGGGAAGTGTTTTCAATAACTTCTTTCTGTTCAACCTTAGTTACTTGAGAATTCCATTTTCTTCAAGAGCTAAACAGACATCTTTTCACAGGGGTTTCTCTTGATTAATACCCCTTTTTCTCTTTATCTTAGACTTTACCCTTCATTGGTTCAGATGAACTGAGAAAGAGGCATAGAATATGGGCAAGAAAGTGGTGGCTAAGGGATAACAGAACCAGTGTTAGAAGCAGTAAGATAGCCAGGAGTGAAAAAAGTTCCCTTAGTTCTCATTCTTCTCCCCACAAATACTTTCCAAGGACTTGCCAATGTTTAAAAGCCTATAATTAGAGCTTCATTTATTCCAGAATTAGTGCTCCATTCCTTTTGTTTGAACCAAACAAGAGCTCCCCTTGCGCTTAATTTTTGTGTATGTGTGTGTGTGTGTGGGGGGGACTTAAATTTTTTAAAGCAAAATAGTATCTTTATTTAAAAGTATGTTAAATTGATTATATTCAAAGAGAAGAACATTTGACTTACCCAGGAGGGTTACTTCAAAATGTCCAAGGCTTCGGGCACTCTTAAAATCATCAAGTTTTGGAGGCCTTCCTTCTGGTGGTATGTATTTTGCAGGCTGAGAATTATACTGCTCAGTAAGAAACTTTCTGTGTTCGAAAATAAATTTCCGTGGAATACTTTCAGGATAAACATGGCTGTAATGCAGGTGATCTATTAAGCCAAACTTTTTTTCTCTCCACAGCTGACTCTCCCACCTATCACTTATAGTTTTTCTGGCTTTCCTTTGGGGAGTAGCGATTGCACTTTCTCGACCTGTTAAAAACACAACGAGATAGATACAGTTGACCTAGAAACTAACCAAATCAAGTTATTCACTGCAAAAAAGCACACATTAATGAAGAACAAGTTAAGTAACTTTAAAGATCAAACCACCACCTACAAAATGTAAAATGAATATGCAAAAGATAATTCTTATGAAAGTGAACAATGAACTAAATTCACTTTCAAAATAAACTTTTACTACAAAATATTAAAAGTGATATTGTTTTTTCTGTTGTTGGAATTAGGGAGATTTATAATTTTCTTCTTTATACTTTCCTATATTTTCTAAATACTCTTAAATAAACATACATTTCTTTTATATTAAGTGACACATTCAAGTTAAATCAAATTCATGAGAATAGTAGTGCCCTTTAGAGATTACTCACTATAGATGAAATTTGAGCTTAAAATAAAAATTAAAAAAATTTTTTTTTACTTTCCTCTATATTTTTTAGTTGGCCAATTAATTTCTTTCTATTTTTTTAGTAGAGACAGGGTCTCGCTCTTGTTCAGGCTGGTTTTGAACTCCTGACCTTGAGTGACCCGCCCGCCTCAGCCTCCAAGAGTGCTAGGATTACAAGCGTGAGCCACCGCCCAGCCTAAATTTTGTTAATCTTTGCGAAAAGTAGCCTGAACAAATATAGTCTTGTTCTTCGGTACATCTCTCTTTCAAAAAGGGCTATTTATTTATTATACATGACACTCCTTTCAGACATAAATAACATATGAAAACCAAAGAGGGAACTAAATTGAGATGAAAGACTCCCCTCAACTCTTGATTATTCTCTATCATCAAGTCAAATTATCATTTATGTACAATTTATCTAACACATTTAATTTCTAAGGCAGAATATAATTTATCCCTTACACATTATGACATTCATTCATTCAACAAATAATTAATGAGCACCTATTATGTGCTAGACACTGTGCTAAGGAATTTGGTACAAATAATATTTTAATTGAATAGTATATCCTGGGGACCGAAAACATATGGTAGAATCAGAAAAAATTAAATTTTGGAACAAGACTCTTAAATTGTCAGTTCTGCTAGCTGAGGAGTTGCTGACAGCAACTCTGTTTCAGAGTTTGCCAAGGTTTGCTGAGCTACTTTCTTGCAGGCTATGTCCTGGTGTTGATTCTTATCCCAGCATCAAAAAACCTTGCTGGGGCAGAAGGTGGCTTCAAAAAAAAAAAGGTTTCAGTACGGGTAACATACCACGTCTGATGATTTTCAGGCTTTATTCCATATTCCCAGACTACTTGCTTGGTTTTTCCAACCTAGCTGGAGACTTACTAAAAATTTATTACAAAGTAAAGTATTAGATTGAGTTGTAAAGGAAGATGAAGAAGTTGATCACACACTTCTTACTCGCCAGGAATTTAAAATACTATAATATTACAGAAGAGATTTTTTAAATTCAAAATTCAGTTCATGAACACACTTAGCTTCCTATAATAACTCTTGATAACAAAAAAGGATAACAAATTTAATCACACATGAAAAGGAAAGAAAGGAATAAATCAAAGCCAAGATAAAAACTTAATGTTAATAGGACTAAACTGAGGATGGGGAAATAATTTCATCCTTTTTATCTTCTAGAAATAAATCTCTTCTCAAATTAATAAAAGTACATAATTACAACAATAGTAGCTATTGCAGTAATCTAAGCCATATTGAATTTTCCTGATTGACTTGTTACAGAATATAGCATGCAAAAGAAACAGTTATATGCTACTTCAATTTTTTTTTTTGAGACAGAGTCTCACTGTTGCCCTGGGTAGAGTACAGTGACATCATCACAGCTCACCGCAACTTCAAACTCCTGGGCGCAAGTGATCCTCCTGCCTCAGCCTCCCTAGTAGCTGGGACTATAGGTGCATGCCACCACGCACAGCTAATTTTTTCTATTTTTGGTAGAGACGGGGTTCTTGCTCTTGCTCAGGCTGGTCTCGAACTCCTGACCTCAAGCGATTCTCCTGCCTTGGCCTCCCACAGTGTTAGGATTACAGGCCTGAGCCACCATGCCCAGCCAATTTTACTCTTTAATTTTAATTAGCAAGTAAATGATAAACTTATAGCTAAACAAAATTTTTCTCCAAAATAGTATGGAACAGGAAGGAATAAATGAGACTAATTTCAAATAATCATTCCTCATGGGATAAACAAAATGTGTATGAAAAGCTCAGCACGGTGCTTGGCACATGAATGTCCAATAAATGGCTGGTACTATTATATAATTGTGGGAAGTACCATATTACTTCCTGTAGGCAAAACAGAGGGGATGATCTAAGCAGATGCTAATATAAAGATCTTTATAAAGTTTAATCACCAAGTTTACAGACTGAAGATTAGAAATTTGATTGCCTTCTTGGATATTCAGCAGAGAATGACAAAATCTGGAAACAATTATTAATATGTTTTTCTCCTTCAATTTTAGAATTTAGAGTCCAGGTAAGATTTGTGTTCTGAGAAACCTTTTTTGAAATTTCAAATTATGCTTATTTGGGGAAAACAATCTTTTTCTCCAGGAGTCCCAAGATTACATTTTTTACTGAAACCCTCTAAAATGTACATTAAAACTTTTGGAGAAAGCATTCAGCCTTATACAGATAATAGTCTGTCTAGAATATGATTAAGGGAAATGAATACAAATTTATTATTAGGTAACCTACACAAATCTAATAGGTAAGGTTAGTACAGATAGGTATTATTTTTTTAAAAAAAGATTAAAAATTTTTAGAATGGAATTGTTCAAAACGCTCTGATTTCATATCATGTAGCAATCAACTAAAACCATATTAAAATACTTTGGAAAGGTTTATGAGACATCAAATTTAACAATATAGTATGGAATAAAATGACAGTATCACTTCTGTCTAGGTGGACATTGAAAACAAAATAATAACACCACCAAAAGCAAGAAGGAGAAAAAGCTAAAAAGTATAGTCCAAAGAGATAATCCCCTATAAGAACTGATTTGAAACAAATCACTCTAAGTGCACCCTACTGGAACAAAATTGTATTATAAAATCACTTCAGAAATGAACCCAAAGTTCAAACCAACCAACATAATAACAAAAAAAGCAGATACAACTTACTTTTAAGATTTACTTAAAATTACCATCAATTAAAAATTAAACTTTCTACTTAATTATTTTTCTGTTAAGTAAAAACAGCACATTGGAAGGGATGTACTACTTACTACTGAAGAAACAAACTGCTTAAGTTTGTTTATAATTACTTTCATTTTTGGGGATAATACCAAATTGATTAGTATTTTTGGCAGTGACATAGCTAATATAAATATAAACCAGCAATGAAACAACTAGCTATATATCTACCCAAAGCACTATATTACTATATGGAAGCACATATCACTATATGCAAATAGTAATCTGTGTATAATAATGTTCCATAAAGTTTTCATAAATAATAACAAACAGTAACATACGTGGGGAGACGTTTGGCCCGCCTGGTTTATTTCCTTTTGCTTGTACAGAAGCTTCTAGCTGAGGTACAGCAACTCTACAAAGGATTAAAAAGAAGATAACCAATAGTTATAAAAACAGACTCGTATGAAAAAAAAAAACCCTAATTGGTTCTATTCAGAATTTATTCTAATTCAATAAATTGAGAAAATATACAAGCCCTTTAAAATAATGCATTAAAATATATAAATAATTATTAAAAATATCCATACAGAATATAATTCAAATATTATAAGAGATTTAAATTTTTCTTTTAGGAGTATTCCATAAAAGGGAGCATTTAACTTTACTAAACATCAGCTAAGGATGGAAATATTTTCATTCTTTATGATGGAAATTTAAAAATGCAATGGCCTGGTTTTCATGTTTTCTTTGTTCAAATATTTTGGTAAACAGTCTGGCCTATCTCTTCAATCTCATTTCATAGTTTCATATTAGTCCCATGCTTTTTTAAACCTTTGTGCTTTTATTTCTGCCTGAAATAATCCTATTCCCTCTTTCCTTTGCCTGGTTAACTTTTATTCATTCTTCAAATTTTAGTTTAGGCATTATTTCCTGTAAGAAGCCTCCCCTCATCTCTAGTCAAGGCTAACTGCTCCTTGTATATGCTGTTATGGCACTATGAATAAACTTCTATCATAGTATTCATTATACTGTATTGAAAGTACAGATTTATAGGTTTGTCTTTTCCAACAGACTAAGCTCTCTATGAAAGTATAGACTTTATTTTATTAGTTTCTGTAGCTCCATATTATAGCTGCTCAAAAACTGTTTATGGAACATAAATGAGTGGAGAAAAACAGAAACATCTTATTCTGAAGCTAAGGCGAACCATGCTTTTATAAGGAAAAATTTCTATCTTACAGGCTTTAGCATGTTGCTGTGATGAGTCTTTTCCTATTGTATTTCCAAAACTAAAGGCATAAAGTGAAACAGAAATGTCATATTGTAGAATGACACATAATATTGCTCAACCTATTTTATCAATAGATTTATCTCTTATAACAGTATTTTTAATTACACTAATCAGTTATTAATGAAATAAAAAGAAGTAGTGTTCATAAAGTATGTATGTACCATTTAACTATAAAATTCTGGCAAATAAAAATGTATTTTGGCTGGGCAAGGTGGCTCACGCCTGTAATCCTAGCAGTCTGAGAGGCTGAGGTGGGAGGGTTGCTTGAGCTCAGGAGTTCGAGATCAGCCTGAGCAAGAATGAGACCCTGTCTCTACCAAAAAGAAAAAGACAAAAAAAGGGAAAAAGGCCTACATTTTATAGTTGTAGTTTTATTTTTTTCAATTAATAAAAACGTGGTATTTCTAGAAATTTGTAAGCAGAAAACATAAACTCTAAGAGGAATTTAAATAACTAAAAAATAAATAGTTGTATGCATTTTGAGATCCTTAAGCAGTGTATATATACTTTTTTAAAAAGTGTGATTATAAAGTGATTTTTTTCATTTGACATAAATTAGAAGAAATAGTTTCTCAAACTCTAACATCACCATTACATTATACAGAATATTTTTTAAAAAGTGGTTTATATTTTTACTTGGTATACATAATCATTCATTTGTATGACCTAAATGTCTTAAAGGTGAGGGGCTAAATGACAGAAGTGGAGCTACCACCTGAGAAAACTGAACAAAGAGAGATAAAAAGATAAAGGAGAACAGAAAGATAACTGAGGGTAGAAAGGATAAAGAGGGCTAAAAGAAGAGAAGAGAAAGATGCATATGATGTGTAGTGGCTGAATATCATACAAATTATGTCAGAGACTATAAGTTGTACTCTAACCTTGCCCTTATTACCAATTAATTTACTTTAGCTAAAAGTCACATAGATTCTATAGTATGCCATTCTCTCCTTTATATAATAAGATTATAGTTAATATTATTGTGGTCTTATAAAGTCTTTAATGCAAAGAAATTAAAAATATTTACTACACACATATATAGATCTTATATTTTATCCTTTATGAACCTAAGATTCCTCATCTATAAAATTGAGATTATTATCCTGCTTCTCCCTCACAGGGAAGTTGATGATCAAATGAAGTGATGTAAGTGATCTTGCTTTGTATATTGAAATGCTCTATATAATCAATTGAAAGAATATTTTCAGTGTATTCTCCTTAAGAAAAACAGAAAAATTATGCAAAAGGACACGAACATAGTTTTTTGTGAAGTTGCTACTATAAGCAAATTCGAAATAGTCTATAATGATCAAAAATGCTAAAGTCATTTGTGATCATTAATTCAAATTAGCAAATGCTTTTAAGGAAACAACCATTATTTAAAAATATTTCCTATGGTTCCTCTGCTTTTCTTACTGGGAGATAATAAAAATGATTTTTAAGGATTCACTTAAGTTTGGTATGGTTCACTTTCTCTGTCTGTGGAGTAAACATTATCAATAGAATGAAATGAAGAGGTTTTAATGTCCTATTTGTCATGTTTGATTTCTTCAGTGTTAATTTTTTGGGTGATTTGATAGATTTTGACTAAATTTTAAAATCTAACAGAAAGCACATGGTATCCCTTAAATTGACTATCTACCATTTGAATTAAAATGTTGGTTGGATACAAGCTCTTAAACGATTATATTTACTGTTATTGTACCAACAAGTGATCAATACATTGGAGTTGTCAGGCCATGATATAAAACACTATGATTAATACGTTCAAGAAAACAAAGAAAAGATGGTCAAAACAGATATAGAATCTTTAAACAGAACATGTAAAAAGTGAATGAAGTGGGCTTCTTAGGACTAAAAAACAGAATAGCTGGACTTAAGAACTCTGTGGTACAGTAAAGAATATATGTCATACTTGTCTCTGGTTCCTGGCACAGAGCTTCAGAAACCCTTGGAATTTTCTGAGTGATAGAACCGCCTTTGTTAATCTAATGAGGTGACTGGTAGTGGGCTTCTAGATAGCTTCAGGATGGGGGCTTGTCACTAGAAAGACCAACCAAGTAATTTGAAGGATGGAACATTGGGTTAGCTCAAACTCTAGGGAGAGGAGGGGGGCTGGATATCGACTTCAATCATTTGGCCAATGATTTAATCAATCATGCCTACATAATGAAATTTAAAAAAACCCCTCTGGGCAGCAAGGCTTGGGAGAGCTCTGTGGTTAGTGAACACAGTGATGTGCCAATAGAATGATATGCCTGGATTCCACGAGGAGAGGGCACAGAGGCTCTGCATTCTTTTCCAGACCTTGCCTTGTGTGTCCCTTCATTTGGTTCTTCCTGATTTGCATCCTTAATACTAAAACAGTGATTGTAATTGTAGCACTAAGTTCTGTGAGTTGTCTAGTGAATTATTGAAGCTAGGGGTCAGGGGAACCCCTGAATTTGTAGCCAGTTGATTAAAAGTGCAGGTGGCCTGGGGACCCCCTAAAGTGTTGCTGGTATCTGAAGGAAGGACAGTCTTGTGGAGGACTGAGCCCTTAAGCCTGTGGAGTCTAATGCTAACTCTGGGTAGTTAATATCAGAATAGAACTGCAGCCTGCCCAGTTGAAGTGGAAACAGAACAAGAACTCAATGAACTCAACTGATAGGTTTAATAGTAGATTGGATATAGTAAAAAAGTAAATAAAGAGACAGATTAATAGAAAATTTCCAAACTGAAGCACAGAATCAAAAAAGAATGATATATATGTATACACACACATATGAATAATACAGAATAAAGTGCAAGAAACATTTGTTCACAGAAGTACTATCATATGTGTAACTGGAATCACAGAACGAGAGGAGATAATGGGGCAGGAATAATGTTTGAAGAGATAATGGCTGATAATTTTCCAAAATTGATAAAAGAAATCAATCTACAGATTCAAAAAGCTCAGCAATCCCAAAGTAGTATAAAACAAAGAAAGATACTCCTTGAGACATCATATTTAAACCACTAAAAATTAAAGACAGAGAATATCTTAAAAGCATTTTATGAAAAAGGATACAATACCTTTGAAGGAGCAATTATAAGACATCTGCCTGACTTCTCAACAAAGATAGAGGAAACAATAAAACAGTAGAATTACATATTTAAAGTGCTGAAAGAAAAACAAAACAAAACAAAACAAAAAAACCCCTGCAACCTAGAATTCTCTATACTGTGAAAATATCTTTTGGGAATAAAGGTGAATTAAAGATATTTTCAGACAAACAAAAACTGAGAGAATGAGTCATCAGCAAGCCACATTGAAATAAATGCTGAAGGGAATTCTTCAGTCAAAAGGAAAATAATGCCAGAGAGAAGCATGGAGATTTAGGTAGGAATAAAGAACATATAAAAAAATTAATCATGTGGATAAATATAAGGGAATACTAACCATACAATACTATTCTTAGAGTTTAAAACATATACAGAATTAAACTGTAAGATAAAATAATGAAAATAGGGACAGATAGAGTTGAAGTGTTCTAAGGTTCTAGCATCATCAGGAAAATGGTATCATTTGTATTTAACTGCAATAAGTCAAATATTTATGTTTTAAGGTAACCACTAAATAATATTGGTAGCCACTAAATATGTAATTATCAAAATAAAAAAGGGAAAATTGAATAATAAAAACTATTTGATTAAACAAACAGTATGAAGATTGATATAAATATAACTATATAATTAATTCTAATTCCATTAAATGTGAATGTAATAAATAAGTAAAAGACTAAGATTGTCACATTGGATTAAAAAACAACTATATGTTGCTTAAAGGAGACACCTTTAAATACAAAGATACAAAAAGGTTCAAAGTAAAATGAATGGAAAATATATGCCATGCAAACCCTAATCAAAATAAAATTGGTATAGGTATATTATTGTTAGACAAAGCAGACTTTAAGGCAGAAAGCATTGTGAGACATAAGGAACATTTCATCATAACAAAGAGGTCAATGCATTACAAAGATATCACAATTCTAAATCTATATGTACCCAGCAACATTACTTCAAAATACATGAAACAAAAAAACTTATAGAACTAAAAGGAGAAATAAATCCATAATCATAATGAAAAATTTTGACACATCTGTATCAGTTAGCTGATGGAAAAAGCAGAGAAAAAATCAGTAAGGATAGAAAGGAGCAAAGAGATGATCAACAATTAACATACTTGGACCTAGCTGACATGTATCGAGCAGTGACAGAATTCATATTCTTTTCAGGTACGTATGAAGCATTTATTAAAATTGACTATATATCTTTCTTAAGAAGACTTTCAATAAATTTCAAAAAACAAAAATCATTTAGAATACCTTCTTTATCCAGAGTGTAGATAAGCTGAAATAAATTTTAAAAAGGTAACTAGAAAATGCTCAAGTATCTCTAAATTAATCAATATACTTCACAATAAACCTATGAATCAAAGGAGAATCACAATAAAAACTAAAAAAATAATGTTTTTAAACTGACTGAGAATGAAGTAGAATGCAGCTAAAGTAGTACTTAGAAATTTATAGCATTATATGCAACTATTAGAAAAGAACCAAAAATCAATGATTTAAGAATCTAGCTCAAGTCACTATAATAAAAAAAGAACAGGAAGACTGATTCAGAAAAATAGTCAGAAAACACAAACTATGAGTATCAGGAATGAATAATGGAACAACATTATAGATTCTACAGAAATATAAAAGACAATAAGAAAAAAAATAAGAAAATACTATGAACAATTTTACATCAATAAATATTACAATTTAGATGTGAACATAAAATTATTTGAAAAACAAAATGGCCAGAGGAAGAAAATATGGATATTCTAAAATTTATTAGAGAAATTGAATCACCTATTCAAAACTTTCCCCAAAAGAAAACTTCAGACCCAGATGGTTTCACTGGAGAACTCATCTAAATATTTAAGGAAGAAATAATACCAATCTTCCACATTCTCTTCCAGAGAATAAAAGAGAAAACACTTCCCAATTATTTTTTAATAAGGCCAGCATAAACTTGATATACATCCATAACAAGCATATAAAAAGAGATAAAAATCTATAGATCGATCTTCTCATGAACATGGATACAAAAATGCTAAATAAAATATTACAAAATTAAATATACTGATATATAAGAAGGGTAATATATCATAAGCAAGTAAAATTATTTATAAGAATGCACAGATGATTTAAGATTCAAGAAATTAATCAATTTAATTAACTACATGGAAACAACAAAAGGTAAAAAAGTTAGTAGATTAATAAACTCAGTATAAACATTTGGCAAAATTCAACTCACATTAATGAGAATAATTTAGCAAACTAGGATTAGAAGGAAATTTACTTAATCTGATAAAAATTATTCACCAAATTTCTCAATGGTGAAATCTTGAGAAATTTCCTTTTGAGATTAAAAATGAGACAAAGATGCTCTTTACTACAAATTCTATTCAACATTGTACTAAAGGTCCTAACCAGTACAATAACACAAGAAAGAAATAAAAGGGAAAATAATTGGAAAGGAAGAAATAAACTACCATCATTTGCAGATTACATGATCTGTGCAGAGAAAATCCCCCCCAAAAAATACTCTACAAATTTTTAGAAGCAATAAGTGGATTTATCAATGATGCTAGTATCTACAACCTTGATAAATGAACTTATTATTTATTTATAACCAAAAATTGTTGCCCAATTGGGCACAGCTATTCTAAAAGACTGGAGTTTAAAAAATGTTAAAATCCAAAAAGATTCTGTACTCTGACTACTTTAGGAGTATCTGGGTTTTCCTGACACCTTAAAGAAACCAAAACTTTTAATCATATACAATTCATAATAGATGAGGTTTATGTAGGGAGACCCATGCTTAAACATTTGGTACACAAATATAAGCTATAATGTTTTAAATTAAAATAAAATGCTTAAATAAAATAAAAATGTTTATTTTTAGAAATAAATCTGCATTTTGAAACTCATTTTAAATTAGTCTGTGCTGAGTACAGCAGATAAGAGGGCTTCTGTTATGGGTTAAATTGTGTCCTCCAAATTCATATGTTGAAGTCCTAATCCTCAATACCTCAGAATGTGACCGTACTTTGGTTACCTGGCTACAAACAGGTGCTATTCTTCAAGAAAACGGAATAATGACCCTGGGGGTGGGACTACATCCTTCGTTCCAGAAGAAGGGGCAACCTTTTCAATTCTAGAGGGTGGGACCATCTCCTTGGTTCCAAAGTGTGTAGCCACCATCCAGAGCTGAAGAAGTTGGGCTGCTACCTTGGTGGGCCCAGAGGACACAATGTTGAAACTGTGGAGTCTTAAAAATCGAATGGAATTTGCCTTACTAGGTTTTGGGGTTGCTTGTGACCCAAGACTCTTTTTTTCCTTCCAGTTTCTCCCTATCAGAATGGGAATGTCTATCCTATGCCTGTCCCACCATTGTGTACAGGACAGATAACTTGTCTGATCTCACAGGTTTACAGATGGAGAGTTCTGTCCCAGGATAAATCACCCTGATCATGGATGAATGAATCACATCCATTTGTAATTTAGATGATATTTAAATGAGATTTTGGACTAGAGTTGATGCTGCATGGTTTAAGCCTTTTGGGGATATTGTGACGGGGTGAATGTATTTTGAATGTGAGAAGGACACAAATTTTGAGAACCAGAGGCAGACTGTTATTGGTTGAACTATATCCCCACAAAATTCATATGATGACGTCCTAACCCTCAGTAACTCAGAATGTGACCTTATTTGGAAATAGGGTCATTGTAGATGTAACTGGTTAAGATGAGGCCATACTGGAGTAAGGTGGGCCCCTAACCCAATATGACTGGTATCCTTATAAAAGGGGGAAATTTGGACATAGACACCACACAGGGAGAACTCTATGTGAAGATAAAGGCAGAGAATGGGGTGATGCTTCTACAAGTCAAGGAATGCCAAAGATTTCCAGCCAACCAATAGGACTAAGAGAAAGGCATGGAACAGATTCTCCCTCACAGCCCTCAGAGGGAACTAACCCTGTCAACACCTTGATCTTGGACTCCAGCCTCCAGAGCTGTATTTAAGCCACTCAGTCATCATACTTTGTTATGGCAGCCCTAGCAAATTAATACAGCTTCTATCATAATTGCTTATTTTACAGGCTAGAGATAAACCAAAAATAAAATAATGTGCTTTGTCTATACTTGACACAAATGACTTACGGTTTAGCACATGGGCCTTGAAGAATTCTTATTTTATTGCTCAGACTCAAACTTGCAGATGCAGCATGAAAACACTGAGAACACCTAGGCCCATCATCTAGAGGTCGTTTACCATTTCTCTCCGGACTTTGAGTTTCTCCTCTAGCTGCTTGAGATGTTGAGGGTTGGTTAGCATTCTAAAATCAACAATTTAGAGACAACATTTAAAAATAATTCACAAATTTTTTTCTCTCTTAAAATATCTACAATTTTAATTTATCCATTTTTTATAATCTTAAGAATTGTGACAACTGGAATTGATAAATAAATTCAGCAAAGTCTCAGGATACAAAATCAATGTATACAAATTAGTAGCATTCATATATACCAACAGTAAAGCTGAGAACCAAATCAAAGACTCAAACCTTTCACAATAGCAACAAAGAAAATAAAATACCTAGGAATATATTTAACTAAGGAGGTGAAAGACCTCTATAGGGAGAACTATGAAACACTGAGGAAGGAAATAGCAGAGGATGTAAACAGATGGAAAAACATACTATGCTCATGGATCAGCAGACTCAACATTGTTAAAATGTCTATACTACCCAATGTGATCTGCAGATTCAATGCAATCCCTATTAAAATACCAACATCATTTTTCACAGATATAGAAAAAATAATTCTATGCTTTGTATGGAACCAGAGAAGACCCTGCATAGCGAAAGCAACCTTAAGCAAAATGAACAAATTGGGAGGCATCAAATTACCAGACTTGAAGCTATACTACAAGGCTATAGTAATCAAAACAACAGAGACTGGCACAAGAACAGAGACATAGACCAATGGAGCAGAACAGAGAACCCAGATATAAAACCATCCTCATATTACCATCTAATCTTTTACAAAGCAGACAAAAACATACAACAGGGAAAAGAATTCCTATTCAATAAATGGTACTAGGAAAATTGGATAACCACATGTAGAAGACTGAAACAGGATCTGCACCTCTCACCACTCACAAAAATCAACTCACAATGGATAACAGACTTAAACCTAAGGCAATAAACTATAAGAATTCTAGAAGAATATGTTGGAAATACTCTTATAGACAATGGCCTAGGCAAAGAATTTATGAGGAAGACCCCAAAAGCAATCACAGCAACAAACAAATAAATAAATAAATGGAAATTTATTAAATTAAAAAGCTTCTGCACAGCCAAGGAAACAATCAATAGAGCAAATAGATAACATACAGAATGGGAGAAAATATTTGCATGCTATATATCTGATAAAGGGCTGATAACTAGAATCTATAAAGAACTCAAACAAATCAGCAAACTCAAGCAAATCAGCAAGAAAAAAAAATCAAACAACCCATAAAAAAGTGGGCAAAAGACAGGAACAGAAACTTTTCAAAAGAAGATAGACTGATGGCCAACAAATATATGAAAAAATGCTCAGTATCTCTAATCATCAGGGAAATGCAAATCAAAACCACAATGAGATATCACTTAATTCCAGTGAGAATGGCTTTTATCAAAAAGTCACAAAACAACAAATGCTGGCGTGGATGCGGAGAGAAAGGAACACTCACACACTGTTGGTGGGACTGCAAACTAGTACAACCTTTATGGAAAGTAGTATAGAGATACTTTAAAGAACTAAAAGTGGACCTACCATTTGATATAGCAACCTCATTACTGGGTATTTACCCAAAGGAAAAAAAGACATTCTATAAAAAAGACACCTGCACTCGAATGTTTATAGCAGCATAATTCACAATTGCAAAGATGTGGAAACAACCCAAGTCCCCATCAATACATGAGTGTGTTAATAAAATGTGGCATATGTATACCATGGAGTACTACTCAGCTATAAAAAATAGTGAACTAATACCTCTTGTATTAACCTGGATGGAACTGAAGACCATTCTTCTAAGTGAAGTATCACAAGAAAGGAAAAACCAACACCACATGTACTCATCATTAAATTGGAACTAATCGATTAACACTTATGTGTATGTACATATGGAGATAACATTCATTGGAAATCATGCAGGAGGGAGAGGGAGGAGGGGATGGGTAAATTCACACCTAACAGGTACAATGCACACTATCTGGGGGATGGGCACACTTATAACTTTGACTCAAACGGTACAAAAGCAATTTATATAACCAAAACATTTGTACCCCGTAATATTCTGAAATAAAACAGAATTGTGACAAAACTTTGCAATCAACAGTGCTTTTATAAAGATGATTAAATCTAATCTATCTGCTATTACAATATTTTTTAAAGGAAGATAAAAGTGCTTCTTATACTAGTATAACTGAAAAGTTGGATTAAACATTTATTTCCATATGAACAGTAATAATCATAGACACAGTTTTTAAGAAGATAAACTCATGGGAAAAATTAACTGATTTGTCTTGATCATGCCAAGATTCCAGAACTGGCCTCTCCTACCATTTATCCTACAAGAGTTATTGCTATCTCATGTAGAACCTGGGTAAGACTACCCTTTACTAGATACAGAGGTAAAAACTTCCCATGGAAACTTTCCTGTAGTACTAGGCTGGACAACAGGCAGGAAATGAATATGGACATATATACTACCTGGAAGTTTAAAACATTAATGATAGGCTCAAATTATGCAGAAAGCAAAAACAAGATGCCAACTTTTGAGGGCCTTGGGAAATGTCAGAGGCTGTGACTATTAGCCCAGTCTGCCCCAAAATAATGACAGAAAAAGGAAATAAAAAGCTGAATTTTTTTCCCTTAGGTTTATATCATTAAGAGTCAATACATGTGAGTTCTGAAGAAAATGTAAAAGGTACCAATTATAATTATGATCACAGTGCTTTCAGAGATATGCTATTAATTCTCTGGCCCCATACCCGAAGTGTTTCTGATGCTGAGGCATTTTCAGTTGCGCTGCTTTGGGGGACATACTTTATAACAGTAATTATCCCCTGAATTGCAATGCGCTTTTGTTCCCTATACTGCAAGTCTTCAATCTCCTTTCTCACTTCACTTATAGCTGTCAAGAGCGACTCAACTGCAAAAGAGGAATTCCAAGGAAACTGTAAGTTTTAAAGAACTGAAATGATAAAAATAAGAATTAGATTTGCAATGTAATTTCACAACATGAAATCATAAACTTGTTACATTAACTTAAGTCTGTGAGACTACGTGTTTATATCTGACATCCCCTGATGTAATTTTTATGAAATAGGCAAAATACATTTATCAGTTAAATTGTAACACAGGCTTCTAATCTGGAGTCTTCATTTGCAAAAGAAATTTTGCATATTTAATGTAATTTATATATTTCAAACTATAAAGTGTTGCCTAGCCAGTGCATAGAATAACCACATTTTAATTATTTCAACCATATACTACATATTGGTAGCATTATGATATATAAGAAGATGCCGATATTTAGATGATAATATTAATAGGTTGGCATTTTAAAGTTTCTCTTTTTTTCCAAAACCGTGCAATTATTTCATGGCTTTTAAAAAAGAACATGCTTATATTAAACTTTCAACTGTCATATAGTAATTCTACTAATTATAATTAATTCTACTAAAAAGTAAATTAATATTAGGTCTCTCGTCAGTACTTCAATTCCAAATTCAGCATCTCATTTATTTTGGTGTCATTTTTTATTTAAAGGTAGCACTCAATTATGTTATATACAATATATATCATTCACAGAAGTAGCATAATACAGTTGTCAGTATCTTAATATCAAATTGCCCAGCATCTTTTATAGATATCTTTAGCCTTTCTGTGTAATGTCATAGGAGTTGAGATCTACCAAGGTCAGATCTGATCTCAGTGACATTAAATCAAAACATTATAGGTTGCACATCCCTTGTTTGAAATGCCTGGGACCAGGAGGTTTCAGATTTCATATTTTTTCATATTTGCATTATACTTACCAGTTCAGCAACCCTAATCCAAAAATCCAAAGTCTAAAATGCTCCCATGAGTATTTCCTTTGAGCGTCATATCAGCGCTCAAAAAGTTTCAGATTTTAGAGCATTTCAAATTTCAGATTTTTGGATTAGGGATACTCAACCTGCATCTCCAGTTAGCCATCTTCTACATTCTCTCTTTTCTTCCAGTCTAATAAAATCATAATGGTAACCTTTAGGATACATGACATATATTTTTCGGTATAAGACAGAATTATTATCTGTGCTTTAAGACAGAATTATTATCAGTGAATGTTGCTACACTTTGGCTCACTCTCATAAAAGAATAAAGACGACTAACTGAAATAGCATATACCATACATATAACATATGAACATGAGGACTGGCAATTATATAAATACCTTTAACTGAACTACTATACTTGGAAAATGTCTCTGGCACTGGTGGATAGGGGTAATATCCACCAATAACAGTATTCTTCACTTCCCCAGAATCGGTCTGTGTTTTAATCCACTGAATAAAGTTTTTTACCTTGGCATCGTAGGTATACGGCTGGCCTTTATGACCTCCTTGTGAGAAGGGTAAATCGTAAAAAAAAAACGAGAAATAAAAAGGTCACTGTAGTAAACTGAATAGACTTTTTTGTATAAGAAGTTTAATATTAAAACAGTCTCTCATATTACTAAGTAAAAAAGTCAAGTTCACTTATTCACTATGTAGCAGATAATTATTTAAAGAAGTAAACAAATCCTAAAAAGGAAATCAGACATAAAATGTATTAGAGATTAAGTGGACTAAACTGTAGCTGTCTATAGGATGCTAAATACCACAGGAAGAAGAAAAAATAATAATCTGAATTTTTCTGACTGTCCAAATGGTTGGCATCTTCTGAAAAAACTGATTTTTAAACCATGTATTAACCTGAAAGTATGGCATTATGTATGAACTAAACTGCTTATGAATATAGCTCAGCATTTAAATTCATGTTCTTAAAACATATTTAAAAGTGTCATATTTACATCTGATAGCATTTTTAAAAAGGTATGTATTGACAGAGATGTACATTATACCTTTCCTAAGACTCTACTTTTGACAAACTTCTTAATTACCAACATGGTAGTGCTCTGGTAAATATCCCATTCTATACTATTTCCTCACCCTCTCATTTGGAAACTTTAATCTTTATTGTTTTGACCCTGTTATTAGAGGAAATAGGGAAAATAATATACTTGTAGACAAGTAGTGAGACTCTTCTTACTATATAAATAAGATGTCAGATCTTGGGGCCAAAATTTGATACTCATTTTTGTTTTATTTCGTATTTTAAAATATTGTTAACTGAATCCATACTATGGTACCATGCTTAATGGTCTTCAATCTATCAAGCAATTTATAATTATTTACATTCTACATCAAACAGGAATTAAAGCTAACTGAAGGATATAAACACAATTCTCTAGTGAGTCAAAAAATCATTGCTTCAATCATAAATAATCCAGAAGCAGTGCACTCCATAGGCCAAATATTTTTTGTTAAAACATTCTTACGGTGATAAATGAGGGCAAAATAAAGCTATCTTGTAGTTGACTGTTATAAGTTAATATGTGCTAAACGATTCTAGAGAAGAGAAAATATATTACATTTCCAACAAAGTATACACAAAGAAACTACTCACCAGTAATAAACACTCGACTCTCATTGGTAGTGGTGAGGTAAAGCAGTTTAGGTACTTGAGTGTCATTTCTGACAACTTTTAATTGTGTACACACAAAATATGTCACTGTAAAAAATAAATATATTTCTGAAATTACTTTTGCATTCTAAAAAGGACATACCAAAATCAAGACCCAATACAATGCTTCTCTAACTTCGATGACAAAGGAATAACATGGGACTATCGTTAAAATGCAAATTCAGATTCAGTAGGTCTAAAGTGGGGTCTGGGCTTCTGCATTTCTAATAAGCTCCTAGTTGAGTACTGGTGCCTCCATTCCTCTGACTATACTTGGAGCAACAAGGATCTAATCCTAGTCTACAGAGTCATTCTACCTGGGCACCCAACTGAGTATGAAAAGTTATTTCCCACAGAGAAAAAAACTTAGTTTCTCCATGATACTTTCATTGATTAACCAAATCTAACACTGAACCCTGAATAACTCCAACTCCTTCAACCAGAGTGGGCTAACCAGTATTAATTTGTATTTGTTTATGCAAGGGTTTTATATCTCTCATGTATTTGTCTTAATTAGACTTGAAGGCCAATAACAGGGCTTATATCATCTGTTTCTTTTCTTTTCACCTTGCTAACTTGATAGGCTAAAAAGAATCCCTGAAAATGAGATTATAATGTTCTCAGATTTCAACTACTTTCAAAAATTATCAGCTATTTTTAATTACTTATCAGGTTATTTAGTTATTAGAGTTTCATTAATCTAACACTTAAAAAAATTTTTTTAACTCATTACATGCCAAAACAGTTACAGTCTTTCAACTCAGGAAATGAAGAAATAAATATAAATTCTTGTAATCACATAAAAGTAAGTTTTTATTTGAGAATAAAAATTTCTCTAGAGTATAACTATAAATTCATTTGCTATATCTTATATTTACTAGTTATTTCTTTATTCTGTACCAGTAAAAATAAAGAAAATCTGTTCAAATGATAAGAGTTATCTTAATTTATATTGCTTTTCCCTATTTCGAAAACTGTACAAACATATGAATACTAATGGCTAAAGATGTTGGTACAGGAATATTAAAGAAACCTCTAAAATCTGTTAAGAGGGTAGATCTCATGTTAAGTGTTCTTACCACAATAAAATAAAAGTTAAAAAAAATAAAGAAACCTCTAACCTCTAATGACCTCTAATGTCCATTAAAAATCTGAGAGTCAGATCTAACACTTTCTAGCTGTTTGACATCCAGGAAATTACTTAACACCTCTGGATCTTTGCTTTTTCACCTGACAACATCAACTGTTTAAAAGGTTAATGAGAGTACAAAATGAGATAATATCTAATAGCTTCTGGTACATAGTAAATGCACAATATTAGTTCCCCTTAGTTCTTCACTTTCCTTATAAAAATTTTTTTTGTACTACCAAGGGATTTTGTTGTTACTTCAGAAGACCTTTGGTCATATTCCCCCTCATAGGCCTGAAGCCTCCTTAATACTCACAATTTTTTCCTTCACTCTTGGTCAAAAGACAAAAATTGTGATTTTTGTGAACTTATTATACTAGAATAAATCTCACCAAGGTCCATATATACCTTTCTTAGAAAGATACATTTCACATTATTACAAGAAATAGAACATGCATGCTTGGCAAAGTTTCTGTAAGAAATCTTTATCCAAAACTTGTGTCAGCTGGCTGTTTAAAGTGGCTACAAACAAACAGAAAGGGATCTAGCAATAAAACCCACCTAAAATAAGGCAATGGAATTGGCATCAGAGGTCATCAATGACAATTGTTTATGCTCCCCAAAAAAATGATATGAGAGGTCATCTCCCACTCACCTTGGAAGCCCATGTCTTGGTTATGGCCAAAACTCTCTTTCTGTTCCATCGCCCAAAAGTTGGGGTAAGGTTCAGTTCTATTTGCATATATTTAAAAATTTTAATCTCACAAGCCTAGGGTAGAATCTAATGAAGCAGAAGTGTGTAATACTGTTTTATACAGAGAAAAAAAAAATGGGCAACAGAATAGTCCTGTATATAGTCTCTAGGTCTCTTAGTGTTCTATAATTTTTATCTTATTGCTGGTTAAAAAATTAGATGTAGTGAATACTGGGAGTTAACTCAATGTGGGCAAGCAGTTAACACAGGTAACAATCAGTATTTATTCATGTAATCATTTAGAAAATAATAAAATAGCATACCATATCTAAAATAGCTTTATGTTCTGAATTCAAATAAGGAAATCATCATTGAAATTATTGAAAAGTTTTAAATATACTTTTTTCCTTATCATAATAATCTGAAGACTATCCTGTTATGTTACATGAAATATATAATGGGCCATACCTAAAATGTTTTCAAATAAATAAAACTAGTGGAAAAATACTTTTATATCTGAATGAATGCAGGAAAAAAAAGTCAATGCCAAGTAAGCCAAAGTAAAATACTGATCAGCTGGTGTAACACCACCAATTTAATATTAATTTAATATTCAAATGAGATCATACTTACCACTGTTATTATTTAATTATATAGTTTATCAATCCTCTATCAATTAATGCCACATTAGTAAAATCTTTGATGTCTTTAATGGGTTCTACCTAATCAATTTCTAAATGGATACAAAGGGAATTGATTGCCCACGTTTTAGTTTTACTGAATCTGAAGTTTTTTTATGTGTGCAATTTTAACGAGAATTGACAAGAACACCTGTTTTCTGAAAAACTAGTTTAAATACAAAATTAATTCTGAATAGACAATCAGGTGTTTAATATCTGCTATAGCTAATATGTCATTAATATACAAAAGTTTTAAACATGCTGTCAGACTGCTTGAATTCACTAATTCAATGTCATGCCACTTCAACTATTTTTTAAATTAATGTTCCCTCCTACTTTTAAAAATAAAAAGATGAAAATATTAAGAATTGAGTACTTGGGAAAATATTTTCGAAGATTTCTGGCTGAGATGTAGAAAACAGTTCCACGATAAATGGTAGCTCTGAAGTCCCGTCAGCAATGTGAATCCAGCGATATGACCAAAAATCTTCACCATTTTCTATATGGATAGAATATTAAAATAAATAAAGGTAACTGATTACATACATATGAATACATAATTATGTGCTGAAATACTTTTTATGACTTTTCAACTTTAAAAACTTACCTTTCTTTTTTGACCTCTGGACCCTTCCTACAAAAACTAAAATGCCAATTACATCACAGATATGATTTTCTGGCATATCATCCAGTTCTGATCTAAAAAATAAAAAAAATTATTAAATAGATATTATATCTTTAAATAGTGAAGAAGTATTCTACAATTATGATTTTGAAAATGTATATATACATAATTGCTACAGCATAATTTTGGGTAGATTTTCTTTTTTTGAAATAGGGTCTCACTCTGTTGCCCAGGCTGGAGTGGAGTGGCCCAAGTATAGCTCACTTTAACCTTGAACTCCTGGGCTCAAGCGATCCTCCCACCTCAGCCTCCTGAGTAGCTGGGACTACAGGTGCATGCCACCATGCCCAGCTAAATTTTATTTTTTGTAGAGACAGAGTCTTACTATGTTGCCCTGGTTGGTCTTGAAAACCTGGCCTCAAGTGATCCTCCTACCCTGGCCTCCCAAAGTGCTAGGATTATAGGCATGAGCCACCACACTCAGCTAATTTTGTGTAGATTTTGAACAAATTATAATGTATTGTTTTTCAGTAATTAACATTAACAATTAATACTTAAGACATTTTACAAGCAACTATTTTACCTTGTGATAAATCGGTGATTTAATTTTGGCAGTCTCCATTCTGGTTTCACCTGCTTTTCTGGAATGATGATTATATTTGTTGGAGGATCTCGAAGATTCAGGCAGATTTCTAAAAAACAAATAAATTACTTTAATATGATATTTAATACATACTAAAGAATATACATGTACATACATTACACAGCAAAGTAACAGACTGAACATTTTGGAACCTACCACCAAACCCAAGAACTAGACCATTATCAATGGTCTTCTGCCTTCATTATCATGTCCACTTATTTCTCCACCAAAGATTAACCATACCTTGAATTTCATGTTTTATCATTTTCTTAACTTAAAAAAGGTTTTATCACTTATATGTTTTTGCCTAAATAAAATAAGTTTGTCTTTGTTTTGTAACTTCATATGAATGGAATTATATAATATACAATATATAGTATTCTAGGGCTATTTTTTTCACATTTTGCTAAAATTCATTCATGTAGCTACATATAGCAGGGTTATTTTTTCATTTCTATGGCTGAATAATGTTCCAGTGTGTCAATATATTATGTTATTAACTATACCTTATTTATCCATTATTGTGTTGATGGACATCTGGATTATTTCCAGGTTTTTGCTATTACACAGGATTGTTACAAATATTTTTGTATATGTCTCCATGTGCACACAGGCAAGTGTTTTTATAAGGTATTATACCTAGGAGTAGAAACTCTGGATTGTACGATATGTAAATGTTCAACTCTACAGGTTAATCCCAAATTATTTTAAGTAATGAACTTATTTATATTTCCACCAGCAATGTGTAAGAATTCCCAAAGACACACATCCTTTCCAAACTTTGGTATTGTCAATTTTTTTATTTTTTGAGAACCTAGTGATATGACAATTTGTTGTGCTCTTGTTTTATACTTCCTTTATTAGTAATTATATTGAACAACAATTCATATACTTATGGTCCATACATACATCATCTTCTGTGAAATGCCTGTTTGTATCTTTTGCCCATTTTTCTACTGAATCATTTGTTTTTAAAAATGTATTTGCAGGCATTGTTTATATATTAATTCTTTGTTGACTATGTGGTTGCACATATTTTCACCCAGTTTGTGCCTTGTTTTTTCATTTCTCATGGTGTTTTTTGATGGACATGAATCCTTAATTTTAATGTAGTTATTAGGTTTGTTAATATTTCTTTTATGGTTACTACTTCTTATGTCTTATCCAAGAAATCCTTCCTTATCTCAAGGTCAAACTCTGGGTTACTTTCTATAAGTTCTTTCTGTAAGTTCTTCAAAAAGTTTTGCCTTTCACATTTAAGTATTAGATATATCTGGAATTGATTTTTATATGGTATGAGATATGGATATACTGTCATTTTTCTCATATATTAATCAAGTGTCTTACTACTATTTACTGAATGGTTCCTCCTTCCTTGATGATCTAGCAGCAGTCCCCAACCTTTTTGGCACCCGAGACTGTTTTGACCGTTTTCATGGAAGACATTGTTTTCCAGGGACCTGGGAAGGAGGGGATGGTTTGGGGATGATTCAAGCACATTACATTTATTGTGCACTTTATTTCTATTAATATTACATCATAATATATAATGAAGTAATTATACAACTCACTATAGTTTGGAGACTCCTGCTATATAGCACATCTGTCATGTCAAAATTCTATATGTTTAGGGTTATATCTTGGCTCTGTATTGTGATCCATTGGTCCATTTATCTATACTTGCACCAATACAACATTGTCATACATACTATAGCTTTATAATAATTCTTGATATTTGTAAGACAAACCCATACTCCCTTACTAGCCCCCTATTCTTTTTCTTCAGAAGTGCCTTGACTATTCTTGGCAATTATGTGCTTCCATATGAATTTTAGAATCAGTTTGTCAGTTTTAGAAGAAAAATCTGATGAAATAGCACTCAATCTGTAGATCAATTTGAGAGGATTTATTTATGAAATGGAGACTGATCTTCCACCTGTCAACACGGGATATTTCTCAACTTATTTAAGGCTTTCTTAATCTGTCACAGAATTAGTTAAATAAAAAAAATATTTAAAGCTTTATTATTAAGGCTTTCTCAATGTCTTTGAATAATGTGTCATAATCATCTCCACACAGGTCTTACACATCTTCTTTTAGATTTATTTCTAAATACCTTACAGTTATTGTTGACAATATAATAATGTTTTGAAACTATAATTTCTAACTCTTTCGTATTGGGGTATACAAAATCAGTTGACTTTTGTATATTGATCTTACAGCTAGCTTTGCCAATATCTTATTAGTTTTAATACCTTGTGTTATTTTGAACTTTCTGTACAGAAAATTTAATTTGTGAATAACAAGTTTTGTGTTTTTCTCTAAAATTCTTATATCTTTAATACATTTTGTCTTCTCACACTGGCTAGGACAGCCAGTACAACATTAAATAGAAATAGTAATAGGAGGCATCCATGTTCCCCATTTTAAAAAGAAATGTTTCTAAATTTTCCCCATTAAGAATAGTGTTTGCTCTTTTGTCCCCATTAAGAATTATGTCTGCTGTTTTGTTTTTATTTTGTAAATATCCTTATTAGGTTAAGGAAGGTTCCTTCTCTTCCTATTTTCTTTTTAAAATGGGTGTAAATTTTTTTTTTAAGCCTACAGCACCGGGTATTTACAGGTGGTCTCCCATCCAAGTACTAACCACCCAATCCTGCTTAGCTTCCAAAGGGCAGGGTGGGTGAGATGGGCAGTCTATAGTGGTATGGCCAAAGACAGGTATAAAATTTAAACAAACACTTTGTATATCTTTGAGAATGATCATTATTTTCTTTGTTAATGCGGTGAGTGACACATAGATTTTCATATGTAAAACTAACCTTGATTGTTCTACATAGTCAGTAAAAAAAAAAACCAGAAAACTAATTTTGCATTGCTGGGAAAAAAGGCTACTTAGTCACAGTGCCTGATCTTTTTTTTTTTTACATATAATTGAATTCAGTTTGTTAATATTCTATTAAGAATATCTAAATTTATGTTCATGGCCAAAGCTAGCCTATAATTTTCCTCTTTCATGCTATTCTTGTTTGGTTTTGATTATCAAGGTTATATTGGTAGCAAAGAACGAGTTAGAGGATATGTTCTCTTAGTCTATTCTCTGGAATAGTTTTGGAATGGTATCTTCCTTGAATGTTTGGTAAAATTTGCTATAATATGATGCATGCTTGATATTTTCTTTGTGGGAAAATTTTAAACCTCTGATTCAATTCTTTTAATAGCTATATAGCTATTTGGAATTTCTAGTTCTTTTTGTGCCAGCAAGTTACATTTTTCTAATAATTTGTTGTGTAGCAAACAAAGCTTAAACCAGCATGAAGATATTTGATTTCCAGCCATGTGACTGGAAAAATCCACTTTATCATAAGCAAGGGAAGTTTGTATTACGTGATATTACCTTGCACCTAGAAAATTGTTTGCATTTTATAAAGCACTTTCATAGTCATAGTACCAACCGATTATATTCAAGATCCCTTCCAGTTCTAAAATGCTAGGATTCCTAATTAAATAGCCCCTCCCCCAAAACCAAAAACAGTTGACACAATCATCTCAATATGTATTATGCAATACAGTCTGAAAATCTTGAGATTTTAAAAAGTTTATTATTTGGGTATGCCAGCCAAATACTATTTGAAAAGGTAGATAGATCATATACAAAATGGCAATATACAAAACTATACATTACCAGCAAATAATATATCTTTTGTTTTACAATAGAATTTTCATCTTTATAGGTTTTCATTTATTCAATCTTTTAAAAAATTACATCTTAGTTTCTCTAACATGGAACTATATGTGTAAATATGAAAAATAAACCAAGATAAATGACCCCAATTGTTGGTCTTCCAACATCAACACCTAGAAGGCAGTGGTATCACCAATTCTTATTCCCTTACTGACCTACTCTCCTCCCACCATACACTCTTCCTCATTTATACTGCTTATAACATTTAAACTACACTGTTATTTTTCCTAATCCCTGCTTAACATTTTCACCTATCCAACCCATTCTCCTACTTTCCTGTTAATTCTTTCCTCAACTACATTTTGATTCATTTCCTCTCCCCTTTTGTCTATCACATTTTTTACTGTTTATTGTCATTCATCTTTCATTTTACTGTAATTTGATTATCTTATAAATCTGCCACTCCATTAGACTATTTTTTTAAGGGTAGAACTGTATATTATTTATCTTTGTATCTCCTGTGCCTAGCATGATTTACAGAACTGCCTTGGTTTTCCTTTGAAAGATCATTAATCCCCTTTCTACATACTGTTTCTATGAGATCGACTTTTTTAGATTGCACATATAAGTGAGATCATACAGTATTTGTCTTTCTGTGCCTGGCTTATTTCATTCAGCGTAATGTCCTCCAGGAATCTAAAAAAGTCGATCTCAAAGCAACAGAGAGTAGAAAGGTGGTTACCACAGGCTGGGGAGGAGGGATGGATAAAGGGAAGATATTAATCAAAGGGTACAAAGTTTCAGTTAGAGTGGAGGAATACATTTTTAAGCATCTACTGCATTGCATGTGGACCACAGTTAATATCTATTTCAAAATTGCTAAATGAACAGATAAAATTTTAACATTCTCACTAGAAAAAAGGACAAGTTGGTGAGAAGATAGATATGTTAATTACCTTTATTGAGTCTTCCTACAAAGTATACATAAATCAAAACATCATATTGGATCTTATATAAAAATATATAGTTACAATTTTCAATTAAAAATACAGAAAAAATCCTAGGAAAAATATCACTAATCGATTTGAGATAGATAATTTTTAAAGATCATAAATCTATAGTTTTCAACTCTGGCTGTACCTTAGAATCAGCTGAGGTGTTTTAAAGCCATGCCTTGGTCCCCTTCTCAGAGTACTTAAATCAGAATCACTGAGAGTGGGGCACCAGTGGCTCTTTAAAGCTCCCCAAGTGATTCTAATGTCCAGCCAGAGTTGAGATCTACTTATACATGTAGGTGGCTGCCTGTGCTTGTAAATAAAGTTTTACTGAACATAGCCATACCCATTCATTTACATATTGTATATGGTTGCCTTCATTCTACAAAGGCAAAGCTGAGTAGTTGCAACAGATACTATATGGCCTGCAAAGTCTAAAATATTTACTATCTGGCCTTTTATAGAAATAGAAATAGTTTGTTGGCCCCTGAAAAAGAGGGAAAAAATCCTGTTACTTATCAAGATATAATGGAGAAAATAGAGGCTGCGGCTAACGTTAATGAGAAGTAAAACTGTTTTAAAGACTAAAAGGCACATTTTAAATATATTCTTATCAAGGCTATCATTTTAAAAAATAATTTCTGTATCTGTAATTACTTACTTGAAAGCATAAATAATTTTTCATATCTTAGAGAGTTTCCATTATGAAAATCTGGCCCTATGATTCTATATAACAGAGGTAGCATAGTGTTTGGTTCAGCTTCAGTGTTAATTTTTTAGCGGTTGCTTATCTACTGACTACATGCTATCTATGGTCCTATTTTCATATGTTTTTAAGGCTTAGAAGCAACTATTAGTGCCAGATACATTTCTAGATTTATCCACAGCCATGTAAAAACTATGATTTAAATTAACTCTCTTTACACCAGAAAACAGTGTATCTAGTAGAAAGAACATTGGGCCAGGTATCAGGAAAACCAGGTTTTGATTTCCACTATGCCAGTAATTTAGTATTTGTCATCAACAAAGTGACTTACCTCATCTGTTATTGACAAAGAATGTCTTAATTCTTACTAAAGAATTTTGTCACCTGGATATACTTGGTTGTGGAATATAATGTATAATTTGGTAGACATAATAATACATGTTGTGAATTAGCTTCCTCCTGCCAACTTTTACTGTACCTTCTCAAATAAGCTATAATATCTCTATCAGTTTAATTTCTCATCTTTCTATAGCAAAGACTAAATGAGATAATGGGCTAAGTGTACCAAACTCTCTAGGTAATGACTTCTTCATCTAGAAAGATCTGATGAATGCCTGCAAAATGCTTAAGATTACAATAAAGAATCATATGAGGTTTTCCCAAATAAATACACATTTAAGAAGACAATGAACAACTGCTACATTTATCTGAATATTCTTTAAGTAATTAAACTCAATGGATTAGCTGGGTAATTTAAAATACATAGAAATTCAGGTTCAGAATTAAAAAACGATTATAAGCCAGAAACAATACTTAAACTTGTTAAGTGATGTAATCTACAATTCTGAAAAATAAAAATGAAAAAAATCACATCTATATCTAAAAGCAACCATTTAATATATTAATTTTAATGCTCCTAAAATATTTGGGATGTCAAAATGGCAAACCTTTGATTTGAATACTAATTAGGAAAAGCTCTTTCAAGATTGCAGCAATAGGCAAAATTTGAATATTGACTATAGGTTTGTTAGATATTAGTATTATATCAATTTAAAATTTACTGTTTTAGGTAATTATACTGTGATTATATAATAGGATGTTCTTGTTATTAGAAAATACACACCGAAATATTATTGAAGTGCTTAGGGGTAAAGGGTATATATGGTTACCACTTTCTCTCTAATGGTTCAGAGGGAAATATATATCTATAAATATATATGTATATATAGATATATATGTATATACATTAGTGTATATATGTATATATATAGAGAGAGAATGATAAAGCAAAGGTAAATGTTAGTAATTGTTGAATATGGGTTAAGGGTGTATGGGAGTTCTTTACACTATTCTTTTTTTTTTTT
>VBSM01003151.1:3072765-3108664 GCA_008086735.1 Cheirogaleus medius | reverse complement strand
GCCCGGCCTACACTATTCTTTTAAGTTTTATGTAAGTTTAAAATTATTTCAAAATAAAAAGTTAACGAAAGCACTTTCAAGATAGTACCTAGTAGTTACGGCAAAATATATTCATTATTAACTTAATATTATATGACAAAAAACACAAAAATAAGTATATCCCAATTGGAGCTCATTCTTCAATCAACAATAAATATCTGATATGATTTTTCTTAATAAATATAATAATAAATAGTTATATTTATTAATTTATATGATTGCCAGAGAATTTTATTGATATAGGAATTTAAAGGTTTGTCAGGCTTTAACACCTTTAATAATTTTTATGGTCCTTTGCCTGATCTGGTACTTTGTAAATTTACATAAACAAAAATAGCCATAAGACAACAAATTCATTGAATACTTAACCCATTGTAGAAATTGGTTTGATCTCTGGATCCACAGGGAGAGGCTGCATCCTGAATGGATAACTCTTTTTAACAGAATAATCTTGGAGCAGAAGAACTAAACCAACCCGCAAACTTTTATACCATTCAGGACACAGGGCATTCCACATAATCACTGATACCGTGCCTGAACTGTCAGCAACTTCCAAAAAGGTCTAGGAAAAAAAAAAAAAAAAGAGTAAAAAGCACATACATATTTCTCACTTTTATCTATATAGATGACACATAGCATATTATCTGTGATAATTTAGACTGATAGAAAGTAACATTTAAATTTTAATTTTTTATGGGTAATGATTCAGTTGTCAACTATGCTGATATTGGTGATCTAAAGAAGAGATTGCTACCAGATTCATGGAAGTAACGAGATTTACTACTAACTTACTGGGTGATTGTAGACTCTGAGGACACAGGTCAAATCTTATTTATATTTGGCTCTCCCATAATGTTTAGCACGGTGCCTTACAGAGTAATCCCACAATACATTTGTCAAATGAATGAGACAAGTCACATTTTAAAGGTTTTAAGTAAAGATCTTGACATCATTCTTGGTTACTTGACCTGTTAGAGGGCCTTGATATTCATATTAGAGAACTTTAGATAAACATACGACTAATTGAGTACAATGCCATCAATGCCCTGATTATATTAATTTACTTATAGTGGTATCTGAGACTCTGGTATAAATGACATGAGAATTATTTCTGAGATACTACTTAAGAAATTATGCTAGCAGGAAGGGGAATGTTAACACCAGTATACATTATTGCTGAGTCTGGGTATAGTTAAAATAGAGAAATCTGTTGCAGCAGAAAGTATTTTATGGAGTTTTTCTCAGTTTCGAAATATAGACAACTTTGGTTCTACATAAAAGGCAGTCTTCAAAATGTTCCCTAGCTCTTTTAGTTTCTTCTTAAATGCTGAGATCCTTTTTCTTACTGACGAATATATATTTTGGGTAGTTTATTTCTTTATTCATTAAACATTTACTGAGTCCCTATTATGTTCCAAACATTATGTTAAGCACTGGGATGAAGAGATGAATCAAACCATCCCTAATAATAATAGCTAATATATATATAGAACTTACTATGTGTCTGGAATATAGGTAAATGCTTTACCTGTATTAATTAATTCGATCCTTATATCAACCTTGTAAGATAAGTACAGTTAGTATCCCCACTTTACAGATGAGTAAACTGAGGCTTAAAAAGGATAAATAATTTTCCTTACATCATAAATCTAAGAAATGGTATAGAGAGCTGAGATCTGAACTTAGTTTATCTGACTATAAGGCATGCACTCTTAAGCACTATTACATACTTCTTCTCTACAGTCAGGGAGCTCACAGTAGAGTAAGGTTAGCAAATATATTAACAAATACATGTAACTGGATTATGCATGCTCTGACAGACCTAAGTTAGGGCATACAATGGAGTCCTGAGTAGCACATAGTTGATTCTCCTTAGTGACCATGCATATGGTTATACATGGAAACACTTAAAGCAGAGGTAAGCATTGAATTGAATCTTAAAAGTGGCTTTGGTAATCTGATGAGAATTGAGAGGAAGAGCATTCCAGGCAGAAGAAACAACAGGAGCATAGGCACGAAATGTAGAAAACAATTGGTTATTTTTAGGAAGGTCTAGGTAGGACAATTCGGTTAGTACGAGGCATGGAGGGTTCAGGAAGAGATGAGACTAGACAGGTAAGCAGGGGCAAGATGATTGAGACACAAAGAATAGGAAGCCAAAGAAACAAGTAGAGTCAAAAATCTAGGGAGGAAAGTATCTCAATAACGAGAAAGCAAAAAACTATAGAGGGATGACTGAATAATGTATGATATCATATGATACAATCTATAACTACGAAAAATTATGAAGAATTTTCAATGATATGAGAAAACACTTAAAAATATTAAATGATACTAAATTATATGTACAATATGGTTCTTATTTTGTAGGATAATTTAATGTGATGTATGATATACATAGTCACATGCAATATATAATACATATGCTCATATATGTGATATATAATAGACAAGATATGATAAATATATGTATATACATGATATGCATATATATGTGTATGTGTATATATATATATGATTTACACACACAAGCAAGGGAATAAAACACACCATGTTAACAGTGGCTCTCTCTCAGTGGTAGGATCTTGGGTGATATTATGCTCTTTATACAGCTTTTTATATTTTCCAAATTCCTTATAATAAGCATGTATAACTTTTATAATAAAAGCTTAATAAAACATCTAAAACAGTTCTTGATATCATGGGAAACTATAGTATAATACTAAGCAAAAGCAGAACACAAACATATCAAGAAAGTAGATCTCATCAGCATTATATGGCACAGAGAGTCAAGATAATAGAAAAGAAAAGTGTCACATGGATTTGACAATCAGAAGGTTATTGGTGAATGATGAGCTGAAGAAAAAAGCCAAAGTTATTGTGTTGAGAAGTGGGAGGCAAGGAAGTGAAAACATCTAGTGTAAGCTACTTCTTCAAGAAGCTTTCTTGAAGAGAAGGAGAGGTAATAGAGGAATCACAAGGTCAACAGAAATTTTTTTCTTTTCTCTCTTCTTCTAAAATGGAAAATATAGTATGTTTATGTGCTGGTGCAGAAAGCATAGCTGAGAAGAAAAGGTTGAAGATAATGGAAAAGGTGTGAAGGAGACCAGTTGGATCAGGAAACTGAAGGGCACCAATACAGAAAGGATTTCTTTTTCTACAATAAAGCATGTAGAAAATACTTTGCAATATATATTTATGTGCATTTAAAAATTATTACATTGACCTTATAAAATGGTATTTAAACAAATATGTTATCATAATATGAAGTCATGTCTGTAAGTTATAATCTATAACTTTAAATTAACATATAATATCTTATCATTACTTGTACCTGGTATGGCTCAATCATCTTTTTATCAGGTTTCCCATAGTATCGCAGTTTTGATTTATGCAAGATCCTCACAAGCAATGCAGGAAAACTTCTTCTGTTAGCCCAGGTCATTTCAAGGTGAGAAAGTGAAATTATTTTGGTATCTAAAATATAAAAAAGAGTAAAAATTCTATTTAACATGTCATGGCAATTTCAAAGATCTCTTTTAATGGTTATAAATGGTAGCCAGATCATACCCAAAGCAACTCCTTCTTGCCAGCTAAACCACTCTATATATTTCTCCCACCTAAACTACATACCATCTCTGATATTGATAGCTAAAATAAAGGACTTACTATGTGCCTGTAACATAGGGAAATACATTAACTAACACACAGTTTCATCTAGAATGTCTTCATTCTTACCAAACCATTTAATTACTTCTTGGAAAACTTGGAAAACTCACCTCTCTTAAGACATTTTGTGGAAAAACTTGATGTCTTGGAATATTTTCCTACTACTAAGCACTTACGTGTTTAATTTATAGAATTGTTTATGATACATTTCTGTATTGTCCTTACTTCACTTTCATATTTATAAGTTCCATCTTTCCCAAACATGCCAGACATGGACCTTTGTACTTGCTGTTCCCTCCGTCTGGAATGTCATTCCCTTAGATATCCAGGTTACTTTCTCCCCCTTCAAGTTTTGCTCAAAGGTCACTTTCTCAGTGATGTTATTCCTAACCACCCTATTGAAACCTGATCCCCCATCCCACTTTATTTTTCTACAGAGACTTACTATCTTCTCATATACCATATAATTTACTTTGAAATGTTTTAATCTTTAAGCCTGCTGGCAAGCATAAAAACTGCTTAAAAGCTATTCATCTTCTTAAATGATTAATTTGTATTCCTGATTTTATTCTTCCTTTGATTAAGAGGTGTTCCATCTGCACTTCTCTCCACATTTTGCTCTCTCACAGCCCACAGTACAAACTTTTAAAACCTGACATTGCATTAGTTCCAATATTTCTTTTGCTAAGGCACCCTCCACATCCAACTTTGTTTACATGTTTTACCTAGTCAGCATTTTTGCATAAAAATTATACTTGCAATTTCTTTCTAATAAGAGCTTAAGTGGTATTTTATAATTATGCCTCTACCATAAAAAACACACACAATTCTCAGTATTATTAGGACAGCCTATATAATTTTCCTTCCAGATCCTCCCAATACATTACTAGCTCAGGATCACAGGTCCTAATATTAGATCTGATGTAATTAAGTGATTTCCTTTTTCATATAGTCAGACAAATCTCAGATCAGCTTTGAATTATCTGGAATGTACATGGAACGCTCTTGATCAATGAAGGCATATACACCTCCTTTACTGGCTGGAATAAATTCAAGAGCTACATGACTTTGTAAAACCATATTTCTAAGAGCTACTATTTCTGCTATAATTAGGTACAGAGAGTTAGCTGTGATCATACATCTGCCTGGTTTACATTTTTCCCAGTTTGAATTTTTAACTCACAAACTTTATAGAACACACATATATTGCTCAAATTCAAAAAGGAACTACAGGCTATTTATAGACAATGAGGAATCTGTGTAAATTCATAGCAATAAGTGTGTTCATTATTTAAAAAGAATGATAGATAAACTGGATATTTAATACGAAAACCTAAAAGGTAAGCAATGAACAGTGATTCTCAAATTTTTGGTCACAGGACCCATTTACATTCTTAAAAATTGAGGATCTTGAAGAGCTTTTGTTTATGTGGGTTATGTCTATCAATATTTACTGTATTACAAAACAATTTTTTAAAAATTATCAACTCATTTAAAAATAACAATAATAAACTAATGTATATAATTATAAATATATTTTTAGAAAGATTACTATATTTCCCAAAACAAAAGAAATTTAGTGAGAAAAGTGGTACTGTTTTACATTTCTGCAAATCTCTTTAGTATCTAGCTTAATAAAAGATAGCTAGATACTCATATCTTCTTTGGCATCCAGTCTGTTTCAATATCACATGTCATGTAGTGTCTGGAAAACTTCACTGTACGCTTGTCAGAGAAAGAGTGAAAAAAGGTAAGTAAAGCTTTAGTATTGTGAAAATAGTTTTGACCTCATGAATACCCTGAGTATGTCTTGGAGATACCACCAGAGGTCCCTGGACCATACCTTAAAAACTGCTGCAAAAGAATAAATCTAAGGAATGTAGAAGGTATAAAGACAAAAGCTGAAAATAATGAATTAGAAAACACTATACCACAATAAAAAACCCAGTAGGACCGATAAATCCACTTCTTTGGAAAAATTAATGAAAAGGTAAACCTTTGGCAAGTCCAATCATGAAAAAAGAAAACAAAAAATGTAATATTCAGAATGTGATCAACTATACACAAAGAAAAATTGTAAAAAAATTATTATGTATGATTCTACATCAATAAACTTGAAAATATCAGTGAAACAATCTTCTAGGAAAATATAAGTTACTGGTGTTGCCTTAAGAAGCAGAAGAAAACCAGAATAGTTCCTTAACCATGGAAGAAAATGAAAAAACTTCACAAATAATGGCCTCCAAAAATGGCAGCAGGTTCACATCGTTTTACGAGAAAATTCTAACAACTTTCAAAGAATAGCTCTTTCCCTGAGCTATAAATTATCCCAGAGCCCAGTAAAATATATAAATTGTACCAATTTACTTTATAAACTTAGAATAATCCCGAAAAATCCCAACAGAAATAGTACAAAAAAGAAAACTATAAACCCAAATCATTTATGATGGCAAAAATCTTAAATCAAATACTTTCAAATCTAATATAGTAGCATGCCAAAAGACAACCATGCCATGACCAAGTAGAGTCCTAAACATATTCTCTTGTTCAGTAGGGAGATATTATAAATTCTGAATAATTCTGGAGACTGACACAGACATGTAAGTTTAAATAATTCTATTAAAACATTAAGAGTAAACACTAGGAGAATACAAACATAATGTATGACCTCCAAATTACTAGAAGAAAAAAATACTTTAATCCTGCAAAAGTCAAAAAATAAAGGATGGCATATAGTAAACATAAAGCAGGATTTCAATAACAGCTACAAGCATCATTAATCACATTAAATTTAATTGAATTAAATTCATATCTTAAAAAGAATTGGTTTGGGTCAAAAAGCACAATCCAAGTTATATTCTTCTTAAAAAAAGAAAAATCTACAACAAAATGGAAATAAAGGGATGGAGAAAGATACACACTAGGCTAATGGTTCTCAAAGTGTGGTCTTTGGACCAGCAGCATCATCACCACTATTGAACTTGTTAGTAATGCAAATTCTAGGGCCCTGCCCCAGACCTAATGAATCAGAAACTGGAGCGGGTGCTCAGCAATGTGTATTTTAAAATGCTCCTGAGGTGTTATTCACACCCACTCACTTTTGAGAACCACTGCCCTAAGTGCTACCAAAAAGACAGAAGAAGTGGTAAACGTTACCATCTGATAAAACAGAATTCAAGGCAAAAAGGGACAAAGAGGCAAATTCCATATTGATAAAGGGTAAAATCCACCAAGATATTAATCAGTTACAAAATTTTACACATTATAGCAACATCTAAAGCAAAAACTTTTAGAAATATAAGGAGAATTGGATAAAACTATCATCATAGAGAAAAGTCAATATTCCTTTCAGAGAAATGGGCAAACAGATTAAAAATAAGAATATAGAATATTTGAATTAAATTTTAAAAACCTGGTATAATAAGGAACTCTAGATCTAATAAATAAGCTTTTTCTAAACTTTTGGAGGTTAAAGAGAAATTTCAATATAAAATAAAAAAATTTGAGTAATGAATAATAATAAAATCTCTATACTTCAAAATCTGGGGGTGCAGTTACAGCAGTCAGTACCCATGGGAGATTTCAAAATTTTAAAAGCTTCTGGAAGCAATACACAAGTCAATAAATGAATGATACATTCAACTGAAGAAAGTAGTACAAGAAAAATATGAACAAAAGAAGTACATATATGGCATTAAAGATGATAGCAGATATTAAGTATAAAACATCTCCTCACTACAGATTTCATTATTAACAAACCTCTGGCGAGGCTGATCATGAGGAAAGGTGAACATACAAACATTAAGACTGTGAAAGGAGACATAACTGATAAGACATTAAAAATATAGACTACTGTATGCAACTTTGAGATCTAGAAGAAATGAGATTTCCTAGTGAATTATCAACTGTCAAAAAAGGACTCAAGAAGCAGCATTATTGGTTTGATCACTTTCTCTACAAAAAAATTGAAAAGGAGTTACTGTCATCATCCCCTAATCCTAGCCCAAGATTATCAGGTTCAGATAGTTTCAGGGATAAATTCTATCAAACCTTCAATAAGCATAAAATATCTGAAAGCACAGAAAAACAGGCAAGCTTCCCAATTCATTCTACTAGGTTAATATTAACCTGATATTAAAATGGCACTGAAAAGGTATCCCCCCAAAAAAACCCCAAAATGAAACCTATGCACCAAATTCACTTAAATATACAGATGTAAAAATAATAACCATGCCCAAGAGGGGATTCAAAAGTGGTTGAACAACATAAAATCCATCAGTTTATTTCATTTATTCCTTTATTCAACACTTACTGAATGCCTACTATGTGCCAGACACTGTTCTGGCTATAGGGTATATGACCCACAGCAGTGAAAAAAAAGTCATGGATCTTATAAAACAGGTAAGGGGAGAAAGAAAAATAACCAAATAAAATAATTCCAAGGTGTTATGATTGCATGAAGGGCATTTGCAGGGTGATATAATAGGAATATATGGGGAGGGAATACTTATTTAAATAGCCCTTTCTAATATGTTTTATATATTTGGGCTGAAACCTGAGGGAGGGAGGAAACTATCCAAGATGAAAAAGCAGGTGCAAAGTACCTAAAGCAGGAAAAAGCCTCAGGTTTTTCCTGAGGTTTGAGGATCAAAAAGAAGGCTGGGATTGCTAGAATAAAATGGTGGAAGAGAGGGGCTGGAGATGAGGTTATAGAAGTGAGTAAGGGGTTCTATAGGGCAGGGGTCAGCAAATTATGATTCATAAGCCAAATCCAGCTTGTTGCCTGTTTTGTGGTAAATAAAGTTCTACCAGAACATAGTCAGACTCATTCATTTACATATTGTCTATGGCTGCTTTCCCTATACAATAGCAAAATTGAATAATTGTGACAGAGATTATACATCCCACACAGACAAAAAGATTTACTATTTGGCTCTTTACAGAAAGCTTGCCAACCTCTACTGCAGGGCCTTGTGGATCTATAGCTTGTTGTTTAAATGCAATGGGGAGCCACTGGAGAGGTTTAGGCAGGAGAGTGGCAATATTAACTTCCACTTTAAAAAGTCATCTCTGAGGTCACAATATGTGTGAACTTTTGGGTAGGGGTGCTGACTGCGAGGAGGCATGAAGGAGTCTTTTGGGGTGATTGAAATGTGCTATATCTTGTTGTGGGGGTGGTTACACAGGTGTGAATATATATGTAAAAATGTATCAAACTGTATTCTTAAGATCTTTTTACTTTACTGTGTACAAGGCAAACCTTAATAACAAGTTTCAAAAGCACAAAAACATACCATAAACAAAGTTAAGAGAAAAGGAACCAAATGCAAGAAAATAATCTGAAGCATATAGTAGACAAAAATTTAATACCCACTGGCAAAGAAATCCTATAAATTAACTAGAAAAAGTCAAAAGATGTAATTTAAAATAGTAAGATATGGGGAAATGGACACTGTGATATATATGTTGGTGAATATAAACTAGTAAAATCTTTTCAGAAGATGACTTGTCAATATCCACTAATTAAAAAAATCAAATACCCTTTAACCCAGCAATTTCATTTCTAGGAATCCATTCACCAGAAATACTTGAATATAGTGAACAAAAATATGTGTACATCCTAATGATGATTAGCACTGATTTAATACTGAAAAATTAATGACTGCCTAAAACTACAAATTACTCATTCACATGGGTATGATTACATAAATTACAGTCATATCTATACTATGGAATATTTTATATACATAAAAGATGCTTGAAATATGTTTAATGGAAATAGTAAATTACACAATGCCATCTAACTCATTTTTTCAAAGATACACAAGAAATTGCTGACAATTGGGAATTCTGAAAGGAAAGTTGAAGGCATGAGGGAAGGTGAAAGAGGTCTTTCACTCCACCCCAATATTTAATTGTTAACAATTTCAAACATCCAGCAAACCTGAAAGAATTTTACAGTAAATATCAATGTACACACTTTCTAGATTTTACCACCAACCTTTTACTATACTTGGGTCTTACACTTTTAACACAATATATATTCTTTTAAATATACAGTTTGGATTAGGTGCCTCGTTAGCGCAGTAGGTAGCGCTTCAGTCTCATAATACACAGTTTGGATCTTTTTATGGCACATGGATATTGGCTTTTATAATAAAAATATGGTTTTGATAAATAAATAGATATCACTTTGATAGAACACAACCAAAATACACTTTTACAAAGTATTATCCCCTTCTTAATTCTTCTTTTAGGGCACTGATTTTTCATTTACATATTCAGTTCTAAAAATAGAAATGATCAGCATTTATAGTAATGCACTACTGTCTTATTCCATGCTCAAGATAAAATTATTCCATTATTTCATCCCCCAAATAACTATCTTGCTCGTAAAATTTAGTTATTTAAAACATCCTTGGCTACATATTTCTACAACATCTTTTTTCCCTTATGACTAGATATGACTATAATTGCATATTTTTGAGCCAGTTATCTTCACTTTCAAATTTGTTGCTCTTACACATCAGAGTTAGATTATCTATGATTTAGCATTGTGACGACAACATAAAAATAAAGGACTGAAAAGCAGTAGATGTAGAAAATTATAATGTTTCTCCTTCCAGTACTTTCTTTTATTTGTTGCATTTTACTTATTCATCATTCCATACGTGTTCATGCCTATAGTACTATTATTCCCCTTGATTCCGTCTTTTATAGAAAAAACATTTTAGAGCAGTTGCTGATGACTAGCTAGCATTTTCAGGTTAACTTCCTACTTCTGAAACAGAAAAATTGAACTTCTCAGATTAGAACTGCCCGTGGTAAGCAATAAGAAACACGAAGATGAGAATTCCACGCCTTCCCACAAAATTACATATTCAAAAAGTGATATTTACATAACTATAACACTCAAAGACATAAAAGTGGCATTTTGATCAATGTTAATTATTGAGGAATACATCACGGAACATCCTTTTTGAGTGAGCGCGCAAACTCGCAAATATTTACAACTCTTATGCTAAATTCAAATCTATAAGCTCTTCAACCGACACAATGTACTATTTCGTCAACTGGAATGGGAACGAAATTAAGATTAATTCCACCGTAGTCAAACGTATAACGAACGCCTAAGGAATACTGAATTCCACATCAGTACGTTTGCCAGACTGAATTTAAGATATAGTCAGACACTTCCTGAATTGGCCACTTTTGCAATCAAACCAAGACACGGGGCTGTGCAAATTTCATTAATCGGGCGTCCTGTCCTTCAGTCATTCAAGAAAACTTGTCCACTATCACTCCTGGCTTATACAAAAGCAACTCGTTGCCTTTCCCGTTAACACAAGCTCCTGAAAATCATTTTTTAAACCCTCTGTCGTTCCCTCCAAACACTTACCGCTAAAATTGTGTTCCTCAGGTTGCTTGTTGGTTAACCAGATATCTCCATATGGATCTTCGTTATTCCACAGCGCCAAGTAATGACTCTTCCCGCCCCTTAAAGGCCTCTCTGGTTTCTCCCCGTGCGCTCTGTTTCTAAAGGGAGTTTCTAAAGAAATCGTGTCTGAGGTCTCCCCACAGTGGACATTATCTATGCACAGGATCCCCTGGCCTAACCTTTTCTCGTTGTAAAGACAGGAGACTCTGGAGATTCTCATTTCTATGCCAACTTTAAGAATATTTTGATGGACGAGAGAGTTTAAGCTGGGGTCCAGGTAGCACTTCTCCCGGTACACCCCGTCTGAGATCGTCACATCATAGCAGTAAAGAGGAGGCTTGGGCACCGTGTCCCGTGGCTCATCCTCTAACAGGTACCTTTGGACGGCTAGCACAGAGACAGGCACTACCTCCGAGGGGGTGACCCACTGGCGAGGTGATCCGATTATTTGCTGGAGAACCGTTTGGATCCAGGATCTGGGCGCTTGGGCACCAGCCCTTCGTATCACCCCTCCAGGGACCCCAGCCCGATTTCTCTCAAGGTTCGGCAAATCTAGCCCAGCATGTGAGGGACCAGCCTGAGGCTGGCCTGACTCACCAGACATTGTTGGATAACTGCTGCGTACCCTCTTCACTCCTAAAAGCTAGCCTGCCCCGTGCAAAGCTAAGAGAAAATAAACCGCGCGCTTTGGCGACGATCTCTACTCTGCCCCTGCTGACCAGCGAGGCTCCGCCCCGTAGCGAGGCTGCAAAGGTATTGCGCGTGCGCGGCCCAGATCTCCCGCCCCTCACTTGGCGCGCTGCAGACGCCAAGGCACTGTTACTAGGCAGGCACACGCGCCAGTTACGTAGCAGGTCGTTGGAACTCTTGCCAGCGGGATTGCCGTCTGCGGGAGGGCTGTCAAGCGAGGGGGAGGAGGGAAGCGGTGGTCGTCACGATTGCCAAAGCTGGGGGAGGAGCGTTCCCGGCTCTCTTTGAAGGAGGATGCCCAGAGGCAAGGGAAAAAGGAAAGTGACAGGAAGCCGGGTGCAGGGAGTCATACCTGAGGGGTTTGGGGATTTGGGCCTTGGGCCAACAACAGAAAGTAATTTAGAGTTGGTTAATATACATTAATGTGATTACATGAGTCTCCTGTAGTATGAACAAAACCAGATAATGTATGCACAGCCTTCAGGACAGTCCCTGGCACAAAAAGTCCTCAATAAACGTTAGCTGCTATTGCTATTAGCATTAGCATAATTGTCTGTAGTGGCTCCCTGAGTGCAGGGTGGGTGAATTAGTGATTAAGTGCAAATGAATATAGAAAATTGCAGAATTGGCTTGGTTAAGAGCTGTCTTTAGATTAGACTTCTTAAAATGCACGTTTATATATATATATATATATATTTCCTGCCTTAACTACAGCTAGGATATAGAATTTCAGAAACTGCATTTCTTTACTATGAGGCATATATCAAGAATGAATGTAAAGTGAAAAGTCTGATAAGAATAGTAAAAATTAAGGATATTTACTAGATGTACGCAGATGTGCTAGTATATACAGAATGTAGTAATTATCCTAAGAATACTTTTGAAAATGATAATGAGCTAATTTTTAAAATATTAATTCCCCTTGGCTGTCTATTTTATTCTTTATTCACTATCTATGAATTCCCTACTATGAAGCAGGCACTGTTTTAGACCACTGGGAATAACTGTAGTCAGGTTCTTTGAGTCAAGTTTCTTCTCATTGTTTGGGCTAAAGAACCCTGCCATTATTAATACTTAACTAATTCACTCATTCTACACATATTTCTTGAGTGTCTGGTCTGGGCGAGGTACAGTCTTGCTATGGAGACCCAAAAACATAGTAAGGAAAAAAGGAGTGGAGGGAGCAGGAGTTAATATTTTGTAGAGTATGATTAGGGAAGGGCTCTCCAATAAGAGATTGAGTAGAGTAGAGATTTGCAGAAAGTGAGGAAGTGAGCTATGTGGATATCTGGGGAATGATACTTGAATTAGAGAGAACAGCAAGAGTAGATTCCATGAGAGCATACCTGATATTTTCAAGCAAATGCAAAAGCCAGTCAGCTGCAGTGGAGGAATGAGGGAGAGGGTGGTAGAAGATGAGGTCAGAGAGGTAGCAGGGTTTCTTCTATTTTGAGGAAAGGATTAACATGCTGCTTCAGCTTGAGCTTCCTTCATGATACCTCCCCTAACCAAGACAGTCTAGAATAATCTTTCTGTTTTCTGTATCACCTTGTATGTATCACTCATTTATCATCTAATACCTTGCAATTAATAAAAACTTTTAATGTATGCATCCTGTCTTTCTAACTCAGAGTTTCCCAAACTGGGCACTCTTGATATTTTTAGGCCAAAAAATTATTTGTTGCACTGTAGGATATTTAGCAGCATCTGTGATCTCTACCCACTAGATGCCTCTAGCGCCTCCCCTCCTGTTCTGACAAACAAACATATCTCCATACATTGTCAAATGTCCCTGAGGGGCAAAATCGCACCCGATTGGCACATCTGATTAAGATTGGATTTAACTAGATTGTAAAACTTTTGAGAGCAGAAATTGATTTGTTCTTTTTTGTTTCCTATAGTTTTTTCACTACTGCTATGCATAAAAGACACTCAAATATTTTAAATAAGTGAAACATAATTCCCACTGACTCTCTACCAAAGGGAATATACAAGTATGGTTTTCCATAAACAAACAAGTACAATATACAAAAATTCAAACTCACAAAACTTAAAATAAGTTCCTTGAGTGCAGGTACCAGTGGCAAAATCAGTATCTAGTATATTGTAGGTGTTCAATAGTAATTGTTGAATGAATAAATGAAATTATGGATTTTTATTGGATTTACTGTAGGGATCATTAAATATCAACCATCTCTGTTGTTTAGCCAAGAAGAACTAGTTTGAAATCTTTCAAATCTGCTCCATCAGCACCCCCTAAACTATTCACTCAGTGAAATTTATGCATAATAGTATTTCTGTGTCCTTGCAGCTAATTCACAAAAGATGGATATTAGCAGTAGTAGTTGGATAATGAATAGCACTCATGTTTCTTTTTACATTACTACTCACGGTGAACATGTACAATGACTATGGGTACACGCTTGGAGTCTTTTGTGTTATTCTACTGACAATCTGCTGGTAGTGTGTATCTCCCCAAGAATTAAGGTGTCTACTTGAATAGTAGTCACACCTATGGAAGTACAACTGCTTTCTGATGTGGCACTACTAAGCACCTGTTTTAGGATCAATTTCACAATAATAGAATAAGTAAGGGAAATGACTTTCAAAGCTAGTAATGGGAATCATTCAGGTTATTGATCTTTTTCTCCCCTCAGATCTGAAAGGTTTGTTATAGTGTCTTCCAGAGCTTAAAATGGTAAAAGCAGACAAGACAATATTTTATAAAATGGAAATGTTCTAAGATATTCAAAAACACTTTAAATATATCATGAAATTTATTTTGGTAGTCCACTGAATTTGGTGCAGATTATAAATCACATTGATTTTCCTCATCTTTAAAATTGACCGATAAAAAGTAGTCACCGTTGTTGAAAAATTAAGTTAGTTCATATAAGTAAAGTGCTTAAAACAGTGCCTTCCACATAGTAAGAGTGCATATTTACTAGCTATTGTTGCTATTATCCTAAAAGGAAGATAAAGGCATAACATAAAATCATAGAATGCTAGAACCATAGGGAGACATTAGATACCCATTAGTTCGGTGTTCTTCAATCTGTGGACTGTGAAGCATTAATGAGGTTATGAGGTCAATTTATTAGGTCACAACCAACAATTAAAAATATGTAAAAGAATGGAACAAAAAATATCAAGAGTGCATTGTACATAATAAAGATAAGTATTGCTTTGTAAAATTTTTGTTTCAGATTTGTTGGTATATATATAAATATACTGGGTCATGATGTAAAACGTATTTCTTACTATAGGCTGTGGCCAAAAATGTTTAAAAGCAACTGCTATAGTTCAAGCCTCTCCTACTACAAAAGAAACTCAGGCCCAGAAAGGGGGACTTATATGAACAAGATCACACAGTGATAAGTGACAGAGCTTCACAACTACTAGCCAAGCCTCCTGATTATCAAGCCTTAATAAAAAGGCTTTCCACAACATTAGGTAGGACATATCCTGCATTATCCTGCAGATATATCAAATTTTTGCTTGAAGAACCTCGTTTGGGTCTATCCTCTCATTCATTTGACTATCCTTTCATTCATTTGCCTGGGTTAGGCAAATTAACATCATTCCCCGGCCTTGGGTATTGGGGATACACATGTAGGTTCATCAAATTTGTAAGATTATGAGAGTGTAGGTGGAGATGTGGGGGAGGTAGAAAAAGAAGTAGCACGACTAGTTGGTGCTAAAAGGATGTGGAGAGTTCGGAAGCTGTCTCAAAGAGTATTTAGGTAAGCTCTCCAAACATCACCACGGTAACAAGAGAGGGCCTGAGGGTGGCTGCCTGGCAACCAGAGCACTACAACCTCCAGCTCAGTGCTGCCCTTTCCCAACATCTTTCCCTTTTAAGGCTGCTCTTGATGATTTTATTAAGTAAATTGCCTCTATATATGAGGATAGATCTGTATAGCTTATTATACCACTTAGCATATTGGAATCAAGGCTGCTCCTATGTTACCTTTCTATCAGATGTCGAATGTGGCTTGATTAATATATTTGGAGTGCATAAATAGAAATCTTTAACACAGACTTCACTATTACAGTGGTTCTAGACTCCTTTTGTCTCTCAGTGTCTCAAACAAATGCTCATATTTGTCCCCATATTTTTGGTTATCCTGAGCACATATTAGACGCACCATGAATGGTTAATTGATGTTCGCCTTTCCTTTCTGTCCATCCAAATCCTACTTGTATTTTTCATAAAGATCTAAGTGTGTCTGCTTTACTTCTGAGTCTTAATATTATTTATCTGTAAGGGACTTGGATTTTTGAATATAGATTTGCTTATTTTCAATTTATTAGGTCTTTCTTTTCCCTGGCTACTAGAGAAAGGGGGACTGCCAGTAAACTCCTGGGATTCTACAAATTAACTTATTCCCTCTTATCCTCATTTGTCATCCTAGTATGATGTGTCTAGCATGCTTCAATGCTTATATTAGTCCTCTCAAGAATTTCTGTTTGTTAAAATGTGTGGCTAAAATTTGATGACACTTTGGAAATCTGAATACCAGTGTGTATCCTGGGTTGCTGTACATGAAGTAGAATCAGACCAGAAAGTTGGTTTTCAATAGGCTATTTATCTAAAGATATCTGTACTAGTTTTTTAAAAATGATAGCTTTATTGAAATATAATGCACAGATCATACAATTTACTCATTTAAAATAGAAAATTCAGTTGTTTGTAGTATATTCAAAGAGTTGGGCAACCATCACCACAGTCTAATATTTTTTTTTTACAATTAATTAAAAAAATTTTTAAAAATATTCAGTTAATGTCTTTTTTTTAAATTTCAGGATATTATGGGGGTACAAACATTTTGGTTACATGTTATGACTTTGCCACACCCAAGCCAGGATTGGAGGTGTGCCCTTCCCCCATACAATGCTCACAATGTACATTAGTTGTGAGTTTACCCATCCCCACCCCCCACCCCCAATGAATATTACGACCATGTGATCACCTTAGTGTTGATCAGTTAGTGTCAATTTGATGGCGAGTACGTGTGGTGCTTATTCTTCCATTCTTGTGATACGTCACTTCAGAGGATGGCCTCAAGCTCTATCCAGGAAAATATAAGAGGACCATAGTCTAATTTTAGAACCTTTTATCACCCTATAAGGAACCCTATACACACTAGCAGCCATTTCCAATTCCAACTCCCTAATCCACTGACAACCACTAATCTATTTTCAGTCACTATGGATTTGCCTATTTTGGACATTTCATATAAATGGAGACATACATTGTATCTGGCTTCTTTCACTTAACATAGTGATTTTAAGGTTCATTCAGATTGTAGCATACTTCATTCCTTTTTATGATTGAATAATGTTTCATTGTATGGATATACCACATCATGTTTATCCATTCATCAGCTGATGAACATTTGGGTTGTTTCCACTTTTGACTATAGTGAATAAGGCTGCTATGAATATTGGTATACAAGATTTTGTGTGGACATATGCTTTCAAATCTCTTTTATAGACACCTAGGAGTGAAATTGCTGGCTCATATGGCAACCCTATGTTTTACTTTTTGAGAGACTTCCAAACCATATTACAAAGTGTTGCACCATTTTACATTCCCACCAGTAATGTATGAGTTCCAGTTTTCCACATTCTTGCCAACACTTGATATCCCTCGCTTTTTATTGTAGCCATCATTGTGGGTGTGAAGTTGAATCTCATGGTGGTTTTCATTTGCATTTCCCTAATGACTAATGATTTTGAGCATTTTTTATGTGCTTATTAGCCATTTCTATATCTTTTTTTTGGAGAAATTTCAGATTCTTTTTCCTTTTTAATTGGGTTATCTATCTCTTTATTATTAAGTCATAAAAGGTCTTAATATAGACTATATATTCTAGATACAAGTCACTTAACAGATATATGATTTGCAATATTTTCTCCAGTTATATATTTCATTGTCTTTTCATTTTTTGATGGTGTCCTTTGAAGAATAAAAATTCCAAATTTTTATGTAGTCTATGTGTTTTTTCTTTTCTTGCTTGTACTTTTTGTGTCATATCTATGAAGCCATTGCCTAATCCAAGATCACAAAGATTTACTCCCATGGTTTTAAACTTAAGAGTTTTATAGTTTTAGCTCTTATATTTAGGTCTATGCTATATTTTGAGTTAATTTTTATATATGATGTGAGGTAGGAGTCAAACTTCATTATTTAACCAGTGGATATCTAGGTGTTCTGGCACCATGTGTTGAAAAGAAAGTTTCTTTCCAGAGTTCTGAAAATGTTGATTTTGAATTCCTTTGCCAGTGTTTTTATTGCTTTCCTGGAGGAGTGGATTTTTGAAGATCCTTGCTGCAACACTCAGGAAATTCCTCCTGTGCTAAATTTTAAAGAAGAAAAATCATTTTGAAATCTGTTTACAAATAAATTTGCATAGTGTTAAATGGAAGGTTAACTTTATATTGAAAGATAATATTTAAATATCATATTATTGTTAGTGGTCCCACCCAGCATCTTCAAAATTGGTATCATGGACCTTGTTTTGTTTATCACAATAACCATAGTGCATACCACATGGTAAGTAGTCAATAAATCATTGTCAAACAAATACATGTGTGATGGGATTATATTCTCCTTAACCACTTCCGTACGAGCGTCGACTATAGTCAACAGCCACAGATGAACGCGAGCGTCGACTTCAACCGACAGCCGTGATATGAAGGCGCACAGCTGAGCGTCGACTTTAGTCGAAAGCCAAAAGCTTTTGCTTTTATCTCTGCAGTTGCAGTGTGTACGTTCAGCTAATAAGTTACTATGAATCCGTGACCTTTTAACAAGTCCTTAGTAGGAGCTATTATAGTTATTTTCCTAAAGCTGCTTGTAAAGTAAAACAAGCTTTCAGTGCTTTAAAGCTTTCCTCATCACACAAGAGCAAAACGGATTCGTCGTCAATGCACAGCACAAACTATCGTGCGGACTGTGAGTGCTGGCTGTGGGCAAGGTTTCGCGGCCGGTGAGCGCCGGACCGAAGTGGTTAAAGTTACCTGTGATAGACCATTTCAGTCTTAAAAAGGTATGCTCTGATCAAACAACCCCATCAGTAAATGGGCAAAGGACATGAACAGAAACTCTTCAAAAGAAAACAGAACAATGGCCAGCAAATATATTTAAAAAAATGCTCAACATCTCTAATCATTAGGGAAATGCAAATCAAAACCAAAATGAGATATACCCAACCCCAGTGAGATTGGCCTTTATCAAAAAAATCCCAAAACAACAAATGCTGGCGAGGATATGGAGAGATAGGAACACTTTTACATTGCTGGTGGGACTGCAAATTAGTGCAACCTTTGTGGAAAAGAATTTGGAGATACCTCAAAGAGCTAAAAATAGAAATTCAAATTGATCCAGCAATAGCACTATTAGGCATCTACCCAAAGGAATAAAAGACATTCTATAATAATAAAGACATCTTCACTTGAATGTTTATGGGAGCACAATTCACTATTGCAAGGATGTGGAAACAACCCAAGTGCCAATCAATTCATGAGTGGATTAATAAAATGTGGTATATGTATACAATGGAATACTGCCCAATTACAAAAAACAAAGGTGATCTAGCACTTCTTATATTTTCCTGGATAGAGCTTGAGCCCATCCTCTGAAGTGAGGTATCACAAGAATGGAAGAATAAGCACGACATGTACTCACCATCAAATTGGCACTAGCTGATCAACACTAAGGTGCTCACATGGTAGTAATATTATTTGGGAGTTGGGGGATTGGGTGTGGGTAAACTCACAACTAATGGATGCAGTGAGCATTGTAGGGGGGAAAGGGCACGCCTCAAATCATGGTTTGGGTGTGGCAAAGTCATAGCATGTCACCAAAATGTTTGTACACCCATAATATCCTGAAATTATTTTTAAAAAAGGTATGTTCTGAATTGACTATGAGGCTTTACTATCAGATACAGTCATTATGGCAAATGTCATAGGATTTTTCTCCCTGAGTTTTCTGAGATAATAGTGCTGCCAAGCTATTCAAGTTATGTGTAGTATAAAAGGCTTGCTGGGTCAGCAAAAGTTAATACAGGAACTTTGACTAGACAATTCACTGGTGTTTGGAATATCTGCTCACAGGCTCTCTCCCCCTACCTCACTCCTCTCTAAGTATCAAGAGACCATTGGTTGGGCCTTTCTTTCAATGTTTAAAGCTATCATGGATTGTTGGCATTTTAATCAGAGAATAACGTTATAGTTATGTCACAGTTTCTCTGTGTCATGGTTTATGGATAAAATCCAGAAAAAATAGGAGGTGTGTTTATTGATTATACACAAAATAAATGTGTATTATAATAATCAAATAATTGTGGATTATACATTGAATAATGGATTTACTTTAAAAAATACATACTGTGGCTCAAGTGCCTGAAATCCTAAACTGTCTAGTATGGAGTCAGTGGTTTCCAATGTTTGATTTAAAGGATGAGTATTATGATAATATCAGTAACCCATGCAATCATGCAATTCATATGCATGCCTTAGGGTACCTACAGGGCTCCAGCCACTCTTTCAGTGGCTACACCGTATCGTTAGGGGTAGATGTTGCTGATGGCTCCCACATGTCCCCTGTACTAGGCTTTGCTCAGCAGTACTTGAAAAATTGCACCTTGCTCTACTTCTCTACCCACGGCCCAAAGCTAGTTGATCCAGGAAGGGGCACAAATGCCTAGCCTCTTTGCCTCAGTGTGAGAAAATTCTGAGGTGCCATTCATGCACCAGAGCTTCCCTTGGGATCAGGCTGAAGTTAGATTTAGGCAGAAACCTCGTCTTAGTTTGGCTTCTTCCCCAACTGTATCCTGCTTCCTTTACTTCTTTACAAGTTTTTCTCTTGAGAGTACTTCCACTATAAATTACTTGCCCAAGAATTCCCATCTCAGAGTCTCCTTCTAGGGAACCTGATTCCAAACAGTGGAGACACTGACTATTTGGAGATGCTGGTTTACGTAGACAACACAACTGTGTTTGGAAGTAAGTACTTGAGAGCAACACGACATGTGACTTAGAGGACATGAGCAACATGACTTGGAGGAGGAAGGGTTCAAACAATTCCTTGTGAAGTGTCAGTTCTGGCATGCTTCTGTGAATTATATGTAGTATACTGCATCTCAATGGAACATAATACTGACTCATAAAATATTTCTGCAGATAGAAGATAACTTCCCTCAGATATGTATATGGCTTACCCTCTCACATCCTTCAGCTCTTTGCTCAAAAGTCAGAAAGGCTTATCTTAATTACCCTATATAGAATAGCATCCCGGTCCCCCATACTGTTCTCTCTCCTAAACTTCTTTCTCCCCATTACACTTACCTTTACTTGCAATATTACGTATTTACATATTTGTTCATTGTCTGTCTTTCCTCCTTAGAATATAAGCACCATGAAGGCAAAGACTTTTGTTCTCCATCTTCAGTGTATAGAATAGTGCTTGGCAAGTAATACCTACTCAAATATTTGTTAAAAGAATCAATAAATGAATCAATAAATGAATAAAGATTTAATGTATATACATGTACATTACATCATGAGCTTCTGACAACAATTCACCTTAGAATATTCATGAGTCTTATATTTTTCCTCCCCTTTCACACAGCTCATAATTCCACTCACGAAGGGGTATACCTAATGCATAGATTTCTCTTTATTCTTCCATTCCTCAGTGCAAGAGAACTACTAAAGATAAATCTGTTTAAACAGTTTTCCAGGGTCCCTCACTGGGGTACTTGTCAGCTAGGGTGAGTTGGAATTTGTCTCCTTCACTTTTTAGCTTCTGACAGTATGCACTGACACAAAAGCATGTATCTAGAGTTAATTTTGTATAAGGTATGAGGCTTAGATCACTATTCATTTATGTTGCTTACAATAACAGGCTTACATCCAGAAAAGGATGAAAACTGACAAAGTATTTTTCCAGAGTGGCCGTACCACGTTACATTCCCACCAGCAATGTATGAGTGATCCAGTTTCTCCACATTCTCACAAACGTTTGGTACTGTCACCATATTTTAATTTAGCCATTTTCTTAGATATAGTGATATCTCATTATGGTCTTAATTTGCATTTGCCTTATGGCTACTGATGCTTTACATTTTTTCATGTGCTTATTTGCCATCTGCATATTCTCCTCAGTGAAATATCTCTTCGTGCCTTTTGCCTATTTTCTAATTGGATTTTTTTTAACTGTTGGATTTTGAGATTTCTTTATATAGTCTAGATATTAGTTTTCTGTCAGATATTTGGTTTGCAAATATATTCTCCTAGTCTGTAGCTTGTCTTTTCATCCTCTTAGCAGTGTCTTTCACAGAACAAAACTTTTTAATTTTGATGAAGTCCAATTTATTATTTCCTTTTAGCATTAAGTCTGAGAGCTCTGCCTTGCACCAGATCTCAAAAATAACCTGTATGGTTTTTTTTTTCCGCTAGAAGTTGTATCCTTTTATATTTTACATTTAAGTCCATGATCCATTTTTAGTTCATTTTTGTACTAGATGTGAGATTTTGGTCGAGGTTCATTTTCTTGCCCATGGATGCTCGATTGTTCCAGCACCATTTGTTGAAGATTAACCTTCCTCCATTGAATTGCATTTGCATCTTTGTCAAAAATCAGTGACCAGTTTGTGTGTGAGGATATTTCCAGGTTCTCAATTTTGTTTCCATTGATCTATGTGTATATTTTTCCACCAATATCACACAGTCTTTATTACTGTGGCTGTATAAGTCTTGAAATCAGATAGACTGATTTCTCTTTCTTTACCCTTTCTTTTCAAATTTATTTTAGCTATTCTAATTTCTTTACCTTTCCATAGAAACTATAGATATATCTTGTCCATATCTACAAAAATCTTGCTGGGATTTTGATAGTTATTGCTTTAAACTTGTATATAAATTTGGGGAGATTGACATTTTTACTATGCTGAGATTTCTAATGAATGAACTCCATTTACTTAAATATTCTTTGAATTTATTTCATCAGCATTTCATAGTTTTTAGCATATACATTCTGTGCATGTATTGTGAGATTTACACCTATTTCAGTTTTTGAGTAATTATAAATTATATTGTGTTTTAAATCTAAATGTTCATGTGTTCATTACTAATATGTAGAAATGCAATTGATTTTTGTATGTTGAAATTTTATCTTGGGATTTTGCTGAACTCATGTATTAGTTCTGGAATTTTTTGGTAGATTCCTTAGGATATTTTATGTAGACCATCATGTCATCTGCAAATAGGAAAAGTTTTCTTTCTTTCTTTCTGAGTTGTATGCTTTTTATTTCTTTTCTTATCTCGTTGTGACAGTTAGGATCCCCAGTATAACGTTGAACAGCAATAATGAGAGTGGCTATCTTTGCCTAGTTCCCAGTCTTAGGGAGAAAGCCAGTCTTACCATTAAGTATGATATTAGCTGTAGGACTTTTGTAGAAGTTTTTATCAAATTGAGGTAGTTCTATTCTTAATTTGCTGTGATTTAAAAAAATTATGAAATTGTGAATGGATGCTAGATATTGTCAAATTCATCTTCTGTATCAATTGATATGGTCATATGACTTTTTTTCTTTAGCTCATTGATATGGTGGATTACACTGAGTGATGTTTTAATGTTGAACAAGTTTTGCATACCTAGAATGAATCTCACTTGTTCATGATATATAATTATTTTTACACATTGCTGAATTTGGTTTGCTGATACTTTGTTGAGAAGTTTTGTGTCTACATTCATGAGGGATATTAGTCTGTCATTTTTTTTTTGTAGTCTTTGTCTGGTTTTGGTATTAGGGTAATAGTGGCTTCATGAAATGAGTTGCAAAGTCTTCACTCTGTTATTTTCTGGAAGAGATTGCATAGAATTGTTGTTAATTAAAAAAAATTGGTATGGTTCTCTAGTGAAATCATCAGAACCTGGAGATTTCTTTCTCAGGAGCCTTTTAAAATCATAAATTCAATTCTCTCAGTAGGTGTAATAGGCAAATGGTATAGTTGGTGTACCTGATTTGAACCCAACTTACCTCCTAACTTAAGTTTTACCTCACAAGAGCAGAGCTTGCCCCACTAGTTTCAGCACAAGATTGAGAGACTAGAGCAGAGTGTACCCTCCCTGCAGCAGAGATCACAGAGACCAGAGGGTGAGGCTAAGCTGTGCATGCTAAGATCCTTTTCCCAAAGTCATCAGTTTCATTATTCCTCCTGTTGGAAGAACAAGGGGTAGGAGGAGAGGTCAGAAGCACTATTCTAATGGAGGGGCTCTTCACTTAAAAATATGAAGGGAAAAGTGGTGTACCCCTAAAATAGCTACATGACAGCAAGACTTCAGAAGAACCAAACTATCTTGCAAGGAATGAACATACTTTAGAGAATTTTCTGCATTGTACACCTAAAGGGGTATTATTATATTTCTAAAAAGAACAAAATTATTCTTAAAATCCATTTTTAAACTTAAAAATGCCTAACAAGAAAAAATGCTGTAAGTAAAATAATAGAGATATTTAGACTATTTTTAGTGCAGATTACTCTTAAAGACGCATACACCCTGATTACAGTGGATTGCATTCTCCTGGGTTGGATACCATTTGGTTATCCTCCTCCTGCTCCTCCTCCTCTTATTATTTGTTATTTTTACTCATCTGGTTCTTTGCCATCTTCCTCTGAGGATCTTGAACCTCTTCATTGGAGGTATCATTATCATCTTTGACAGCATATCTTACTGTTCCTGGGGCTCATGGAAAATGTACTTCGCTTCATCTGCAGCAAGTATAGCTTCAGCAGCATCAACCAGAGATCCTTCCCCAGGAATTTCAAGAAGACAAAAGTAATTAAAGAAAGAATCATTAAATATCTGTTAGATTGGCAATAAAAAGGATCTGGATCAATAAACTGCTAGTGGGAGTGGGAAACTGTTTCAAATAAATTGTTTCAATTAAAGTTGCATACATGCATACCCTGTGATACATAAATTCTACTCCTATGTATGTACCAGAGAGTGGTGTTTGTCAAAGGGGAGGATGATATTAATATCTGGCGTGGAAGTGATTTTTTCTTGTACTGATAAGTACCAGACATTGGATGTTTAACATCCCTGGTCCTAACCCTCTGAATGCCATTTGTACTCTCCTATCACTGTGATAATCAACCCTCCCCAGGTGAGAACTACTGGCCGACAGAAACTTGAATAGCTGCACTAATAAATGTGTAAAAGAATGTTCACAGTAGCACTGTTCATAATAGCTCTTAACTAGAAATAGCCTAAATGTTCATAATAGAAGAATAAATGAATAAATTGTGGTATAATCACATAATGGAATAACTTGATGCTCTCATGATATCAGCATACCAGCTCTCACTTGCCTACAGCAAGGATTTGTAATGTGAGAGCAGAATAATTTTTCTATCTTATTTTAGCTGCTTTTTTCCAGTCTCTAAAAAAATTACTAGTTTGAAAATTACTGTGATTTGGAAACAAGCTCTGGCCTTTAGTAGGGACCCCACCAAACAAATGTGGTATTGTAATGAGACATTTCCCCTTTAATTAGCAGGTTGTTCCATAAAACATATGAAACATGTAAGACTTAGATATAATGCTGGCTGATGCAATTTGATTATGATACATCATTCTGAATTGAGGCACTGATATTATTTTTGAAATGAAAGTGCATGGTTGGCTTTTAGCTACATGATTTATAAGGTGGATTACTATTCCTGAGAAACCCAGCCTGTAAATAGGTCTGGCCACCTTTGATATAATTAAGTTACTCAGAATCTAGATATCTGGTAGTTTTTGATGTATTTGGACAGCCCAGATCTTAAATATTTGCTAATTTTCACAAAAATCAGGACTTAGATGGCTTTGTAAGATAGACGGCCCAATGGTTTTATTTCTTAAATGACCTGGAAACAATGCATATAACTAGTTTATGTTGGAGCTATTATAATCTATGATACGTGCTTAAAAATGTACTCTTTCTTCTCTGACTAGACACAATTTTCTGGAGGACCCAGTTTCTTTAGGCGTACTCTTAGGCTCTTGAAATAATTTTATACATCCTTCTCCTCTCTCATTATACCCCATACTCTAAAGAATGATGAGAAATTGTAACTCATAATTTCTCTCTGTTTGAGGATCTTCCACTTTCTTCTCCACTGGATCACAGATGACAGGCATTGGCAAAAATATATATGTGTGCTTTATCCACAGTTTGCTTCTAGTTTCACCACTAAAATGCAAAAGCTAGCTTTTAATTAGACTAATACAAATATAACTTCTTATTCTCCCACTTACTAGTTGTTTGACCTTGACTAAATTACCTAAACTCTCTAAGTTTGTTTCCTCTTTTTAAAAGTGGAGTGGATCACTTACCTCACAAGGTTGTTATGAGATTTAAATCATCGTGTACCTAGAAGGTCTGGGACCTGGCCTGATTGAAAGCTTACATCATTTACGGGGTTTAGATAGCAATTCCTAAAGGGCAATCGTCAGTAAAAAGATGTTTAATAACGTAAGGTATAGTATATAATATAAGCCAGAAATGTAGTAAGAAATAAGTGAGTTCGAATAGTGCATAAATATATGGGACATCTAAATGACCAATAAACACAGTAAAAGTATCCCAACCTCATTAGTAGTTAGGGAAATGCAAATTAAAATTACCTACCAAATTGCTATAAATTTTAAAAAGAATGATAATAGGTTATTGGGTGGCAGCCATTTTGTCTCATAACCAAGTGATTGGACCCTAGTGAGGCCAGAGGGACAGGGAGAAGAAAGGCCTGGTTAACTGAGCTGTAGGAAAGGCACCTGTCTCAAGGATACTGACCTTCACTGGAATGTAGCTGGGATGCTCATGGATTTTTCATGCTTTTTCTCCTTTTATACTATGGGACTGTTCCACACTCTCAACATCATGTTAAGGCCAGAAGACATCTCTTTTCTTCCCTATTATACCCAGAGGTGCCTTAAGACAGAGACATATTTTAAAATATAAAAATTATAACTTGAAAATTGTATATCAGGCTTTTGCTTTCAGCTATGACGGAGCAACTGGTATCAAACTAGCTCTACTGTTGACAATAACTATAAATGCTTCACAAATATTTTTAAAAGCTGTTTGAAGATATTAGAGACCAACCAAGGCAGATCGGATGTGACAGGACAAATTATAGTCAAGGGAAAAACATTGAGATGAGTCTTGTATTAGTTGCTGTTTTCTCCCTCAATTGACTAATTCACAGAATGTTTGACATAAAGGCCAAACAAAAAGCAGCAAGATTGTAGCACTCTTACTGGACTAGGAAGACTAAAAGGTCACAACTACCAAGTGGCTGGTACTTGAATGGCAAATTTCCCTGAAGAAAAGACAGATTGTTATGGACTGAATACTTATGTCTGCCCAAAATCCATATGTTGAAATCCAAACACCCAAAGTGATAGTATTAGGAGGCAGGGATTTTGGCAGGTCATGAGGGCAGAAGCCTCATGAATAGGATTAGCGACCATATAAGAAGAGACACAAGAGAGATGTGCTCTCTCTCTCCACCATGTGAGGATACAAGAAGACAGCTGTCTGTAAACAAGGAAGAGGGCTTCTACTAGAATCTGACCATACTGGTTGATTGTGAACTTCCCAGCCTCCAGAACTTTGAGAAATAAATTTATGGGTTTGTTTGTTTGTTTGTTTTTGGAGACAAGGCCTCACTCTGTTGCCCAGGCTGGAGTGCAGTGGCACTATCATAGTTCACTGCAGCCTCAAACTCCTGGGCTCAGGGGATCCTCCCACCTCAGTATCCCAAATAGCTGTGATTACAGGTGCGAGCCACTGTGCCTGGAAAATTTCTGTTATTTAAGCCACCTAGTCTATGGTAGTTTGTCATAGTAGCTTGAACTGATTAATACAGTGCTACAGAGAAGTGTGATCAACATTCTAAATGAAATTTCTCCTTGAGGCATTAGCTAACTTTTAACCTGTGCTTGTTCAGAATGAGAGGCAAAGAAACCAAGCATAGAGCACCACTAAAATGCTGCAAGGCTAAACAGATCCAGAAATCTCATAGTGCTGGGAAGGCAAAAATAAGAATTAAAAAATTTCTAAGGAGGCAGAAGCCTAGTAAATAACTTAGATTTATTTTTAGGTGAGCCCCAGAAAAGATTATACCTTATGAGTAAGGGTAAACTGGCCTCAACTGCATCAAGTTGAACTATCCCCACTTTGTCTGATGTTTAGAAAAGAATCTTTTATCTTCTTTTGAGGAAGATAGCATCGTCCAGAGCCACTACAATTTTCCATACACAGTGTCCAGCATTCAATAAAAAGTAGTCAGGCATGCAAGAAACAGGACCAAATGACCAAAAATCAAATAAACAATATAAACAGATGTACAGTTGATTGAGAAATTGGAGCTATCAGATATAGCCTTCAATATAACTATAATTAATATACTCAATAAAATAAAAGAAATAATGGAGAATTTTTACCAGAGATATAGAAATTATAAAATAGAATCAAATAAAAATTCAAGAATAAATAATACAGTAATTGAAATTAAGAATTCAATAGATAAGGAAGGAAGACAGCTGATTAGAGTCATCAATTGCCAGATCATTTCAGAAAGAAGGAAAAATTTTAGATGAAAAAAACATATGTCGGCTGCAATTCTGAGGGTAAAGTGCCAGAATCTACCAGACATTTCATGGGAAGAAGTTGTGGAGCAGAATAAGAAGGAGCAAGATGTTGGCAGACATCAATTCCCAAGAGGTTTGGAGCGTGGCAGAAAGGGTAGATGGGGGGTTTGTTTCTCCTTCCATCACACCTCTGGAAGTCAGCAGGCTTCTGAGCAGCTGGAGGGCTTTTCTACCCTCATGAGCCCAAAAGCTCCACCACCAGTGAACCGGGAGCTTCTTGAGGACAAAGCAATAGACTGCTAGCCCCCTTGGTTTGCTTCTCATTACCACAGGCCCAAGCTGAGATGGCGGGTGCCATACAGCTTCTCCACACATTGCATGCCTTTGTCCTCCCCCAGGGAGCTTCAGCTCCTTAGTTTTCTTTCTTTCTTTTTTTTTTTTGAGGCTTGTTATTTTGTTTTTATTTTTCAACTGATTCAAAGAGAGTAGAATTTGTGTTAACTGATTTTAAGGAATTATATGCAACCAAAGCTAATCTGTGCATCAAGACAGTTACATGCTGAAAAAAGTTAAATAGTCAAACGTTAAATTGCACAACTTATGTTATGTTGTTCTTTTGTTATGTTGTTATTTCCTATTGTACATTTGCCATGCATTCGATTGAAGTCTGTTGCTGACAATTCCAAATGTGGCTTCTCATTCAATGAATTCATTCTTTTTTTTTCTTTTTATTTTAGGATGTTATGGGGGTACAAACATTTTGGTTACATGTTATAACTTTGCCTCATCCGAGCCAGGATTAGAGGCATGCCCTTCCCCCATACAATGCCCCTCAGTTTTCATGTCACTTGTACTCACACAAACATTTTCCAACTCCATCCCAGACTGCAGGAGCCACAGAGGGATCTGTGTGATCCCAGATCCTGGATATTCTGGGAAGACTGCCTTCTGGGGAGAAGGACAGAGATGACCAGGGTGCAAGCTCTCCTCCATTCAGACTCTTTTACTCCCCCTCCCCTTCCCTACCCACCGCTTCTAAGAGGCATGGGTGCCCCAAGGGATGATTGAGCTGAAATTTTCAGGAGAGGCTTCTTCCCCTCTGTTGCTATGTCCTCTACATCAAGGCTCCCATAGAGAGTGCGGGTCATATCTTTCCTCTTAAAGACCTGCAGTGGACCAAGGGGTGCCTGGACTGTGAGCTCACTGCATGCTGATGCTCCTGGGTGCTGCTTACCAGGCTGTTCCAGCAGAGCAGAGCATACCCTGAAGTAGAGGGACATCAAACCTGCTTGAGCACTACATGGGCAACTCGGGAACAGAATGCTTCTCCCTGGCACGGTCAGGGATTGAACTTGAGGGACTCAGAGACAGGCTCAGAGGCCAGATTCCATACTCCAGGACTGGATTGTGTTGCTCGGGGTCATGGAAAGGAGATTTGTGAACTAATCTTGGTAGGTGAGGGAGCCCATGTGGGTAGAACTGAGAGGAGAGTGTAGTGTGGGTCCCAGCTGCAGCGTACTTGTGGAGCACCCTTCCCCCCACAGGAAAGCTCCATACTGGCCCTGGGCAAAATCCTGGACAAGGAAGCTCCCAGCCCACAGCACCATTGCTGGTGACCTCAGCTAGTTTGAGCTCCTGCCTATGGCCAGATGCCAGAAGACCACAGGACAGGGGAGGAGGAAGAAGAGTTAAAACCATTCCTGACAGCCAGACCATGAATCTCAAATGGCCCCTTCCAAATGAGCAGACTTTCTGGCTTGGTGGGGCCAATTCAACCCTTCCCTGGTAGCTGTCTTCAGTGGCCTCGGAGTGGACTTTAAATCCCTGCTGAGACAGCTCTTTAGCCTGCCTTTGTGGAGACTGAAGGCAGGCTCACCAGCCCCAGCCCCACCCAGCCTCACTCCTCTACCCACCTCTGCAGTGGTGGAGAAAAAGGAGTCCCCTTGGAGCTCCAGGTCCCCACCCACCACCTGGGGCAATTGAGTGCTTCTCCTGAGGGGTTAGAGCCAGTCACAGGTCCCCAAAACAACACGGCAGCTGGTTCTTTCTGGCAAGCATCACCTACTGGCAGGAATGACAACATTTCCCCTTTACATCAATCATACAGGGCATGGCTGATTCTTACACAAAAGCACAACTTACCATCTCAGAGAATCAACTGGCCATCCCCCCAATATAATTCACATTGTTAAGAAGACCACAGGGCTGAGGAAAGAGAAAGGAATTCAAAGACCTCCATCTTCCCTCATCAGCAAGAGACAAGGACTCTGCCCACACACACAGTACACCACCATTAGAGCCTACAAATAACTAGCAACTAAGAAAAACACTACATAAAAGAGATCTATAATCAAGGTATCCATCCAGAACCTAGACCTCCATCAAAGTACCCAGAAGCAAAAATCCAAAGGTCCTTACCCAACATATGGTATAGACACACTTGTAAGAGTGAGGGGGGGAAAAGCCCATCAAATCAGAAGAAAATCCCCAAATAAGAAGAGACAGCTGCTCCAGATGAGAAGGAACCTGCATAAGAAATCCAGGAGTATGAAAAATCAGAGTGAAAGGATACCCCCAGCTCTCCAGCAATGGATCCCAACAAAAATTAAAATATTTGAATGAAAGATAAAGAATTGCAAATATGGATTATAAGGAAGCTCAATGAAATATAAGAGAAAATAGAAACTCAACACAAAGAAATCACAAAAATGATGCAGGAAATGAATGAAAAATTTACTAAGCAAATTGAAGTATTAGAAAAAGTCAAACATAACTTCTGGAAATGAAAAATTCATTTAGGGAAATACAAAACACAGTGGAGAGCTTTAAGAATAGATTAGACCAGGCAGAAGAAAGAATTTCAGAGCTTGAAGACAACTCTTTTGAATTAATCTAGTCAGTCATAAATAAGAAGAATCAAGAAGAATGAACAAAGACTGCGAGAAATATGGGCTTATGTAAAATAGCCAAATATAAGAATCATAGACATCCCTGAGGATGAAGAAGAAAAAGAACAAGGTCTGGAAAACCTATATGAGGGAATAATTAAGGAAAACTTTCCTAGTCTTGCTAGAGATTTAGATATCCAGATACAAGAAACTCAACAAACACCCAAGAGATTCATTGTACAGAGGGAATCCCAAGACATATAGGCATTAGACTGTCAAAGTCAACATGAAGGAGGAATTTCTGTGAGCCATAAGGTGAAAACATCACCTCATTTACAAAGGAAAACCCATCAGGCTAACTATAGACTTCTCAGTGGAGACCTTATAAGCTAGAAAGGATTTGGGCCCCATCTTCAGTCATCTTAAACAAAACGATTGCCAGCATAGAATTTTGTATCCTATAAAACTAAGTTTCATATAAGAAGGAGAAATAAAGACTTTTCCAGACAAACAAACACTGTGGGAATTTGTAATGACCAGAACTGCCATGCAGGAAATACTCAGAACTGCATTATACATGGATCAGCACAATAGATACCCACCAGTGTAAAATCACCCAAAAGCTAAAGCTCAGAGCTCATATAAAAAAATAGCACAAGAGGGAAAACAAAGCAATAAGGTATACCCATCATGATGAACAGAACAGCATCCTACATTTCAATTTTATCACTCAACATTAACGGTCTGAATCCCCGACTAAAAGACATAGGTTGGCTGAAAGAATGGAAAAATAAAACCCAAGTATCTGCTGTCTCCAGGAAACACATCTAACCCACAAGGACTAACACAGACTCAAGGTAAAGGGATGGAAAAAAATATTCCATGCAAATGGAAACCAAAATAGAGCAGATGTAGCCATTCTCATATCAGATAAAACTTACTTTAAATCAACAATGGTAAAGGAAGAAAAAGATGGTTATTATATAATGGTAAAGGGAAAAATTCAACAAGAAGACATAATAATCCTAAATATATATACACTTAACACAGGAACTCCCAGATTCATGAAGCAAATTCTACTAGATCTAAGTAAAGATATATAACAGTAGCATCACAATTGCTGGTGACTTCAACTCCCCATTGACAGAGCTGGGCAGATCATCAAAGTAGAAAATAAATAAAGAAACACTGGACTTAAATGGACTCTTGAACAAATGGACCTAAAAGACATTTACAGAACATTCTACCCCAAAACTACTGAATATATATTCTCATCAGCTCACGGGATATTTTCCAAGATTGACCATATCCTAGGCCACAAAACATGTCTCAACAAATTCAAAAAAGTTGAAGTCATATCATATATCTTCTGAGACCACAGTGGAATAAAACTAGAAATAAATTCCAAAAGAAACACTTAGATCTACACAACGTCACGGAAATTAAACAAGCTGCTGCTGAACGATTATTGGGTCAATAATGAAATTAAGATGGAAATAAAGAGATTCCTTGAACTGAATGACAAACGGGACACAAACTATCAAACGATATGGGATTCAGCAAAAGCAGTCCTAAAGGGAACATTTGTAGGTTTAAATGCCTACATCAAAAAGACAGACAATCACAAATTAACGACCTAATGTAATATCTCAAGGAACTAGAAAAAGAAGAGAAAACCAAACCCAAAGCCAGCAGAAGAAAAGAAACAACTAAGGTCAGAGCAGAACTAAATAAAATGGAAAACAGACAAACAAAAAAATCAAGACAAGGATCAACAAAACAAAAAGTTAGTTTTTTGAAAAAATAAATAAAATTGATAGACCTCTTTCTAAATTAACCAGGATTAGAAGAGAAAGGCCCCAAATAAGCTAAATCAGAAATGAAAAAGCAGATATTACAACTGATACCACAGAAATACAAAATATCATCTGTGAATACTATGAATATCTCTATGCACATCAACTAGAAAACTTAGAGGAAATGGACAAATTCCTGGAAGCACACAACCTCCCAAGACTCAATCAGGAAGAAATAGATCTCCTGAACAGACCAACACCCCAATAATGAGCAGCAAGATCAAAGCAATAATACAAAAGTCTCCCAACAACAACAACAAAAAAGTGCCCTGGAATAGATTAACAGCAGAATTTTACCAGACCTACAAAGAAGAGCTGGTACCCATACTGCAGAAATTATTTCATAACACCAAGAAGGAGGGAATCCTCCCCACTCATTCTATGAAGTCAGTATCACCTTGATACCAAAGCCAGGAAGGGATACAACCAAAAAAGAAAACTATAAACCAATATCCCTTATGAATTCAGATGTAAAAATCCTCAATAAAATACTAGCAAATGGAATTGAATAGGATATCAAAAAAATAATCCATCATGATGAAGGGGGCTTCATCTCAGGGATGCAAGGATGGTTCAACATATACAAATCAATAAATGTGATTTACCACATAAACAGAAGCAAAATCAAAGACCATATGATCCTCTCAATAGATACAGGAAAAGCATTTGACAAAATCCAGCATCTTTTCATGTTAAAAACCCTCAACAAACTAGGCATAGAAGGAAAAAAATCTCAAATTATAAAAACCATATATGACAAACCCACAGCCAACATCATACTGAATGGGGAAAAGTTGAAAGAATTTTCAACTTTTAAGAACTAGAACAAGACAAGGGTGACCACTGGTACCACTTCAATTCAACATAGTACTGGCAGTCCTAGCCAGAGCAATCAGACAAGAGAAGAAATAAAGGGTATCCAAATTGGGAAAGAGGAGGTCAAACTATCACTTTTTGCTGATGATATGATCTGGTATCTAGAAAATCCCACATACTCCACCAAGAGACTCCTGGAAGTGATAAATCTATTTAGCAAAGTCTCAGGTTACAAAAGCAATGTACACAAATCAGTAGCATTTCTATACATCAATAACAGTAACCTAAGAGTCAAATCAAAGACTCAATACCATTACCAATAGCTATGAAGAAAATAAAATACTTAGGAATATACTTAACCAACGAGGTGAAAGATTCCTATGAAATGCTGATGAAAGAAATCACAGAGGACACAAACAAATGGAAAACATATCATGCTCATGGATCAGTAGAATCCATATTGTTAAAATGTTCATACTCCCCAAAGTGATTTGCAGGTTCAATTTAATCCCCATCAAAATACCAACGTCATGTTTCATGGATCTAGAAAACATGATTCTACATTTGATTTGGAACCAAAAAAGAGCCAGAATAGCCAACGCAATCTTAAGCAAAAAGAACAAATCTGGAGGCATCACATTACCACACTTAAAACTATACCACAACACTATAGTAAACAAAAGAGGATGTTACTGCTACAAAAACAGAGACAGAGACCAATGGAACAGAACCCAGAACCCAGATATAAAACCATCTACCTATACAGCTGACTGATCTTCAACAAAGCACGCAACAACATATACTTGGGAAAAGAAACCCTATTCACCAATGGTGCTGGGAAAGTTGGATGGCCACATGCAGAAGAATGAAACAGCACCCCTATATCTCACCATATAAACAAATTAATTCAAGATGGATAAAAGACTTAAATGTAAAGCATGAAACCATAAAAATTCTAGAAGAAAATATATGAAAAAATCTTCTAGATACCAGCCTAGGCAATGAATTTATGACTAAGATACCAAAGGCAATTACAGTAACAACAAAAATAAATAAATGGGACCTAATTAAATTAAAAAGCTTCTTCACAGCAAAGGGAATAGTCAGCAGAGTGAACAGACAACCTACAGAATGGAAGAAAATATTCACAAACTATATATCCAACAAAGGGCTAATATCTAGAATCTACAAAGAACTCAAACAAATCGGCAAGAAAACAAATAAGCAACCCCATTAATAAGTGGGCAAATGACGTGAACAGAAAATTTTCAAAAGAAGCTAGACAAATGGCCAACAAACATAGGAAAAAATGCTCAATGTCACTAATCATCAGGGAAATGCAAATTAAAACCATAATGAGATACCATCTTACCCCTCTCAGAATGCCCATTATTAAAAAGTCAAAAAACAATAGATGCTGCTATGGATGCAGATAGAAAGGAATGCTTATACACTGTTGGCAGGGCTGCATGTTAATACAACCTCCCTGGAAAACAGTATGGAGATGTCTCAGAAAACTAAAAGTAGACCTACCATTCAATCCAGCAATCCCATTAATAGGCATATATCCAAAGGAAAAGAAGTCATTTTTATCAAAAAGACACCTACACTCAAATGTTTATTACAGCACAATTCATAATTGCAAAGATGTGGAATCAACCCAAGTTCCCATCTATTCATGAGTGGATTAATAAAATGTGTTATATGTATACCATGGAGTACTACCCAGCCACAAAAATGAATTAACGTCTTTTGCAGCAATTTGGACAGAACTAGAAACCATTATCCTAAGTGAAGTATCTCAAGAATGGAAAAACAGGCCGGGCGCGGTGGCTCACGCCTGTAA
>VBSM01003151.1:3052520-3064931 GCA_008086735.1 Cheirogaleus medius | reverse complement strand
GTGTTTCTCGTCCGCCATCTTGCTCCGCCCCTCTACCTCTATATCTCTTTTGAACATTGAAAATTATGCTTATGAAAAATTAAAATATACTTACCATTGATCAAGAAATTCTACTTCTAGGAATTCATCTGTGGTAGTCAATATCATTATTTGCCTAATATTTCTAGTTTCTACTCTAGGTGTGTGGTAGGATTGCTCTTCCCAGCTTTCTTGGATTTAGGCATTGCCATAGACTAGCTTTGGTTAATGAAATGAGTGGAAGTGACATTTCCACAAGCAAAATAGAAATGACCAATGGTTAGGTAAACAAACAAATGACAAAAAAAATAACAATTAAGTTAATTCAAATATAAATAGTACTAAAATTTATTTTTTCACCTCTTTGGATTTACAAATTTGAAAAAGAAAGACTGAACACCATGTTGACAGTAGGGCAAGGAACTGGGCTCTGTTGGGCACATGCCCCAGGTTATACAGCTAGGAAGTAAGGAAACCCAAATCAGAAAGCAGATCTGTCTGTATCCACAGCTCTCTCCTTGGAAAGCATAGACATACTGATAACTACCAACTGCTGACCAGAGCTAGTCATCTATACAGGTAGATGACAAGGGTAATACACCCAGGATATTCAGGCAACTAGAGACAATGGATATATAGGCTGTGCTGTTCAGCTATGAAAAATTCCATTTTTAACTAATGTAAAGGATGTATATGTATGTGCTCATGTGTGACTGGTTGTGGTGTGTAACACAATGGGATATATCATTTCCAGCTCCTTTTCCTCTGATTATAACACTGACCTGAAGAGTGAGATGAAAAGAGAAACACACTCTAAGCAGTCAGACAACTCTCAACATCAAGTACGTATGCAGCACTCTACTCTCCAGTCCTGTGGAGAATTCCATTCTCATCTAAAGATAAGTTGTATGTGTGTGTAACAAAATGGGATAGGCCATTTTCAGCTTCAATTTTTTCTGATTTTATAAATTTTCATTGAAAAATCTAATAAGATGCTGTAAATTATAAAGAAGGAAATATATATATTATCAGTAATCTCATCACCCAGAAACATTTGGTGTTAACATGTAGGTCGATAAACTTCCAAATATTTATTCTATTTGTTGTGTGTTGAATTGTGTTCTCCCAAAAGATATGTTGGAATCCTAACCCTTGTTACATGTGAATGTGACCTTATGTGAAAATCAGGTATTTGCTGATGTAATCAAGTTGAGATGAGATCATACTGAATTAGGGTAGGCCCTAATCCAATACTAGAAGAAGGGAAAAGACGAAGAAAGGAGAATGTTATGGGAAGACGCAGATGCACAAGGGAGAAGGCCATGTGAAGACTGAGGCAGTTTGGAGTGATGCATTTGCAAGCCAAGGAATTCCAAGGATTGCCAGCAACCACTAGAAGCTAGAATAGGCAAGAAAGAATTCTCTCCCTTCAGAGAGACCCTGAACCTGCCAACATCTTGATTTTGGACTTCTATTCTTCATAACTGTGAGAGAATCAATTTCTCTTGATTTAAGCCATCTAGTTTGTGTTGTTTCATTATGGCACCCCTAGGAAACTATTATATTATTCATATATTTCAAATAAACTATTTGAAAATCATTAAAAAAAAACTTAACAGCATATTTGACAACCTTTCCTACTCATTCTGTCTATATCATTATTTTGCAAATCACTTGCAGAAGGAATAATTTCTACATATCTTCAAAATTTTTATTTCATTTACGTTTCTGACTACAAAGGTAGTACATGTTTTAGATAAACAAATAGTAGAGAAAATCTGTAAAAGAAGATTTAATTGCCTTATGAACCCACTCCTAGGCCCCTTTCTAAGACATTCTCTATAAACAGTTTTGTATAAATTATTCCAGATATTTTTTATTTCAGATTTGGTACCAAAAGAAATGTAACTCTCTTTTTCCTTATCTTCCTCTCTCAATGAGAGGTGCATATGTTTTACTGATATACTCTGTTAACATAAGAATGCTTATTGGAGCATTGTCTGTAATGGCAAAAAGTACTGGAAACTAACTGTATGTCTACCAATGAGTGGATGCTTGAATAAATTGTGCTACATTCATCATAGGCCATTTTCTTCAGCTATTAGAGAAAGAATGAGTATAGCAATCTTGATTACTAGAAGGGATATTCATGATGTACTGCTAAGTGAAATGTGTAACACATGCAATGAATATTGAGAAAAGTATGGAATAATACACAGTAGGTTATCTGAAGTTTGAAGGTGAGAAAGGAAAGGGTGTATGTGTATGTGAAATTTTCTTTCTTTTTTGTGAGATCATTATATTATTTCCTTCCATGGCTTGCGGTGAACACATATTAATTTTACAACTCTGGAAAAACATTCAATCAAAGATTGAAAAAATGCGCAAATTTGAAAACCTTTTATTTAATATGGATATATCAGCTGAAGAATATATTGTCTAGCATTATTATTTATTATAAGCTTTAAATTTATAATAGACATTACCCAGAAGTAGAAAAATAACATATTGCATAAACTCTTAGTATTTAGGATCATAAACATAAAAATATCTCACAAAAATATCTTTATTTATAATACACAACCTTCATTTTAATGAAATCATCATTCGATAATGAATTAGGAAATTTTATTTATTCAAAAATTCTCATTGATGATACATAAATGTTGGATGAAATTACTAATCAGAAAGTGTTATAATAGCATTTGCAGAAACCAAATAAAAGGATGGTATACACAGCTCTTTTGAGAGGCTCTTCAGGGTCATTTTCTTGCTCTTGCTGTGTGTTTCTTTTCTAAATTTTTATTTCAGCATGTAATTTTGGAGCACATCCTGATTACAGTAAATGATCGTTGTTCCACAAAATTTATTATATTTTAGCAAAATAAAATAGCCTCTGTCACAGTAATTTTCTTCCTGCCAACACATTGCTATCATCATGGTCTTCACACTAATTTATTGTGGGGACTATAACAGTGTCAATATTTTCCCAGTCTGCTAAAGACTAATAAATAATTGAGAACTATCATAATGTGTATGTTACAAGTGGTGCTGCCATGATGTCCCAGAGATTGTCTGAAGCAGCTTTTACTGGTCATGATCATAGCTTAGTGAATCACAATGTTTTTTCTGTACCATGAATCATATCAAATAATTAATTGTTTCTTGTGTGCCAGGAACTGTGCTAAGGATTGTATAAGCATATTATTACCCACACTTCAAATCAAGGCTGAAGGTTTAGACCATTTGTCAGGTGGGAAGTGCCAGAGTTGGGCTTGAATTTAGACTTTGTGACTCCAGGTGTACTCTTTACCCATGAGCTATACTACTTACAATTGTATCTGAGGTATAAACACTGGAGTTCAACAATATCTGGTTCTCCTCCATTTTATGAGTATTGGAAAGCTATAATTCCTAACCCTCTTGTAATTAGGGCCATCTAACTAGTTCTGGCCAAGGGTCTGTGAACAGAAGTGATGTTTCTTTTCCAGGTTGAAACACTGAATTGCTAATGTGCAACTCCTTTAGTACCTCTCTTTCCTAGTTGCAGCAACTGAAGAGGCCTCGTGTTGAGACACTGGAGCTTCAAGTTTGAAATAGCCTGATTATTTAGTTACCATATGGAGGACAGATGCTCAGGAGAGTTATCTGAATCCACAGTGTAATTTGTCTGAGTCAGAAACATGCTTTTGTTGTGTTAAGCCACTGAGATTGTAGGACAGTTACTATAGCAAAGCTTAACTTAACCTGATTAATACAAAAATACAATGCTGAAAGTGGAGTAATGCCATAACAAAAACCTGAAATGTGACATTGGATAAGTAATTTTGTGGCAGGATTTTGCAATGGCAAAAATCTGGTAAAACTGTCATTTGCAACGACTCAGCACATGTATTAGGTTATTAAGTATGAAATGCCTGCTTTCCTTAAGTATTAAGTTTGATAACTGATATCTCTGACAGTTCACTTCTTGTTTTATTTTTATAGTGAGGGTACATCCTTGGTCTTTCAAATGCATGTTATGGCTTGTGATTATCTTTCAATTTTTTTTTTGTTAGAGCAATTTTTGCGAAACCATGGATAAGTGAAAAATTCATGTTATTTTCAAATATGAGTTCCATCGTGGAGTCAATGCAGCACAGACAGCTCGAAATATCAATGAAGTGTTTGGGAAGGATGTGGCTAAAGAATGCACAGAATTTTGATAGTTTGAGAAGTTCCATTCCGGTGATTTTATTCTTGAAAATGAGCCAAGTGGGTGAAGAGACCAAGGTGGATAATGATGAGCTGGAAGCTGTAGTGGCAGCGAATCCATCTCAACCTATGTGTGAACTAGCAGCAAGGTTTAACGTTACTATTCCAACAATATTGGACCATTTGAAACAAATCGGCAAGGTAAAGAAACTGGATAGATGGGTTCTGCATGAATTAAATGAGCATCAGAAGAGAAATCATCTCCAAGCTTGCCTTTCTTTCCTGTCACAACATAAAGGCAAACCATTTCTATACCATATTGTTATGTGTGATTAAAAATGGATTATTTTTGACAATTGCAAGCGTTCGGCACAATGGTTGGATAAAGATGAACTGCTGAAACACAGTCTGAAACTGAATATTCATCAAAAAAAACCCAATGGTGTCTGTTTGGTGGCCCAGCACTGGTATTATCCACTACAGCTTCATGAAAACCAGTCAATTGATTACAGTGGATGTCTACTGCACACAATTGGACGAAATGATGAGGATGCTTGCGATTAGGCAGCCGAGATTGGTCAAAAGAGACAGGCCAATTCTCTTGCAAGACAATGCTATACATGTTGCACAAACAACACTGCTCAAACTACCGAAGCTGGACTTGGAAACTCTCTGTCACCCACCATATTCACCAGAACTTGCACCAACTGACTACCACTTCTTCTAGGCTTTGGACCACTTCTTGCAAAGAAAATTATTCTATCGTCAACAAGCTGTGGAAATGCCTTTTGGGATTTCATCACCACTTGCTCTCCAGGCTTCTTCGCTGCTGGCATAAACAAGCTAACATTTAGATGGCAAAACTGTGTCGACAGTTTGGGTGCATACTTTGATTAATTGTACTGCTTCTTGTTTTAGATATAATAAACTAAATTTTTGATTCAAAATCAGACAATCATATTTAATGACCTTCATAATTAGAGAACTGTAACTCTAGGAGAAGAGATTAGGGAAAAATATTATCGGGATATTCTAGGGAAAGAGCCTAGAAAACAGAATGTCAATAGTGTTAATAGTAGTGAAAGTAGTGTTTGTTGACTGCTGTTGGCTTCGACTTGCAAGATAGTGCAAGAAAAAGGGGGAGATCATAAAGTTTGATGGTTTGCAATCAGAAATAAAGGGGAATAGAGCATATAGGAATCGGACTGTGTATGTTTGAGAAAACCAACTAAATTTCAACTCCAAACTGTAATATAATAAGATTTAGAGAACTGTTGAGGGACAAATGCCCATTAAAATATTTTAACTTATTAAAATATATCAGGGAAAAATTAGAGTAATGGTGTGACATTCTGTAAAACCTTTCAATTAATTAAAATTTCTCAGGGCAAAGATTATCTTAAGGATACGGTCTTTCCGCAGAAGACTGATAGCTTCAAGTTAATCCACATTAAAAACACAGGGAGATATGGGGGTAAAAAAGCAAAAAAAAAAAAAAAAAGTCTAGAAATCTGAGAACTATGCCTGCAAGAGAACTCTAGGTGTGGTTATTGGCACATGGAGTTGATGGAAACCAAGCCTACTAGTTTTTGAGACAACTGAACTGTTAAACCATGAGCCTAAACTAAGAAAGCCTGTGAAAAAGACTTAAACCTTGGACTGCCAGGATTAAAACAATCTAAGCCATCAGTTTCAATTTAGGCCATAATACTTAAAACAATCCTTAGGCCACTAAAATTCTATAGACAAGAAGCAGACTGAGAAAGATGTATACCTCACAGGAGGACATATTTCATAATGCTCACTTTAGATAAAGCTAAGACAAGGAAAAAGGCAGAACCACCCCGAGGGTGAATCATGGAATCGCAGAGGACAATAAACAAGAGAACTGATACAGAGAAAAGAATCAAGGCCTAATAAAGGAACATCTCCAAGCTCATGAGTAAGAGATACTCACAATGCCTGCTGTAATTTGCCTCTGCAAATGGGAATGTTTATTGTGGTTATTCCATCTTTGTCCCACTATTTCATATTGGGTGGGTAGAGGAAGATGACTTACCTTTTTAGTTCATATATCTCAGGACTGACAGGAGCTACAACTTGAACTGATGGAGACAGTACTGTGAATCACCTGGAGATTCTGGACTTTTAAAATGTGACTGAATGGTATTTGTGTTGTCATCCCTGGAGAAGAGGTGAGTGTGTTTTTCCTATGGGAAGAAGAATGAAGCAAGTATTAATATTTGGTGGACTGTGGTAGAGATAAATAGTGTTCACTCATATCCGTTTCTCCTCTACTTCCTGGGCATATAGAACTTCACACTTACCATCTCTTTTAGACTTAGATAGAACTGCATGATTAGTGTTGGCCAATGGACTGTGAAGAGAAGTGACATTCACTTCTTGGCAGGAGCATTTAATTGCTTTTGTGTACTCTCTTCCTTTTTTTGTGGCAAAAGAGAAGGTCTTGGGTCAACATAGCAGTGCCACAACTTGAAGCAGCTTAGTTTGCTGAGTCACCACTTGAACATGCTGAGATTTTTTGTTACCATGACATGGTCTATACTATTTCTCTTACAGATACAAAAAATCATTTTATAAAAATATTATGTATAAAAACAAGTTAGAAAGGTATCTCCTATGTTCTACAAACTAATGCAATGGTGATCTAGCACCTCTTGTATTATCCTGGATAGAGCTGGAACCCATTCTCCTAAGTGAAGTATCCCAAGAATGGAAAAACAAGCACCACATGTGATCACCATCAAATTGGTATTAATTGATCAACACCTAAGTGCATATATAGTAAGAACATTCATCGGGTGTTGGGCAGGTGGGGGGGAGAGGAGGGAATGGGGTACATACACACCTAATGGGATCGGTGCGCACTGTCTGGGGGATGGACATGCTTGAAGTTCTGACTCAGGTGGGGCAAGGGCAATGTACGTAACCTAAACATTTGTACCCCCGTAATATGCTGAAATTAAAAAAATAATTTAAAAAAATCAATGTCTGGCTATCCTCTTAAAGTTCGCCTATGTCCCTTTCCCTGAGTACACTCAGCTCATTAAATGGTCACAGGTTCATAGGCTAGGAGAAACATTTATAGTATACTTGTGGCAGTGTTACAGGATCCTGCTTCTAGGGTACTTGGTCTTTCCTTCATTCAAAGGACTCTGTGTTATAAACTGGCTTAAGTTTGGGAACTGTGAGAAAGCCTGTGAGTTTCTATTGTGATGATTTAAGTCATGCCTCTGTTCACCAGACTTAAAGTTAAAATATATATTTTTTTGGTATGCAAGCCAAATAGAACTTTAGTAGGCTGCCCATCTATTTTCGTCTTAGGGTCATCATAATCAAATAGCTACTGCAAAAGGTCTGTATAAATGAAACTACACTGACTAGCACTCTGACCCTGATGCTTCTTACAGTAACCTTGTGTACCCTGCTTCTGGCAGCAAGGTGCTGTCACTCATCCTATACTGCTTTAGGATCCTATTGTCCCCATTGAAATCCAGGAACCTATTTCTGTGGCAGCAGCTACCTAGACTTCCATAGGCTACAATATTTCAAGAACACAGTACTCTCCTCAGCAATTTATTTCTCAATTTTTGGTGAAGAAAGTGTCATTTGGGTCCTTTTGGGGACATGGTTGGCAAATGAGTGGGTTATATATAATAAATCCACTCCACTGCTCTTATTTTTCTAAATCTTTGGATTACTTCCTGTACATTGTATCAGGGAATTTATAACAACTTCATTTAGTGGTGACCACCTCTGAGTCCAGATGTGGCAGATATAAGCAGTGTTCTAAATCACACATTTGCACAACCATATCTCTCTGCCTTTTGTGCATGTCAGCCAGCCACTTCTGTGTTTGCACAATGTACCTATGAATGGAACAGCCATGACAGTAAGAATGGCGGCTATGCATGGCCTCAAAAACATGGACAACTCATCAAAACCAGCCAGCATGTTGGTGGCAAGTTCATTACTTCAGACCCTTCTACCATAGAGGATGGAATTATTTGTCCTCAATGGAATCGATACTTTCTCCAGAAATTGGTTTAGTTTGCTTTCCCGGTCCTTGGTGTTTCTGCTGGCATCATAATTTGAAGCTTACAAAATGCTGATTTGTGACAGGGGATCCTGCATGACATTGTCTTAGACAAAAGGACCTGTTTTATGCTGAAGGGAGTGTGGCAATGGGCATATGATCATAGGCTTCACTGGTCCTACAATATATAACCTAGCATCAGTTGATCCAATAAATCAGTTGAATGACCTGTTAATGGCTCAGCCAAGGCACCAGATAGAGGACAACACCTTGCAGAGTTAGAATACTGTCCTCCACGATGAGGTATATGTACTCATATACCAATAACTAATATGCAGTGCTGTATTCCTAGTAACTAAACTACATAGGTCCAGGAGTCAATGTAATAACATACTTATAGAATTTGTGCTTCTTGTTTCTGCATACTCAGGTTCTGCTAAATTAGAGGTTCTGCTTTTCAAGAGGGAATGCTTCCACCAGGGGATACTTACGAAACCTGAAACTCAAATTACCTCATAGCCACTTTAGGATCCTCATTTTGGTGAACTAGCAGGCAAAGAAAGGAGTTACTCTAACTAGTGGAGGTAACTGTCTCTGTTTATCATGAGGAATTAGGGTTGCTGCTGCATTATGAAGGCAGGGACTGCAACAAGTGTGTAGAAAAGTTGTATTGACTTGTAAGGAAAATAGTAATTTTTATATAACTATTAAAATGAGGAAATGATTTATAATGAGATATTTAATAATCTCCCACTACATAACTACATATAGCTTCCACACCAGATTCCATTTTTAAACAGTGATATATACCTGGTAGGTATCTTTCACTAAAATTGGCCAGAACAAAATCTATGTTAAATTAAAATATCTGTGGTGTAGGAGTTGGGGTATCTTTCATTTAAAAATGTGGGCAACTCACTGCTTATCAATATATACATATTTACTTTCCAGAACATTCCATGGATACCCATGTCAAAATAAAGTTGTATTTTTTGTATTCAATTCTAAGCCACAAGGAACGCATTATTGTGAAGGTTAATGGGTGAAATGAACATTCTTCCTAAATTCTTCCAGCAAGTCCTTCACCATAATTTCAGCCAAATCCTCATGGTTTTAATAATGGTATTGTAGACCATAAGTATATATTTTGTTGCATGCTATCACCAGTGTTCCTTATGAGTTCACTATTTTGAGCTTGTTCTAGGTACTGAGCTAGCCCTGCATATGAGGCTCAACTTGAAGTTGTCAAGATAGCAAAATGATGATTTATGATCACTGGAGCAACATTGCTACCTCTTGCAGTTGGGCCTTGATAACCCACTTGGACCTCAGAAAATTTAGAGAACCTAAACATAGCCAAATGGAATACTGAGAGTTAATCTTCATTAATAACAGCTATGTTTCCAAGGTTAATATCTTGTATATTTATAAGTAGTCTTGAATTTGGAAATTACTATGGCATTAAGATTTTGCCTCAATAGTTGTATTATAATAATGGACACTGTAATACATTACTCAGTGATAGGCCTATGTTGTATTTCAGGTTATGTGAGTATTTTAAACAGGTTTTCACATTTAAACCTCACAGCAAACCTGTGATACAAAATTAAGAGTGGTTTTTATATCATATAGGTATTTGCCTGGCTCAAATGATCTTGAAATGTATATAGTAAGCACTCTCACTGATGAGTAAGAATTGAGTAAATATCTCCATTATTATTTTTTAAAATAATTTTCAAAATTAAGCAATTGTGATCATTCAGAGAAGGAAATCATTGGTGACTGTTGAAAGATTTTGCAAGTTCCCACGGAAATGAAATGATATAAATTGTTCTAATATTTTTTCATAAAATGCATTTGTCTTCTTAATTTAATGACAAATATACTGTTGTCTCACCATAAGTAAGGAACCTGAGCAAATACATTCAATGTTCAAATATATTAATTCTATACCTATTTCTTACCACTCTTAGCTTCATCATTTGATCCTTATGTCAAATCTGTGCTCTTGAATTAAAATTTTCTGTGGCACGGGATTTTTGTCAGGGTCAGATGAGATAATTCTCATTACAATCTTAAGTATGTTGCCTGTCAAGTAACTGAGAAATGTTATTTCTTTATTAAAAAATTATCTCTTATTACTACTAATATTGCTGCTACATTTCTTAATATTACTAACACTAGATTCTATTATCACGTTTTCAAGGGTGGCAAATTTGGGGGTTTCTAGAAGCTGAAAGATTTGCTAATATCCCATAGCAAGTGATTTAAAATAATATTTTTTTCTATTTATATTTTTATAGAAAAAGCAGTATTTCCTAGCTTAAGCATTGAAATGCTGCAGTGGTTTATAATGCAGTATTTAATAATCTCCCACTCCATAGCTTTCCATGCATATCCCATTTTAACTCCTATCATCAACTGCATGGGTATCATTCAAATATATTTGTTATGTGCAAAGAAACACACACACACATATACACACACACAAAGATTCCACTGTAATGAAGGGTATGAGGTAGTTTATTTATTTTCATATAAATATTAGAACCTACTTTGTCCATGATTTATGAAACTAATTTATTCTCCAGAATACTTTAGAAACATCTATGCCAAAATGTGTGTGTGTGTATATATATATATATATATATATATATCTGCTAGTCAGATATGTAGGTATATAGATATATTAATAGATCATTGATTTAAAAATTAACTTCTGGAAACCATAAGTAATGACTTGTGGGAAAAGCTAATTGTTGATAATTAGAATCATGATTTTTAAACATGAGATTCAAATTTATCTAACAGTATTTTTATCTGTTCATTCTGTTCTATGTACTCTTCATTGTGCCTTTAGCCAATGCTGTATTTTTAAAAGTATGTACAACAGACGCATTATATACTTTGGTGCCTGCTACTGCCAATGCTCCTTGGCAGGCTCCTTGGAGTGGTAAAATATCTAGGAGGTTAAAAAATACTTCGTGTGGCACCTAACTAAATATTGCCCAGGTAGGCAAACATCAGTTGCAGTGACTGGAGCAACTTTGCTGCCAGTTGACATAATTGGCCCTTGGCAGCCTCAAGAATACCAATCACTGGGTATTAAGCTTGGTTTAGGAAATAGTTTTCATTTTTTTAAAAAATAGATATTATTTTTAAAGAGAAGTTTAAGGTTCACAGAAAAATTGAGTGGAAGGTACAAAGATTTCCCATATTCCCCCTTCCCCACACGTGCCTAACTTCCCTGATTATGAACATCCTCCACAAGAGTGGTCCATTTCTTAAATTAACAAACCTACATTAATACATCATTATCGCCCAGAGTCCATAGTTTACATTAGGGCTCTCTCTTCTTGTTGTACATTCTATGGACTTGGACAAATGTATAATGACATGTATCTACCATTATAGTGTCATACAGAGTATTTTCACTACCCTAAAAGTCCTGTGTGCTCCACCTTATACATCCCTCCTTTTCCCTTAACCCCTGGCAACCACTGATAGCTTTACTGTTTCTATAGTTTTGCCTTTTCCAGAATGTCGTATAGTTGGAATCATATAGTATGTAGCCTTTTCAGGTTGGTTTCTTTTACTTATTTATGCATTTGAGGTTCCTCCATGTCTTTTCATCACTTCACAGCTATTTCTTTTTAGCACTGAATAATATTCCCTTGTCTGGATGTATTGCAGTTTGTCCTTTCACCTATTGAAGGACATCTTGGTTGCGTCCAAGTTTTGGCAATTATGAATGAACCTGCTATAACCATTCATGTGCAGGTCTTTGTGTGGACACAAGTTTTCTACTCCTCTGAGTAAATTCCAAGTAACATGATTGTTGGATCATATGGTAAGGGTATGTTTAGTTTTGTAAGAAACTGACAAACTAGCTATACCATTTTGCATTTTCACCAGCAATGTAAGGGAGTTCCCGTTTCTCCACATCCTTGCCAGCATTTGATATTTTGGTGCTCTGGATTTTGGCCATTCAAATATGTATGTAGTGATACTGCATTGTTGTTTTAACTGGCGTTTCCCTGATGACATATCACGGGGAGCATCTTTTCATATATTTATTTGCCATATATATATCTTCTTTGGTGAGGTAGCTGTGTAGGTCTTTGACCTATTTTTTTTTTTTT
>VBSM01003151.1:2991971-3052420 GCA_008086735.1 Cheirogaleus medius | reverse complement strand
TTTTACACTTTTGCATTTTGCATTTAGGTCTGTGATCCATTTTAATATTTGTAAAGGGTGTAATGTTTGTGTCTAAATTCATTTTTTTTTGCATTTGGGTGTCCAGTTTTAACCATTTGTTGAAAAGACTTGCTTTTTTCCCTGCATTGTATTGCCTTTGTTCCTTTGTCAAGATCAGTTTAACTATATTTATGTAGATCTATTTTTGGGTTCTCTATTCTGTTCCCTTGGTCTATTTGTTTATTCTTTCCTCAATACCACACTGTCTTGATTGCTGCAGCTCTACAGTGAGTCTTGAAGTTGGTTAGTGTCAGTCCTCCAACTTTGTTCTTCTCTTTCAATACTGTGTTGGCTATGCTGGAACTTTTGCCTCTCCATATAAATGTTAGAATAATTTTGTCAAAATTTACAAAATAATTTCCTGGAATTTTGATTGTGATTGCATTGAATCTGTAGATCAAGTTAAGAAAAACCGACATCATAAAAATATTGAGTCTTCCTATCCAGGAACATGGAGGATTTCTCTATTTATTCAGTTCTTTCAACAGTTTTATATTTTCCCCATATAGATCTTATGCATATTTTGTTAGATTTATAGCAATATTTTGGGGGTGCTATTCTACTTGTTCATTGCTGGTATATAGGAAACTGATTGACTTCTGTATATCAACCTTGTATCCTGAAACCTTTCTATAATTCCTTACTAGTTCTAGTTATCTATTCTAGTTATCTGTCAATCATTTTGGATTTTTGCCATAGATAATCATGTGCTCTATGAACAAAGATAGTTTTATTTCTTATTTCCCAATCAGTATGCCTTTTATTTCCTTTTCTTTCTTATTGCATTAGCTAGAACCTCTAGTATGATGTTGAAAAGGAGTGGCGAGAGAAGACATACTTGCCTTGTTCCTAATTTGAGTGGGGAAGCTTCTAGTTTTTCACCATTAAGTATGATGTTAGCTGTAGGTTTTTATAGATATTATTTATCAAGTTGAGAAAATTCCTCTCTATTTCTACTTTACTGAGAGATTTTTATCATGAATGGGTGTTGGATTTTGCCATATGATTTTTTGCATCTATTGATATGACTGTGATGTTTTTTCTTTAGCTTGTTGATGTGATGGATTATGTTAACTGATTTTCAAATCTTGAACCACTTTTGCATACCTGGAATAAATTCCACTTGGTTGTGGTGTATACTTATTTTTATACCTTGGTGGGTTTGATTTGCTAATATTTTGTTGAGGGTTTTGCATCTATGTTTATGAGAGATATTGGTCTATAGTTTTCTTATATTGTCTTTATCTGCTTTGGTATTAGAATGATGATGGCCTCACAGAATGAGTTAAGAGATATATCCTCTGCTTTTATCTTTTCAAAGTGATTGTAGGGAATTGGTATAAATGTTCCTTAAATGTTTGGTAGAATTCCCCAGTGAACCCATCTGGGCCTGGCGCTTTCTGTTTTGGAAGGTTTTTAGTTATTGATTTAATTTCTTTAATAGATGTAGGCCTATTCAGATTGTCTATTTCTTTTTGTGTGAATGTTGGCAGATTATGTCTTTCAAGGAATTGGTCTATTTTATCTCTTATCAAATTTGACCACTTTATTATTAAGTAATGTTTCTCTTTATCCCTGATAATTTTCCTTGGTCTGAAGTCTGCTCTGTACGGAATTAACAAAGCCTTTCTTGTTTTCTTTTGATTAGTGTTAGCATGGTATATCTTTATCCATCCATTTACTGTTATTTATTTATTTATTTGAGACAGAGTTTTGCTCTATTGCCCAGGCTAGAGTGCCGTGGCGTCAGCCTAGCTCACAGCAACCTCAAACTCCTGGGCTCAAGCAATCCTTCTGCCTCAGCCTCCCAAGTAGCTGGGACTACAGGCATGCACCACCATGCCCGGCTATGTTTTTCTATATATTTTTAGTTGTCCATCTAATTTCTTTCTATTATTTTTTTAGTAGAGATGGGGTCTCGCTCTTGCTCAGGCTGGTCTTGATCTCCTGACCTTGAGCAATCCTCCTGCCTCGGCCTCCCAGAGTGCTAGGATTACAGGCATGAGCCACCATGCCCGGCCCACCCATTTACTTTTAAAGCACTTTAAATTAATTTTTCATTATTATGAGCACATAATAGTTGTATATATTTACAGAGTACGTGTGATGTTTTGATACAGGCATATAATATGTAATAATCAAATCAGGATAATTGTGGTATCCATAACCTCAAGCATTTATCATTTCTTTGTTTTAGGAACATTCCAAATACACTCTTTTAGTTAATTTAAAGTATGCTATAACTTATTGTTGACTATAGTCAGTTTCCTGTGCTATGAAATATTGTTCATTCTATCTATCTAACTATATTTTTGCACCCATTAACCAACCCCACTGTATTCCCCCCTTCCCTGCTACCTTTCCCAGACTCTGGTAACCATCATTCTACTATTTCCATGAGATCAACTGTTTTAATATTTAGCTTCCACATATGAGAACATACAAGATTTGTCTTTCTGTGCTTGGCTTATTTCACTTAACATAATGTCCTCCAGTTCCATCCATGTTGTTGCAAATGATAGGATTTCATTGTTTTTTATGGCTGAAAAATATTCCATTGTGTATAATGTATCCCATTTTCTTTATCTGTTTATCTGTTGATGGACACTTAGGTTGATTCCAAATCTTTGCTATTGTGAATAGTGCTGCAATAAACAAGGGATGCAGATAGCTTTTTGATATAGTGATTTCCTTTATTTTGGATATATACTTAGCAGTGGGATTACTGGGTCATATGGTAGTTCTATTTTTAGTTTTTCGAGGACCTTCCATACTGTTCTCCATAGTGGTTGCACTAATTTACATTCCCACCAGCAGTATGAAGGTTCCTCTTTCTACACATCCTCACAAGCATTTGTTTTTGCCTGTTTTTTGGATAAAAAAAGTCATTTTAACTAGGGTTAAATGGTATCTCATTGTAGTTTTGATTTGCATTTCTCTGATTACTAATGATGTTGAACATTTTTTCATATATCTGTTGGCCATTTGTGTATCTTCTTTTGAGAAATGTCTGTTCAGATCTTTTGCCCATTTTTAATTGGATTATTGGATTTTTTTCCTATTGAGTTCTTTGGGCTCATGTTTTCTGGTTATTAATCCTTTGTCAGATGGGTAGTTTGCAAATATTTTCTCCCATTCTGTGGGTTGACTGTTCATTTTGTTGATTGTTTCCTTTGCTATGCAGACCCTTTTTAACTTGATGTGATTCCATTTGTACATTTTTGCTTTGGTTGGCTGTACTTTTGAGGTATTACTCAAGGAATCATTGCCCAGACCAATGTTCTGGAACAATGTCCTCAATGTATTTTTTAGTAGTTTCATAGCTTTAGATCTTAGATTTAAGTCTTTAATCTATTTTGATTTGATTTTTGTATATGGTGAGAGGGGTCTAGTTTCATTCTTCTGCATATGGGGATATCTAATTTTCCCAACATCATTTATTGATGAGACTGTCCTTTCCTCACTGTATGTTCTTGGAATCTTTGTTGAATATAGGTTCATTATAGATTTATGGATTTATTTCTGGGTTTTTCTTTTCTGTTCCATTGGTCTAAGTATGTGCTTTTATGCTAGTACCATGCTGTTTTGGTTACTACAGCTCTGTAGTATAATTTGAAATCAGGTAATGTGATTCCCCAAGTTTTGTTCTTTTTGCTTACAATGGCTTTATCTACTCTGGGTCTTCTGTAGTTCCATATGAGTTTTAGCATTATTTTTTATATTTCTGTGAAGAATGTCATTGGTATTTTTGATGAAGATTGCATTGAATCTGTAGATTGCTTTGCATAGTATAGACATTTTAACAATACTGACACTTCCAATCCATAAACATGGAGTATCTTTCCATTTTTTTTGTGTCCTTTCAATTTCTTTCATCAATGTTTTAGAGTTTTCATTATAGAGATGTTTTACTTTTTTGAGCAAGTTTATTCCTAGGTATTTTATTGTTTAAAATTTATTTTTAATCTGACATAATATTCATCCCCAGCAACATTACAAAAACTTTTCTATACTATTTTCTAAAATATGTAAAACATTACTATTTAGGTAAGTATCCTTACATCACTATCTTTGAAAAGTGATCTATAAACTTTGTATAAAATCAATAAGTATAGTGAATATGAATATTTATATTATTGAGTTTAAATAAAACAACCAACTTATATTCCTGAGTTGCTAATCCAATATACTATTTCACATAAAATGTTAAAATATTTCATAACAGAAATATAAAAAATAAAAAGTAGAGAGAATAGCATAATGAATTCCCTATTATCAACTCAGGTCCAATCTTACATCATTTATAGCTCTGCCCACTTCCCTCTCTCCCAGTCATTATGTCAACTGTAAATATTTTAGACAAGGATGTTTTGTTTAGAATAAAACCACACACACAACAACTTAATCATACCAGAAAATCTGAATTGTTCATTAATGTATAAATAACCAAAATATAAACCAGAAATGCAGAATGACATCTCCAAGTATGATTTTTTTCTTTTACTTTGTACCACTTTTAAGTGATACTCTTCCCCATATTTAGAGAGCACATATTTTAGACACTTTTAGACATTGTTTTTTTGAGATGGGGGTCTCACTATGTTGCCTCAGGTGGTCTTGAGCTCCTAGCCTCAAGCGATCCTTTGGCCTCACCCTCCCAAGTAACACATGGCCTGAGCCACCACACTGGAGACAGTTTTAGATCACAGTAATAACCAAGTTCCTTGCCAATGATGTTTTACTTGGCACACATAAGGCTTCTGTTAAAAACAAACAAAACACCGAGTAGAAATATATTTTTTATAATAGCTCACTACTATTCTCATTACTTCATGTTGTTTTACATCCACCCAGCTTCACACATTTAAATTATGTATCTGGCTCCTAGAGCATCTGAAGTTGTAATCTGTTTTATATACTGTTACTCATGAAAATGACTTAGTATTTAATTCTCATTATGACTTAATTTTTTAAAAATCTCTGAATCTCCCCAATGTCTGACATTTTTCTCAAACTTTCATCCCTAGAAATGTCTCTGCATACATAAGAGAAAACAAAAACCAACCCGAAGAATAAGTTATTGAAATCTCACCACTTTCTTATATTGCTAAACTAAATAATTTCTAGGCACTTTCTTGAAATAGTTCATATTACTGTATGTCTATTTGTAAAATTTACATTCGTGAAAATCCAAAGAAATCCTCGGATTTTAAATTGCTCAAAACTTTTTCTCAAGGAAATATATGCATCAATGTTGAGCCCCTCTCCTTATAAGAATAAAAGCTGAACATGTCACTCTCTTCTGCTTAACTCTCAGAGGCTTTCCTAACATAGCACTCTAGAAAGCAAGCATTCATTCCCAATCATTTAGAGCTGGCAAAAGAAATAAACTCGATTAGTCATCTGTGCTCTTAAATAGAGGCTACTAATATTTAAAGTGTGATACTAGTATTTGCGGTAAGTAGCGGTAATGAAAATGTATAAGTCAGTCCATTCCTCACCCTACAGAAGAATTTAAGGCCAGGCACAGTGGCTCGTGCCTGTAATCCCAACACTTTGGGAGGCCGAGGTGGGAGGATTGCTTGAAGTCAGGAGTTTGAGACCAGCCTGAGCAACATGGTGAGACCTTGTCTCTACAAAAAAATAGAAAAATTAACTAGGCATGGTGGTACATGCCTATAGTTCCAGCTACTCAGACAGCTGGGCTGGGAGGATCACTTGAGCCTAGGAGTTTGAGGTTGCTGTGAGCTAGGCTGACACCACTGCACTCCAGGCTGGGTGACAGGGCAAGACCCTTTCTCTGAAAAAAAAAAAAAAAAGGAAAAGGAAAAAATAGAATTTAAGTCAGCAATGTAGAAAAGCTATGGTAAAATAATAGCTGATATCAGACCTCTTAATACTGGCCTGGCATTATTCTGAGTGATTTACATGTTATTTTCTGACTTAAATTTTACAGCAACCCTATGAGGTTGGTATTGTTATTATTTCTATTTCATAGAGAAAGAAACAGAGGCTAAGCTGTCCTTTATCCAAGGTCCCACAGTTGGTACACAGTGGAGCTTAGATTAGAATTCAGAATATCTAGCAATCTCTTTAATGGGAAAGTCCCTCCATGAAATCCATAGGTGACAGGACAGAATAAACAGGCTCAGAAAGCCTCTCTTTTGTCATAAAAAGCAAAAAATAGTTTGCCCAAAATCATTATTTTGCAGGTTATTATAAAAAAAACCTTTCTGCCTCTTGACTTCAAAAGAAGGAGAGCTGGTGGGGGTAGCTCTCAGGCTTGTAATTCCAGTAACTGGGAGTCTGAGAGGAGGCTGAGGTAGGAGGATGGCTTGAGGCCAGGAGTTGGAGACTAGCCTGAGTGACAGAATTACAATGGGACAATTCTTGCACTCTGCTTTCCCATGAATTTCAACTTTCTAAACCAAAGTTATCTTTCTTTGGTGAGGTCAAGTAGAAATACTTGCTACTCCACTACATCATATTACCATAAAAAATGAGACTTTTAAGATAGAGTTGTCTGGGCCTAGCGCAGTGGCTCATGCCTATAATCCTAGTACTCTGGGAGGCCAAGGCGGGAGGATCACTTGAGCTCAGGAGTCCAAGACTAGCCTGATAAAGAGTGAAACCCTGTCTCTACTAAAAATGGAAAAAAATAGCCAAGTGTGGTGGCGGGCCCCTACAGTCCCAGCTACTCGGGAGGCTGAGGCAGGAGGATCGCTTGAGCCCAGGAGTTTGAGGTTGCTGTGAGCTAGGCTGATGCCACGGCACTCTAGCCCAGGCAACAAAGTGAGACTCTGACTCAACAAAACAACAACAGCAACAATAAAAATAAAACCCTGCCTTCAGGTCTTTCTTTAATGCATGAAGGATCTTGTAATCCAAGAAAAAGATTTTATTTTAAGTATGATAAAAATCCATTGGCAGAGGCCGGGTGCGGTGACTCAGGCTTGTAATCCTAGCACCCTGGGAGGCTGAGGCCGGAGGATTGCTCAAGGTCTGGAAACCAGCCTGAGCAAGAGCAAGACCCCGTCTCTACTACAAATAGAAAGAAATTAATTGGACAACTAAAAATATATAGAAAAAATTAGCCAGGCATGGTGGTGCATGCCTGTAGTCCCAGCTACTCGGGAGGCTGAGGCAGGAGGATTGTTTGAGCCCAGGAGTTTGAGGTGGCTGTGAGCTAGGCTGACGCCACGGCACTCTAGCCCGGGCAACATAGTGAGACTCAAATGTAAAAAAAATAAAAATAAAAAAAAATAGAATTGTCATTCAATAAACTCATTTACAACTGTTATTTAAAATATCTCTGAAATGTATTTATCTAAACAGAAAACTTAGATTGCACTATCTTGACAGAACATGGGTTTTGAAGCCCGTGTGGTGGCATGAGCCTACTGTTGCAGCACCTCCAGTTCTCGCTACTCGTTAGGAGGTGGGAGGATTGCTTGAGCCCAGCAGTTCTACACCACAATTTTGCCTGCTAATAGCCACTGTACTCCAGCCTGGGTAACGTAGCCAGACTCGGTCTCCAAAATAAATTTTAAAAAATTAAAAAACGTCAATCGTTTAATAAGCGATTTTACTAATGTTAACCCTTTATCTAAAGTAAGATTTTAGACGGTAAACCGAACAATGAACTAAGAAGCTGCTAGCCAGCACTGACGTTTTTCGGTTTCCCAAGATGCCGCGCGCGGCCACCCGCGATTAACTACTTGCATTAACAGCGACATAATTTGTTATCCACAGAAACGCCATCTGTGGTCTGCAGAATAGACTAATGCAGAGTTCTGGCCTGGCTCACCTGATCCCTGCAAGAGCTAGGATTCTCATTAGCCTTGGGGAAGGGAAGAGATCGCTCACATCCCATAGTGGGAGGGGAAAGGTTGCAGCCGGAGTCCTACGTGCGCCGAGCTCCACACCACCCGCTGTCCTCACCTATGTATCCAAATGGTGTGTGACGAGCAGAGTCTGGGATCTATACCGAGTGGCAGCTGACTCTGTCCCAGCACGGCCACCAATGATTACCATGTTGAAAAGCAAGAGTCCCGGGTGCCACGCTGTCACCACAGAAATTGGCCAACGGAAGGTGCTGTTTGGTGAGAGAAACCACCGCTCAGGAACTACAGCTTCAGCCGGGGAACATGCTGGGAGAAAAATCTCTGTGACTTTGAACCTGACACGAGCGAGGCACCGGTATTTTATTTAGCTATTGTAAATTGGATTACTTTATTGGTTTATTTTTCACAGATTGCTGTTTATTTTATTTTTTCATTTGGTAAGATATTTTTAATACAAAGAAATTCTAAAAATCAAAAAATGAATTTATGTTAAATATCAACATCAACAAACAATTTAAATAATTTAGAGTTCTTCAAATGGGCATATTAGAGGAAAACAAAAATGCCAGGTTTGGGTCAGATTTCTGCAGAGAGCACAAATAAATGCCTTTCTAAATATTAACTGATGCTACTAGTTTATTTATATTTCTGGAGGATAGTCAAAGAAAGATAAATCATAATTGCACTAACATGTACTTGAATACCCTGCTTATGTAAGCAAACCCTACAAAAATAGGTTTATTTGAACTCCAGAAATAATACTAAATCTAATAATATGACTACATTTAATTTCAAATAATATTTTATACTATTTGAGATTACTTAAGCCCCAACTCCTATTTACTTTGTGAGAATCTTTTAAAATTCAAGCCATTCACATACCCTTGAAATGTTTAATATCAATAAAATAATAAAACAATTCATCAATTGCTGTTGATTTTATATCCTGAAACTTTACTGAATTTATCAGTTCTAATAGTTTTTTGTGGAGTCTTTAGGTTTCTCTAAATAAAAAATCATACCATCTGTAAACAAGGATAATTTGACTTCTTCCTTTCTAATTTGGATACCCTTTATTTCTTCTTCTTGTATGATTGCTCTAGCTAGAACTTCCAGTACTATGTTTAATTAACAGTGGTGAAAATGGGCGTCCTTGTCTTGTTCCAGATCTTAGAGGAAAGGCTTTCTGTTTGTCCTTGTTCAGTATGATACCATCTGTAAGTCTGTCATATATGGCATATGGCTTTTATCATGTTGAGGCATGTTCCTTCTATGCCCAGTTTTTTGAGAGTGTTTATCATTTACCATGAATGAGGTACTGAATTTTATTGAATGCTTTTTCAGTATCAATTAAAATCATATGATTTTTGTCCTTCGTTCTGTTGATACCCCCACTTTTATTTCTCATTATTTGATTCATCTCTCTTGCTTTCTTAGTCTGGGTAAGAACTTGTCAATTTTGTTGATCTTTTAGAAGAACTAACTTTTGGTTTTATAGATTACCATTATCTATTTCATTTATTTCTGCTCTAATTTTTATTATTTAATTTTTTTTTTAGCAGGCCTAGTTTACTCTTCTCTTTTTAGTTCCTTAAAGCATAATTCTAAGTTACTGGTTTGAGATTTTTCTTCTTTTTTAATATAGGCATTTACAGCTGTAAATTTCCCTGTTAGCACTGCTTTCACTGTATCCTGTAAGTTTGGTATGTTGTGTTTTCATTTTTATTCAGCTCAAAGTATTTCCTAATTTCCCTTGTGATTTCTTCTTTGACCCATTGGTTGTTTGAGTTTGTTGTTTAATTTCCACATACTTGTGAATTTCTATTTTCCTTCTGTTATGAATTTTTAGTTTCATTCTATTATGGTCAGTGAAGATACTTTGTATGATTTCAATCTTTTTATATTTATTGAGACTTTTTTGTGGTATAACATATGGTCTGGACCTAGAGAATATTCCATGTGCACTTGGGAAGAATGTGTATCATATTGTTGTTAAGTGCAGTGTTCTGTATATGTTTGTTAGTTTTATTTGGTTTGTAGTATATTGTTCTTGTGCTGTAATTCTTTGTTGATCTTCTGTCTGGTTGTTCTGTCCATTACTAATAGTGGGGTATTTAGGTCTCTATTATTGTATAGCTATCTATTTGTCCCTTCAATTCTTTCAGGTTGTCACTGTCTCGCTGCAGGACACATGCACCAGTGACTATCCAAGCTGCAGAACATGCACCACCATGTGAGGTGTGCTCTTTCCTATTCAATTTGGGCAGTGGGTACCAGATAGTTAAAAATATCCCTTGGGCTCAGGACTGATATTTGCCATTCAACTCTGAAACCCCAGTACTGACTGTGGTGTTTTTCACATAGTAGGAACTCAGTCTATGTTTGGTTGAGAAGAAACAATAGATCAGCACATTCACCCTCTCTCTAGTCACTGCCTTGTTGAAATCCTCCAGTGACTTCCCAGTGCCCTTAGGGTAAAGTCTGCAGTATTTATCCTGGCTTCCAAGTCCCACCATAGAGTGTATCTAGGCTTAGCTAAAACTAGCCCCCATTCCCTGCCCATCTCCCACAACTTAACACACACGTTCTTAATGTAGTACTGAAGCCGGCAGTGTCTGGAATCAAATGCTTCACAGAATGACCTTCACATGGTAAATACTCAAAAGCAGGAGTTGCTATTACTACTACTAGATCTAGAAACTGGCAGAAAGAAGGCTGAATGCAGGTCTCCTAAGTCCAGTTCTCTTTGTTCCCCTTGCTTCTTTGCACATAGTACACGGTTAATACTGGACAGCGGAATCTTTGATTCCAATCTCTTTGGGTCCTTCTGCATCCTCTTTTGGAGTCCTTTGACAAGGGTAGGGTACAGGGGATTTTAGTGACCAGAAGACAGAACTGGTTTTTCCCCTGAGCAGACATATACATGTGCAACATTAGAAGTCTAGCACTGGAAGCTACCTTTGACATCATTTCCTTTGCCAACACATAAATAATTTTCACAGCATCTGTTAAGGCTCACCCACTTCTGCCTGTGTGCACATTTCCCTCAAAAGACTGCCAGTCCTAACACTGTTTTGCTAATGCTGAGAACTTTCTCCAGCTGCCTCTTGGCACTTTTTCCCATGGCCCTCATTCTGCCTGCTGAAAAGACACTTTTTCTAGCATGGACTTGGACCCCTCCAGCTCTGATCATCCTTATTCTCTTTTGTTTTAGATGGAAGATCTGGTAGCCAAAGCAATCACCCAAAGTTTTATCCTTATCATTTTTTACTTTGTTCCCTTTGATCTTGATTTGGGGTATTGGCTTTGAAAATATCATTTCAGGGTTAATGCTGGGGTTAATGAGTAACTAAGAGTGCTCTAGTTTGGCAATATAGGCCACGTTATAAAGATGGAAAGGTTTTTCTTTCTGAGAGGTGCAAGTAGCTTCTTGGGCATGTTCTATATTTTGTCTTTTTGGGAACTTTTAACATATCTGTCAGCAAGTCACAGTCCCAAATCACTATAAGCTCTGAAATCCTAACTCCAGGGGCCCAGGTATAAGCGTGGTCATCTGATAATTGCCCTCCTTCCAGCCTCAGTGACTTTTACAGAAAGAGGAATCTGGTGACAATATGGAGATTAGATAGAGTAGTGGAAGAAGAGAGGTTGATAGGGAGGAGATAGGAGGCAGGAACTGACATAGTAGTTGAGGCCTGTCCTGACTCCATGGATCTCTTCTGTCTGACCACTCATGTCCATGGTCGTTGGTAATTCTGCAGCTGACCTCCTTACTCCATTGCCTTGTACTCTTCCAGGCTCAGAACATCTTACACCATATCTTTCTGGCTTCCTCTCTAGTAATTTAGAAATAATGCACATGGATATAAGAATAATAGTGCTAAACTACCTTGCAATTTAGAAATGACTCTTTAGATAATAATAAGAATGATCTCAAATGCAGATAGTTACTTTTTCATCTTCTTGTTGCTTGGAAATATTCCTGTGGCTTCCATGCATTGCACAAATGCATAGATTTCAGCATGTGACCTTGCACATGGCTCCATAAAATCGCACCCTTCTACTCCAACAAAACATTTATTGTGAAAATTATTCTCCTTTTTTCTTTTAGCCAAAGAAAGTACAGATGTTCTTTCATCTCACCCTTATAGATTTTATCTTAAGAAAATGCCAAATTAAAGAAAAACAATCTAAAATTCTAATCTACAAAGAATAATGTATGCAGAGGGAGGACTAGTTTTACCTAAGGAGTCTTTCTTTGCCAAAAGGCTACCTCTGGTTTAAATAAAAAGTGATTCAATTTCCATAAATTTAATTTACTCACAGCATTTTCATAATGTTGCTATTACATCTGAATGAGAGTACATGACATTATTTCTGTGCCCCCAGCAAGCCCCTTCTCCTACTCTCTGTACCCATTAGATGAATCATTAGTTTTTCGGGGAAGAGAGGCCTCCACTCAGCCTCTAGTGAGCACACTATCAAATATTTGCTATTTTTTTTTTTATTAATCAAGGTGGGTGATGATTATTTGTCTCTGGCTAAGAGACTGTTTCATCTAACTAACCTCTCCTAATAGTTTTCTCACCTCATCTCTTTTAGATTACCTTCCTCCCAAATGTCACCATCTCTCTATCTGGTTCTCTTAGTACTTGCATTTCATGTTATATATAATCCATTGTGTGCCACCTAACAGTTCTGAAGGCAAAGTAAAAACCTCAACAAAATGCTACTCATTATAAGGCAGCATTCATCAATGGTGACTTTGTGTTCAACCTGTACTAGAGGTTTACTGTGGAGACCCAATATAGGGGTCCCCTGTGAGCATTTTTTCAGTTTGGGCCATGCTTTCCCTTGGGGCTTGTTCCAGCATCCAAACTCAGATTCTGGAGCTCTTGGGATTCAACCCTACATACACCCCAATGGTAGATATCCAACAGGACTTCCAGCACCTGATTGGTTTACTGAATTTTCCATAGAAGGAGCTGGAATTGCAGATAGGAAACACTCTCTTCATTGGGAAGTGGCTGAAATCACTGGCAAAGTTATTGGATGATGCCAAAACATATCAAAACACTCTTTGAGATCTATTTCTCCATTGTTTCTGTATCCCAGCAGGAGATCAAGGCAAGTCAGCACAAAAGTTGTGGGCCTTATTCACAACCTCAAACTGAGTACCATCATGGTCTTGGTGAACTAGATTTACTTTATAAACAATGTTCTGAGTGTCGATTTCAAGATCAATGTTCAGATTATTTGGAGGTGGTAGAGGAAGCTCGAGATCTCTTCTCACTGGCAGCAGGTGTCCCTCATTCCAGAATGACCTGCTACACCAGCCACTGCTGCACATTGAGTGGACTTTCCCATGGGCCGTGTGTGTGGGGGTGGTCACACGGCTCTGTGGATTATTCCAGGAAATTTCAAAAGAGAGAGTACTTTCAGAGAGGTGGGTGATAATGGCATGAAAATCTTGCTTACACCTGGATAGAGCATCAGAGTTTCCAAACATTTGGTGAGGTGGGACAAGCCTGCATTTGGCAAGTCACAAACTTGGGTTTAGACCCCACCGAGACCCTCACTTTTTATACACTCCTGTTGTCTTAGTCCTGTTGTATTAGTCTGCTCAGTCTTTCATAACAAAATATCATTGACTGCATCATGTAAACAATAGAAATTGATTTCTTATAGTTCTGGAGAGTGAGAAGCCCAAGATCAAGGTGCCAGCTGATTCAGTTTCCAGTCAGGGCTCCCTTCCTGGCTTATATGTGGCTGCCTTCTTGCTGTGTCCTTACATGGCCTTTTCTTGGTGCCTGCATGTAGGCAGGGTGGGGGAGGGAGGGAGAGAGAGACATACCTTTGTCTCTTCCTATTCTAATAAGGTCCCCAATCCTATTGGATTAGAACCTCACTGTTATGGCTTCATTTAATCTTAATTACCTCCTAAAAGCCCTATCTCCAAATACAGTCACATTGGGGTCTAGGGCTTCAACATAAGAGTTTTGGGGAGGACACAATTCAGTCCATAGTACATATACTATGCACTAAGGTTTAATTTTGATGGAGTCCAATTGATCTAATTTGTTTTCTGTGCTTTTGATATTGTCTCCAAGAAATTATTGCCAAATTCAATGCCATGAAGATTTTTCACTGTTTTCTTCTTGGAGTTTGATCATTTTAGCTCTTACATTTAGGAATTTGATCCATTTTGAGTTAGTTTTTTAATGGGGTTTAAAGTATTGGTCCACCTTAATTCTTTTGCACGTGGATATCCATTTTTGGCAATACCATTTATTGAAAAGATTATCCTTTCCCCATTGAATGGTCTTGGCACCACTGACAAAAATCATTTGACTATGTATATGAGGGTTTATTTCTGAGCTACCTGTTCTATTTTAGCATTCTAATATATCTGTTCTTATGCCAGCACTAGACTGTAGCTTTGTAGTAAGTTTTGAAATAAGAAAGTGTGGGACCTCAAACCTTTTTCTTTTTAAAGATTGTTTTGGCTATTTGGGGTCTCTTGAGATTCCATATGAATTTTAAGATGGATTTTTGTATTTCTGCAAAAAGTTGGAATTTTGATAGGAATTGCTTTGAATCTGTAGATCACTTTGTGTAGTATGGATATCTTAACAATACTGATTCTATGAACTATATCTATGAATATATGATGTCTATTTATTTGTATATTTGTTAATTTCTTTCAGCAACATTTTATAGTTTTCAGTATGTAAGTCTTTCTCCTAAAGTTTATTCCTATATATTTTATTCTTTATGATTCCATTGTAAATGGAATTATTTTCTTAATTTCCTTCTTGTATTATTAGTCATTCATTTACATATCTCATATATTTTTCTTTTTATGTATCGTTATCAGAGTCCTTTCTAAGTGTTGTACCCATATTCCACTTGTTCAGGTAGGAATAGCCTGATTAGTCTGTCTTTTCATCTCTACTCTCACTAAAGTTTGATATCTTCCTAACCCCAGATTCTTCAACAATCTCCCCTTGCCTGTATATACCATCCTACCTCACCCATCAAACTAGATTTCATCTCAGATAATATGTATTCAAAGCTCTAATATTATAATTTGGCACACATAAAGAGCACAGTGAGTGTTAATGATATAATGATATAGCATCTGAAATTCTAGCCCTAAGGTGAAACCCATTAGTGAAAAGGAAATAATAAGCACAAAATTACTGCTGCAAGTATCGTGCTTTTTGTTCGAAATAAATATATACTGTTTAGAAAAATATGTGGCCCATAAACATTTTTAGTTTTTTCTTATCAGACACACTTGCATATGGGTTTATTTACTCCTGGTCTAGTTCACGCTTTGGTTTTATGGATAAGAAATTGGAAGCTCAGAGAGGGGAAGTAAGTAATGGCACAGAAAATGCATTGATAACATTGAGTCATCTCACTAAAGCTACATTACAATTCTGGCTTTGCTACTTACACTCTTTTGTGACTTTGGACAATATACTTAAAGCCTACACAAATTATTTTCCTTATCTGTAAAATGGGCATGCTAATAATATCCATGTCATCATGTTTTTGTGAACATTCAATGCAGCAAGGCATGTAATGTGGTTATCACAGACTGACACCTGATAAGAGCCTTTTAAATATTATTTGTCACTATTGTTACTCAACATCAGACAGCTGGTATCAGAACCAGGGTTATAACAAGGGTCTCCTGGTTTGCAGCGTTTTGTTCTCTAGCTCAGGCCCTACCTTCAGAGGATATAGAGTAAATGCCACATGGATGCTTTCCTTAAACTCCCCAAAAGAGTTGGATGAGAGGTTATTCTGTGAGGAATATCAGTATGTCAAGAGAGAAGATGGGGATTAGCAAGACATTATCCCCAATTAGTTCATGTATCTCATTAGAGAATAAACTTCATTCAATCATTCATTCCTGTGGCCAGATCATGAAGGGCTACCACTGTTCATCTTATAACTCTCAGTTCCTTCTAGCAAAATAGGAACACAAGACAACTTTCTTAACTTTATAGGGATTATCCATAAAATACCTATATCAAACATCTCAATAATGAAACTTTGTAGCAGAATATCTACTACATTGGGAAAAAGACAAATACTGTGTTTATCATTGTTTCTACTCAACATTATATGAGAGGTCTTAGTCAATGAAGAAGACAAGAAAAGGAAATAAACATAAAGAATGGAGTGGAAAGGAGGAAACAAATCTGTCTATACAAGAAAAAATAAAATATATGGATAAACTCTTAGAACAAAAGGGAAAAAACTTGTTGGGGAACGATACAAAAGAGTAGTGTTATAGATTGCATGGAATTCACCATCTCTATTTTCCTTTCTTCATTGTCATAGAGTTATAGTCACATGGTTCCCCTAAATATACATTTCCTCACCTCCGTTACAATAGTGTGTGGCTATGTACTAAGTTCTGATCAATGGAATCTGAATGTAAGTGATATGTGGCACTTACTGGCCAGGGCATTATGACAGTTGGGTATCCTCTCCATTCACTTCTTCCTCCTTTGAACGAATTCATGGAATTATGAAGCAGCTTTGACCACCAAGTAGTGGTGAAAATTATGCATCACTTTTCATAATAAACTTTTAAATGCCAGAAAATATTTAGGATTATAAAGGGAACTAATATAATAATAAAATATAATTATGAAGATAACACAACAAATTAGTGATATTATTCTAGCTATATATTTATGAAATATTCCTTAAAATTCCCCTAAAATTATTCTTGAATTTTACTTTATCTGATGTTAAAATTGCTATACTTGTTTTTTTCACATATGTCAGATTTAACTTTTATTGTCTCTGTATAGTATTTTTAAGAATATTTAGTTGTATATGTAAAATGGTTGTCCTTGGTTATCCTTGTAAAACATTTAAAAATTACAGAAATTCTCAAACTTTATTTCAAGCAATGTTACAATGCTGCTCCCCTGCCTTTGTATGAAACTATTTCAACGTTTTAGTATATATCTTTTAAGTCCTTTTATCTATGCATTTATCAGTAATTATGGCTTAAGAATAATCATATAGCATTTTTTTCAATATGCATGTTTTATAACACATGACATAATTTTTTACTTATTAGCCAACTTGATTTTATTTTACTATTTTTCTGTGTTAGTACATTTAGATCTGCCTCATCTTTTAATGGATATATAGCATTTAATTTTTGAATAGACGATTGTTTATTGTGTTATTCCACCTTTTTGGCAGCTTTGATTTTGTCAGGCTTTTTATTATGACATAATATAATAGCAAATTATAATTTTTCCTTATGAATATGGCCTTTTTTGAATGACAGGAATACGGTTTCTGGCTCTGGCCCTACAGATAATTTTAGGGTATCATAGGAAAGAGAAGTTAATCTTATGACTTAGATGAAAATTTAATTTTTATGATGAACAAGATGCACGACATATTCCACAGAGACAGAGATCTTCAGCAAAGGCATATGCTGACAGGCACTTCTAAACACTAGCATCTGGTATCTGGAGTTCCAAGTGACCCTCATCTTTGTGAGTTTGTGAGTTGCTCATTGCAGGTAGACAGAAGAATTCTAACTCCTTCTGTGACTCACACCTGAGGCACTTACTGAAGGGATATAAAAGTGTCTCAAATATACCTCCATTTTCCCTCCCTTTGAGATTTAGCATCATCAAATGCCATGTAGAAGTGAGAGTGGAATTAGGATTGAGCGACCTCTGAGATCTCTTTCTGACCTAGCATATATTGTAGACATCTTTTAAGAGTATGCTGAGCTGGGACTGGAATACATGCATGTATCTGACAAGAAAGCCAAAATTGTCAATTTTTCTTTCTAAACCGATTCCCTAAACCATTATATAGAAAGATTTTACCTCTAATGCCTACTGTCTTTTGGTGAGTTTCTGGTTTTCATTCATTTATTTGATTGAGAGGTTCAAGTTTCGGAAGTAGAGAATAAAATCTGGCCTCTGAGAATGAATTTGCACCATCCAGTTGCCATAGAAAACTGCCGTCAACCATAATAACATGATATACTTCTGGTTTCTATGACAACTGGACTATGCCATCTTACCCTGGGAGGAAAAGCACGTTACTTGGATGTTTAAAGGCAGAAAATGTGTGATATTTGCATTGAAATAAAATAAGATCATTTGGGTGTATACCATCACTGTGAATGTATATGTAGATGAGGATGCGGGGAATAATTGGATATATGGCTTCAAATGTAGGGTCTGATTACTCCTGTTGTTGGGGGAGGCTGGCAGCCACTGCTCAGAGGAGACTGAAGTGGCTGAGTCACCAGTTATTCCATCTTTTTCCTTGTTTCTGTGTCCTCAGATGACACCTATAGTGTGAGAGCTTTGTTATCTTGGATTCTATAAAGCAGAAATTTGCAAACCTTTTTTAGCAGGCACCCCTCTCCAAGAAATATTTTTGCAGTGCCCCTAAAAGATGTATCTTTGTTTATAATATATCTACATATATTAAGGAAATTTGAGGAGAGCAAATTATGAATACACAAATTTTGAAACAAATGAATGGTGACATATAATGAATATAATAGAAATACTAATATTTTTTCTCCTGGACTCTGTGGATCATTATCCCCCCTCTAGGTATCTGAACACCACTTTGGAAGTTGCTGCTCTAAAGGAAAACTTTTATTACATCACTAATTAAAATATGTAAATGGTTCCCTATTACTATAAGCATAAAGTACAAGCTCCTTAATAAAGCCTCTTCTGGACTCAGTGACTGAGTTTTGGTTATAATATTTGTTGATATAACTTTTTTTTCCTATTCATTAATTAGGTTTTAAAAGAAAGGCAGATTGTTTACTTATTGTTGTTTCCTTACAGGAAACATGTTTTTAGTAAGCAGTTAATAAATAAGGTATGTCTAAATCTCCCAGCTTCACATTTTTGACTGTACACTGAGGCTTGGCCTCTGCTAACCCTCTTTCCTCTTTGCCACCTAGTTCATTGTTAGGCTGTGCTCATAGGGAGTGCAAAAGAGAGACATGTACCCAGAGGAAGGAAAGTAAGTCAACCACACATCCATTCCTGAGATGAACTCTACTTGATCATATGTATTATTCTTATTATATATTGCTGGTTTAATCTGCTAATATATTTTTAAATAATGAGGCATATTGGCCTGTAGTTTCCAGTTCATGTGATGATTTTTCTTTTGTTGATTTCAGGGTAATGCTGGCCCCATTTAATGAGTAGATAATTGTCCCCTCCTTTTTTTCTCCTCAGGAATAATTTGTTTAGAGTCAATATTATCTCTTTCTGCTTTCACTTATGATGGAGTAATGGGGACAAAATTTACCCTCTGTATCACTGTCCTATTGCTAGTGTAACAAATTACCTCAAACTTAGTAGCTTAAAATAGTGCACATTTATCATCTTACAGTTTTGGAAGTCATATGTCTGAAATGGGTTTCACTGGGGGAAAGGAAAAACCAGTGAAAGGTGTCAGTAGGGCCATGCTCCTTCAGAGGCTTTAGGGGAAAATCCGTTTTCATGTCTTGTTTAGCTTCTAGAGCTGCATACCTTGCATTCATTAGCTCATGGCCCCTTCCTCCATCTTCAAAGCCAGCAGGGTGGCATCTTCAAATCTCTACTTCTATTTTCATATTAACTTCTCTCTTACTAGGACACTTATAATTACATTGGGCCAATGCAGATATTAGAGGATAATTTCCCCACTCAAGATCCTTAATCACAGCCATAAAGTCCCTTTTGCAATATAAGGTAATATATTCATGGATTCTAGGTATTTGGATGTGGAGATTTTGAGGGTATGTATCCATAATTCAGCTTACCACACATTCCTATGAAACAACCAAAACAAATCAGAAAAAAATGTGAAACAATGATTTTCAACACACTTGACAAAAAAAGAAACAAAGAATAGTTGTAACCGAAAGCCTAGATATCAACAAGGTGAGTCCTAGTTAGTGGTTCTAGAGAGTTTCCTGGTCATGGTGCAGGAAGATGGAATTGAGGTGGAGCCTAAGGACTCCATGAGTAGAAAAGATAGAGCTAAACATGTGAGGAAATCAGGTGGTTAGAGATTGTAGCACAGAATATTAAAGAAGATTTATCTTCACAGAAAGACACCCCTAGGTCTATAGAGAGTCCCTTTGAGTACTAAGAATAGTAATCAGTACATGCACATGAAAAATCTACCCCAGACTCATGAAAACAAATTGACAGTATTAGGGAACATTTCTTAGTGCTCATACAGGAAAAGGAATCATGCCTGTTCCCACTACCCAGACTAGAAAAATTCATAATTAGCTGAGTATTTTCTTGAATACACGAGATGGTCTTACCTTAGTTACAGGGAATAATTAATGGAATATAGTGGAATGGAATGGAATATAATTCCAAACCCACCTAACATAATCACAAAAATAATACCTGAAAGAGTCAAACCATTTTCAAGTAATTTAAATTCACCTCAGAACAAATTCAAGAATATGTATGAAAATACAAAAATAAACAGCATCCAACAAAGTAAAATTCACAACTGACATCCATTTAATGATTAATAGGCATTTGATGAAGAAATGAGAATAATCAATTGAAACTGACTTATAACTGACATTATAAGTTATTATAACTTATTCTGTTGTTTAAACAGTTATATAGAGTTATATAGAGATATAGAAGATATTTTAAAAATATCTTGAAGTTTTAGAGATGAAAGCTATGATGTTTGAGATGAAAAATACATTGGATTCCATATGAAAATCCCAGCAAGTTATTGTGTGGATAGCAACAAACTGATTCTAAAGTTTAGATGGAAAGGCCAAAGACCCAGAATAGCTAATACGATATTGCAGGAAAAGAACAAATTCAGAGGACTGAGACTACCCAACTCCAGGACTTACTATAAAGCTATAGGAATAAACACAGTGTGGTACTGGAAAAAAAGTAGGCAGATTAATGGAACAGAATAGAGCTCCTAGAAATAGACCCACATAAATATAGTCAACTGAGCAAAGGTAGTACAATGGGATCCATGGAAGAAGGGCCAGAAAGAAGCAGAATTATTCTTTTTATAACTCTGAATTAAGACTTCCATCCTTTTTGTAGTAGGGAGTGGTGAGAATCATATCTCAAGATCTAAGTCTCTACTTTTTATAGTTTGTCATGGAGAAAATAAAATGGAGTGGTTTCCTATTTGAGCTTCCTGTTCAGACAGAAATTCAGAAAGACATGTGGTTTTGAGTCCAAGTCTTGCCACTTACTTACTGAATGAATATAACAATGTTTCTAAACCTTCTGTGTCATAGTTTCCTCATCTGTCAGTTAGGGATAGTAGTAAAGCCTCTTTCATAGGTTATAAAAAGAACAAACACACACAACACTGTAGTTCATCTGAAAAAATAAACATTGGCAAATAGACCAGACAATGCTACATTTAAAGTGAGAAGACATGCACTACAATATATTAAAATATAGAGCTATCACTGATAAAAAAGTTTGGTACCAGCTTAAGTTTACAGCAAGAGGTAACCTGGAGATATAGGAAATATGGGAGATTGAAACAAAAAAGTCTAAGTTTACCTCAGAGGATCCATAAATACACACCCTCTGTTGGCATATTAGTGTTCATATTAAATGTTGTGGCCTCTAATGTCCACACATTATGATATGTCTAAATTTATTCATTACTATAATGGAGATGGGATGATATTTATTGGGTCTACTCATATCCCCAATACGCATATAGTAAGAAAATGGCTGATAAATATTTACAATGATATTTACCTTCAGTAATAAAAAGGGCAAATATAAACAACAGTATTTCACTTTCCCCACCTATTCAGAGTTTCAGAGTGAAAGAGAAATGATACAACAGAGTGTTGGCAAGGATATGAGTAAATGAGCCACGTGACTAGGAAGTTGTAAAGACAAAATCAGAATCCAGGTTTGTCTGCCTCCACAAAGATGTGGAAACAACCCAAGTGCCCATCAATACACGAGTGGATTAATAAAATGTGGTATATATGTACCATGGAGTTCTATTCAGCCACAAAAAATGATGGTGATATAGCACCTCTTGTATTATCCTGGATAGAACTGGAACCCATTGTACTAAGTGAAGTATCCCAAGAATGGAAAAAGAAGCACCACATGTACTCACCATCGAATTGGTTTTAAGTAATTAACAACTAAGTGCACATATAGCAATAACATTCATTGGGTGTTGGTCAGATGGGAGGGGGGAGGAGGGGATGGGTATAGACACACATAATGAGTGCAGTGCACACCATCTGGGGGATGGACACACTTGAAGCTCTGACTCGGGTGGGGCAAGGGCAACATATGTAACCTAAACATTTGTACCCCCATAATGTGCTGAAATAAAAAAAAATTAAAAAAAGAAAATGGAAAAAATCACAAACTCATGGAAATGTAACAACATACTCTTGAACAATCACTGGCTCAAAGGGGAAATCAAAAGGGAATATTTAAGCTATCAAGATGAATAAGAATGAAAACTAAACTTACCAAAACTTATGGGATACAACAAAAGCAGTACTAAGAAGGAAGTTTATAGTGATAACCACCTACATTAAAACAGAAGATCTCATACAACCAATCTTTACATCTCAAGGAACTAGAAAAAGAAGAACAAACTAACCCCAAAGTCAGTGAAGGAAGGAACTAATAAAGAAGAGAAATAAATCCAATAGAGAATAGATAATCTACTGAAAAATCGACAAAACTAAGAGATTTATTTTGGAAAAATAAAATCAAAAAACTCTTAGATAAACTAAGAGAAAATAAAGAAGACCCAAATAAAATTAGAAATGAAAGAAGAGACATTACAATGGATGCCTCGGAAATAAAAAGGATCACAAAAGACTATTATGAATACTTATATGCCACCAAATTGGCTAACCTCAAGAAAATGTATAAATTCCTTGAAACATATAACTTACCAAGACTGAATCAAGAAGAAATAGAAAGCATGAATAGATCAATAGCAAATAAGGAAATTAAACTAGTAATAAAAAATCCTCCCCCAAAAGAAAAGCCTAGTACCAGATGGCTTCACAGCTGAATTCTACCAAACATTCAAAGAAGAATTAATACCAATACTTCTTAAACTCTTCTGAACAATAGAAGTAGAGGAACTACTTCCAAACTCATTTTCTAAGGCCAGCATGACCCTGATACCAAAGCCAGACAAAGATACCACAAGAAAAGAAAAATACAGGACAATATTTTAGATGAACATAGATGTAAAAACCCTCAATAATATACTATCAAATCAAATGCAACAATACATCAAGTTTTCATATACCATGACCAAATAGGACCAAATTTATCCCTGGGATGCAAGGTTGGTTTAACACATGCAATTGTTCAATTTGATACACCATACGAACAGAATGAAATATAAAAACTGTATGATCATCTCAATAGATGGAGAAAAAATATTTGACAAAGTTTAATATCATTTCATGATAAAAACTCTTAACAAAATAAGTATTAAAGGATATTTCTCAACATATTATAATAAAGAGCATTTATGAAAAGCCCAAAGCTAACATCATAACCAATGGGGAAAGTGAAAGGTATTTCTTTAAGGTACAGTACAAGGCAAAAATGCTCACGCTTGCCATTTTTGTTCAACATAGTACTGAAAATACAAGCAAGAGGAATACAATGGTAAAAAAAGAAATAAAAATAAATAAAAGTCATCAAGATTGGAAAGGAAGAAGTAAAATTACCTGTTTGCAGATAACTTATGTGTAAATGTGTAAAATATATGAAGAAAATCCTAAAGACTCCACAAAATCCCTGTGAGAACTAATAAATTAAATAAAGTTACAGGATATAATATGCAAAATCAGTTTCATATTTTTGCACTAATAATGACCTACCTATCCAAAAAGGCAATCAAATAAACAATCCAATTTACAATGGTATCAAAGGAATAAAATACTTAGGAGTAAATGTAACCAAGGATGTGAAAGATCTGTACACTGAAATCTATAAAACATTGATAAAAGAAATTGATAAAAGATGATACAAAAAATGGAAAGACAAGATGATGGGTCAGGAGCTTCATTAGCCAGCCTCATCCACTCGGAAATAGCAAAATACAGGAATTCACAGAAAAAGCAAAGGGCACCTCAGATCCTGGGAAAGAGAAGGTGAGCAGGCAGCCTACATGGTAGCATTTGGTTGAGAAATGTGAATGAAGTTCCAGTACATGAAAGGGGCAGAGAGTCTCCCTCTGTGATTCATCTTTCCTCTGGGGAACTTTGTAACCTAGGCCACAGGAGAGCCTCTTGTTTCTACCAAGCCATAGAGCTAACTTCGGGAGAGGCCAGGAAACTGTGAGAGAGACAGGCACCAGGAAAAGCTGAAGGCATTCTATCAGACCTGGGACTGAGAAGAGAATGCCATTCCCAATCTGGGCTCATACCAAGCCAGTCAGTGGTTGGCAACCAGCAGCTGTGGCTGCCTTAGGCATTTGAGTCTTGGGCCAGAGATTCGAGCACCTGATCTGGAAGAGGTGAAGGCCCCCCCACCAACCAGAATTGAATGGTGAGTGTGGAGTGCATTCCAACCATAGGTGCTAGAAATGGGTTCTCTCCCCTTACCAGACCATAGTGGGAGGAGATTTGCTGAAGCCATGGGTTCTTCCAGGCAGTGAGATCTGCAGGCAGAGATGATTTTGTGACATGGGGCTAGTCTGTGTGTGATATTGCTGGGCACCCCAGCTTGCTCCCTTGGTCAGAGGAATATGACCTTGGGTAGTGCTGCTCCTAAGGAAAGGGAAAGTACAGCATTCCAAGGGGACACCTCTTGGGAAAAAGGGGGCCAGAGAACATGCTGTTCCTGGCCCTAAGAGCTCTCCACCTCAGGAATTGAATGTGCTGCTTCCAGCGAAGATGCAGTCACTGTGCCCAGGCTCAGCAAGGGGGGAATGTGGTTCCTTCAGTGGCCTCAGCACTTCAGGATGGATGTGGAGAGAGGGACTTCTCCTTCCCCTTCTACCCACTACTGTGGACACAGCCATAGCCGCTCCTGTGGGAGGTCTACACAAGTGTGCCAGAGGACAGCCATTCTAGGGCTATTATGTGCAGGTGCAGCTCCACTGCTGGAGCTGGGGTGGTCTCCTCTCCCCATGCAAAGTCCTTAGGGCATTTCACCAGGAACCTCCCATCCTGCCACCCAAACAGGGGCTAGTGATTGTGCCCACCACAATCACCAGTACACAATGTGGGTTTAGCTGTTCAAGTATACCCAGCTTTGCTCCATCTTCAGGGGCTGATCTGGGAGCTCAGGCCACTATGCATTCCATAGACAAGCCCACTGCTTGAAGGAATGGACAGCTTCTCCTTGTAAACAAAGAACAAGCACCTACCCATCTGCTTCTGCCACAGCCAGCTCGTACCCATAAGTGCCAGCCACTGGCCTAGAGGTTGAATTGCACAAATCAGTATAAAACCTGCTGATACGAGTACACAGTGCTGGGGAAGGAGATAAGCTTCCTAAGACCCTAATCAACCCAGGCCCTCAGGAGGCAATGAGCCTACTCATATGCCCAGCACATTGCTACTACATCCAGTATTTGCAGAAGCCACTGCACAAAGGCTATCTATAACCAAGGAACTCATATAGGGGCTTTGCCATGGAAAGCATGCAGAACAAAAGACAAATGACCCTACGCAACATACAATATAGTCACATATTAAAGGGGAAAAAGTCCCATCCAAATGAAAGTAAATTCAAATATAAGAAAAAGAGTTTATCCAGATGAGAAGGAACCAAAGAAATAATTCTGGAGTATGAAAAAAACACAGTGTTACATCATCCCCAAAGGATCACACTAACTCACCAGCAATGGATCCTAACCAAAATGAAATCTTAGAAATAACAGATAAAGAATTCAAAATATTGATTTTAAAGAAACTCAATGAGATCCAAGAGAAAGTTGAAATCAACACAAAAACTAAAAAAAAATTCTAAAGAGAAATATTTAACAAAAACCAAACAGAATTTCTGGAAATGGAAGGCTCATTGAAGAAATTACAAAATATAATTGAAAGTTCTAATGATAGACTAAATGAAGCAGAAGAAAGAATTTCTGAGCTTGAAGACATGTCTTTCAAATTAGCTGAATCAGACAAAAATAAAGAAAAAGAATTTATCAAAATGAACAAAGCCTTTGAGAAATGAGAAATATGGGATTATGTAAAGCATCCAAACCTATCAGTCATAGGTATTCCTGAGGAAGGGAGCAGAAAAAGTAAAAAGGGTGGAAAACCTATTTGAGTGAATAATTGAGGAAAACTTCCTGGTCTTGCAAGGGATTTAGACATCCAGATACAAGAAGCTCAGAGAAATCCTGGGCTATACATTGCAAGACAGACTTCTCCAAGGCATATAATCATCAGACTATTTAAAGTCAACATGAAGAAGAAATACAAAAAGCAGCAAGAGAAAAGTGTCTAATCACCATGAAGGAAATCGCATCTGACCAACAACAGACTTCTCAGCAGAAATCTTATAAGCCAGGAGAAATTTGGGTCCTATTTTCAGTCTTATTAAAAAAAAAAATTGTCACCTAAGAATTTTGTATCCTGCTAAACTAAGCTTCATAAATGAGAAAGAAATAAAGTCTTTCCCAGACAAGCAAATGCTAAGAGAATTTGTCACTACTCTACCAGCCCTACGAGAAATGTTCAAGGGAGTCCTAAATATGGAAACAAAAGGTTGTTACTCACCATCACAAAAATACATGAAAGTATAAAACTCACAGGTTTTATAAAACAATTACACAATTGAGAATAATGAAGCAATTAGGAAACAATTAACATTATGACAAGAACAAAATATCACATATCAATATTAACCTTGTAAATCAATGGAATAGATGCTCCACTACAAAGTTATAGAATGGCAGAATGGATAAAAAAATGAAAATCTAACTACATGCTCTTTCCAAGGAACCCATCTAACTCATAAAGATGTTTACAAACTCAAGGTAAAGGGGAGGGAAAAGATATTCCACACACACAGAAACCAAAAGCGAGCAGAAATAGCTATAATTATATCAGCTAAAACAGACTTTAAACAAGCAACAATAAAAAAGACAAAGAATGTCATTATACAATGATAAAGGGATCAATTCAACAAGATTATATAACAATCCTAAATATATATGCAACCAACACCAGAGCACCCAGATTCATAAAATAAATCATGATATCTAAAAGATACATGCATTCATATGTTCATCACAGCACTATTTGCAATAGCAAAGATATGGAATTAACCTAAGCATCCATCAACTAATGATTGGATAAATAAAATGTGATACACACACACACACATATACATACCGTGGAATACTACTCAACCATAAAAAGAATGAAATCATGTCTTTTGCAGCAAACATGGTTGTAATTGGAGGCCACTATCTTAAGTGAAATAACTCAGAAACAGAAGGTCAAATATTATACATTTTCACTTATAAGTGGGAATTAAATAATGAACACACATGGACATAGAGAGTGGTATAACAGTCACTGGAAACTTGGAAGGTTGGGAGTGTGGGAGAGGGTGTGGGATGAGAAATTACTTAATGAGTACTATGTATACTAATTGGGGAGGGTTACACAAAAAGCCCATATTTCACCACCATGCAATATGTCTACATAACATTTCTGCACATGTACCCCATAAACCTATAAAAACAACATTTTAAAAATGGAAAAATATCCCATGTTCATAGATTGATGGGTTAGGAGAATTAATATTGTTAAAATTTCCATACTATCCAAATGGATAAACAACTTCAGTGTAAACTCTGTCAAAATTCCATTGGCATTTTTAACAGAAACAGAAAAATAATTCTAAAATTCCTATGAAATCATAAAAGATTTAAGTAGCCAAAGCAATCTTAAGGAAGGAAAACAAAGTTAGAGGCACACACTTTCTGATTTCAAATTATATTACAAAGCTGTAGTAATCAAAATAGCATGGTACTGGAATGAAAACAGACAGACTAATGGGACAGAATCAAGAGCCCAGAAATAAACTCAAGTATATACGGTCAACTAATTTTTTGACATGGGCACTAAGAATGCACAATGGGGAAAGGACAGTCTTGTCAATAAATTGTGTTGGGAAAACTGGACATCCACATGCAAAAGCATGAGATTGGAACCTTATATAACACCATATACAAAAATCAGCTCAAAATGGGTTAAAGACCTAAACATAAGACCCGAAATCATGAAAATTTTTAGATGAAAACATAGGGGAAAGCTCCTACACATTTACAATAATTGTTTATAAACTATCACACCAGAAACCCAGGCAACTAAAGCAAAAGTAAATAAGTAGGACTACATCAACTAAAAAGCTTCTGCACAAAAAGGAAACAATTGACAGAGTGCAACAGCAGTCTACAGAATGGGAGAAAATATTAATATTTTCAAACCATATATTTGTTAAGGGATTAATATCCAAAATATATAAGGAAATCACAGAACTCAATAGCAAAGACCCAAATGACCCAATTAAAAAAATGGGCAGAGGACCCAAATAGACATTTGTTAAAAGAAGACATATAAATTGCTAACAAGTGTATGAGGAAGTGTTCAACATCACTAATCATCAAGGAAATACATCCCAAAACCAGAATGAAGTATCATCTCACATCTGTTAGGATGGCTATTATAAAAAACGCAAGAGATGTGGAGAAAAGGGAACTTTTGTACTCTGTTGGTGGGAATGTAAATTGGTACAGCCATTATGGAAAACAGTATGGAAGTTTCTCAGAAAATTAAAAATATAGCTACCATATGACCCAGCAGTCCCTCTCCTGGGGATATACCCAAAGGAAGTAAAATCAGCACCTCATAGAGATCTGCATTCCTATGTTCATTGCAGCATTATTCTTAGTAGCCATGATATGGAAACAACCTAAGTATTTGCCAATGGATGAATATATAAAGAAATTGTGAGATATATATATATATATATGTGTGTGTGTGTGTAAAATTCAGCATTAAAAAAAGAAGATACTACCATGGATGAACTTGGAGGGCATTATGCTCAGGGAAATAAGCCAGGCACAGAAAGAAAAACACTGCATAATCTCACTTATATGTGAAATGTTAAAAAAAGAAAGTGAAATACATAGAAACAGTGTAGAATGTTGATTACCAGAGGTGGGAGGATGGGGAGATGCAGGTCAAAGGGTACAAAGTTGCAGTTATGTAGAATACATAAGTCTAGAGCACTGATGTACAGCATGATAACTTTAGGTAATAATATTGTATTGTATAATGGAAATTTGCTAATAGAGTAGATTTCAGGTGCTTTTCCCACCAAAAAAGGTAACTATTCAAGGAGATGGATATGTTAACTTGCTTGACTATAGTAATCATTTCACATGATTATATATGTATATCAAAACATCATGTTGTACACCTTAAATACATATAATAAAAAGATAAAATATATGGTATTATTCTATATATCACAAATGACATCATTTTGTAATTTTTGTTCTGCTTCCTGATTTTAATCACCTGATTTTTTCTATTATTTTTTGATCTCCATCATTTTTAATATTTGCACAATTTTGCATATTTGTGACATTCCAAAGTTTAGTGATTCACCTGTGGAAGGATACCTTGATTATGTTCCATTTTTGTGTTGAGACACAGTGTAATTCAATGAATACCATACCCTTCACGTATCTCCTCATATATATGCCTGACTTCTTGCGGTTCATAAAAAAGGGATGTCAGTAACAATAGATATCTTTACACATGTGTTTTACTCACCTGCTAGTTATTAATAATGGAGTTTTTACCTCCATTAAGTCAGGAAGACATCTTTGGATTTTTAACTCAAAACGTCATTCATGAATTAATTATATTGCGCAGGATAACATCCAGGTATGACACGAACTGAGCCAGACCAGCCAGAAACTTAATGAGTACCATCAAAGCCAGAAACTTTGATGTACCATCATAGAGAGTCCAGCTAAAACCATAGTCATCCCTGTTGGTCAAGGAAACACTGTGCATGCTCAAGGTTACACTCTGAGAAGTAAATCAGAGGCATAACACTGATGAGAAAAGAGATTTCACCCAACTAGTTTAGCCACGTTACTAAACAAATTACAAGCATACAAGCAAGGAATAACAAAAACAAGCATCATGGGATGGAGGAAGGGAATCAGTATCTAGAGTTGCTACAATAAACTATTGAAACCAAAATATTTGGTTTTCAACCAAAAAATTCTGAGATATGCAAATAAACAGATAAATGTAAAAAATCAGGCAGGTCATAGAACTTTCTTTGAGGGGGCTAGATCTCGAACTTAGCAAAGTCTTTAAAGCATCTACTTTAAATATTTTCAGCGAACTAAAGAAAATTATGTTTCCAAAATTAAAGGGGGTATTATGACAATGCCTCATCAAATACAGAATATTAATAAAGTGACAGACATCATTAAAAACAAAGCTTATGGCAATTCTGGAGTTGAAAGGTATAAAAACCAAAATGAAAAATTGGTAAGATGGGCTTAACAGTAGATTTAAGCTGGGAGAGAAAGGTATCTGAACTTGAGGATGGAACAATAGATAGTATGCACTCTGAAGAACAGAGGAAAAAGAATGCAGAATAGTAAACAGAGGCTCAGAAGAATGTAGGACATCTACAAGCATACTAACAATTCTTCAGTAGGAGGACCAGAGGGAGAGAAGAGAGAGAGAAAGCAGCAGAAAAAACATTAAGAAATAATGTGTGAAAAGGTACAAAGTTTAATGAAAAACACTAATCTATGCAAAAAGAAACTCGATAAACTCCAAGTAGAATAAACAGAAAGAAATATACAGCCAGGCACATAGTCAAAAGGTTGAAAGCCCAAAACAAAGAGAAAACCTTGAAAACACCAAGAGAAAATGACACATTATGTACAAGGGAACTTTAAGAAGCTTAATAATTTCTTATTAGAAACAATGTAGTTCAGAAGGAAGTATAATGACATATTCAAAGTGGTGAAAGAAGGAAAAGTCAACCAAAAATGTTATATCCAACAAAACAATGTTTTAATAATGAAGGCAAAATTAAGATATTTTTGGATAACAAAAACTGAGAGAATTTGTTGTTAGCAGGCCAGCCTTATAAGAAATACTAATTGAAGTAAATCAGGCTGAATGCATGTGACTCCAGACAGTATTTCCAAATGAATCAACAAAGACCACCAATAAAGGTAATTATGTAGGTAAATATAAAAGACAGCACGTTAGCACATTTATTTTCTTTTCTTCAAGTAAATGATTTAAAAAGCAAATGCATATAACATGTATATAACTATATTGAGTCTATAACATAAAGAAATATAATATTATTTCATAAGAACAGCACAATGGGGGCAGATGAAAAGAAGGCTCTATTTGGAGTAAGGAAATGATGCCACACAGTAACATCGATCCATGGAAAGATATGAAGAGAATCAAAAACTGTAAGTAAGGTTAATAAAACAAACTCTGTCAATATATACTGGCTCCCCTCGTTTCTCTGAGCTTCTGTAACACACATACCTTATATAATAAAAATATGATAATATATTAGGGCCAGGTACAGTGGCTCACGCCTGTAATCCCAGCACTTAGGGAGGCCAAGGTGGGAGGATTGCTTGAGGCCACAAGTTTGAGACCAGCCAGGGCAGCATTGTGAAACTCTATCTCTATGAAAAATTTAAAAAAATAGTTACATGTGGTGGCACACACCTGTAGTCCCAGCTACCTGTGAGGCTAAGGCAGGGGGATTGTTTTGAGGCCAGGAGTTTGAGGTTGTAGTGAGCTATGATTGCACCATTGCACACAAGCGAGAGCAACAGAGTTAGACTCTGTCTCTAAAAAAACAGAAAGAAGAAAAATGTATTGTTGGTTTTGTAACATATAAACATAATATGTATAATAATAATAGCACCGAAAAGAGGGAGGAGGGAATAATGCTGTATATGAGGAAAGTTTCTACATCACACTAGAATTAATTTGGTATTTTTTAATGGTTAACTTTGTATGTCAATTTGACTGGGCTACAGGATGCCTAGATAGCTGGTAAAACATTATTTTGGGGTATGTCTATGAAGATGTTTCCAGAAAAGATTATTTGAATTAGAAGACTTAGTAAAGAAGATGTCCCTCATCAATGTGTGTGGGCATCACCTAACGCACTGAGAGCCTAAATAGAATGAAAAGGTTGTAGAAGGTGGGAGTTTGCTCTCTTTTTGAGCTGGGATATCCATCTTCTTCTGCCCTTAGACATCCTCCTGGTTCTTGAGTTTTGCAATGCAGACTGGAACTTACACCATCAGGCCCCTAGTTCTCAGGTCTTCAAACTTGGACTGGGAATTATTCCATCAGCTCCCCTTGGTTCTAAGGCCTTTGGACTTGGACTGGAACTACACCACTGGCTCTCCTGGGCCTCCAGCTTGCAGACAACAGGTCACAGAACTTCTTAGCCTCCAAAATTGCATGAACCAATCCCTCATAATAAATCTGTGTCCATCTTTCTGTCTATCCATCTATCTACTTCCTTTGGTTCTATTTCTCTGGAGAACTCTAATATAAGTATAAATATGAAGTAAATTATGATAAGACATATGTTGTAACCTTCAAGCAATGACTAAAAAAACTCCACAAAAATATAGTTAAAAATAATTACAGGAATTAAAATGTTACACTAGAAAATATTTACATGAGACATTTACAAGACAAAGCAAATGGCAGACAGAAATGCAAACATACCAGTAATAGCATTAAATGTGAATGGATTAAATAATCCAATCAAAAGATAAATAATAAAACTGGAAAAAAAACCCCAAGATACAACAATATGTTATCCAAGGGAGACACACTTTAAAGTCAAAGGTACAAACAGGGTGAAAGTAGCAGAACAGAAAAAAATACACCATGCAAACAGAAACCATAAGAGGCTTGGAGTAACTATAATAATGTCAGACAAAATAGACTTTGCAACAAAAAATATTTAGAAATGAAGAGGGACATTTTATAATGATAAAAGTGTCAGCATTAGGAAGAAATAACAGTCATACACATATATGCACCTTACAATAGAACACTTAAATACATAAGGCAAACCTGACAGAATTGAAGGGACAAATAGTTCAAAAATAATATTTAGAGACTACAATACCGTACTTTTACTAATGTGCAACACAAGCAATCAGAAGATCAAGGATATAAGACTTGAGAAACATCATAAAACAACCAGATCTAACAGATAGAACACTCTACCCAAAAATGTGGAATACTCATTCTTCTCAAGTGCACATGAAACATTCTCTAGGAGAGACCATATGTTAGGCCATAAAATAAATATCAATAAATTTTAAAAGATTAAAATCATACATGTTAAATTCCCTAGTAGAATGGAATGAAATTAGAAATCAATAATAGAAGAAAATTTGGGAATTTCACAAATATGCAAAAAGTAAACAACACACATCTAAATAAACCATAAGTCAAAGAAGAAATCAGGACAGAAGTATGTAAGTGCTTAAAGCTCAATAATAAAAAGTTAACCCAATTAAAAAGTGGACAAAGATCTGAAAAAAACATTTCTTCAAAGAAGGCATGCAAATGGTCAATAAGCACATGAAAAGATGCTCAATATTATTTATCAACAGGAAAATGCAAATCAAAACCACAGTGAAATACCACTTCACACATGATATATTTTGCTATCATAAAAAAGACAGCCAATAACAAGTGTTGGTGGGATGTGGAGTGATCAGAACCTTCTTACATTGCTGGTGGGAATATAAAATAGTGCAGCCACAGTGAAAAATGGTTTGTTCCTCCATTTCCTCAAAATGTTAAATACCAAGTTACCCTTTAACTCATCAATTTAACTTCTAAGTATATGTCCAAGAGAATTAAAAACATATGTTCACCAAAAAAATCATACACATGGATGTTCACAGCAGCATTATTCATAATACCCAAAAAGTGGAAATAACCACAATGCACATCAACTGAAGATTGGATAAACAAAATGCAGTATGTCTATAAAATATTATTCAACTATAAAAATAATGAAGTACCGATTCATTCTATATCATCGATGAAACTTGAAAACACATGAAAGAAGCTAATAGTGAAAGAAGCTAATCACAAAAGACCACAAATTGTATGATTCCATTTATATGAATTGTACAGAATAATCAAATCTTTAGAGACAGAAAGTAGATTAGTGGTTGATTAAGGCTATAAGGGATGAGGGATCAGGAGTGACTGCCAGTGTATACAGGGTTTTATTTTGGGAGTGACTAAACTGATGAGAATTATCTTATGTTGATGGTTGCACAACTCTGTGAATATACTTAACACTACTGTATAGTTTAAATGGATGAAATTTATGGTATCCTAATAATATCTCAATAAAACTGTTAAAATAGATAATAAAAATGTCTGCTGATATATGTTATACTACTTTTTGGGTTAGAGCAAATCAAAGGGATATTAATATTCTGTTATATAATTACATATGTGTTTTAATCACCTGGAAGTTTACAGTAATGGAGTTTATATTGCCAGGAAAACAGGAAGCTATCTGTAGGATTTTTTAAATTGTCTTTGAATTAATTATAATTCACAAGATTTTAGAATTGTTGCCTATGATATGGGGTAGGGGCTGGAGGGTTAAAAGAGCATTTTTGAAAGTTGGCCTCCTGAACTGAGTTAGATCTGAGTTTTGCTGAGAAAATGAATGGTATGAGGGAGAGGATTCAATGTGGTATTAAAAAGTATTTTGAAAATGAAACAAGGAATTTCATATTTGGATATTTTCCTTAGTATAAAAGTGTACTTAAGTAGGAGACGGAATTAAAGTTTATGTCTTGTGCCTAAGGGGCTAATTTTCTTAAGTGATTTATTTGTTTAAGGAATTATTGGGAAAATGAGATCTGAGTGTGAAAAAATTTGGTGCCAGCCTACTTAATAGATGCCTTCGTCACTCAGTTTAGGCTCCAACACCCTGATCCGAGCCATCATAGTCTTTGCTGATTCCCTCTTCCTTTATCTTCACCTCTCCATTCCCACTCACATACACAAACCTTTATCTAGATCAGGCCTACCTAATGACACAATAGCATTTGGACTAAATTGCTCAGAAGGGAAAAGGAGGGGAAGAGGAAATGCAAAGAGAAGGGTGGCAGAATTGGAGAATTGTAAATTTCTCGTTTATGAATTTTCTTTCTTAAAGATTGTTAAGTTATTGTAGAGGAATCACCAATTGCATTATTGTCCTTTTTATGGTAATTTTATTGCAGTCCTTGAGAGATTTAAGTTAGTAGTCAATTTTGGTATTTGATACTCATTTATATCAAAAGTTTGTGGGTAGGGGTTAGTTTAAAAATTAGTTCAGTGATATTCAGTGTACATTATTATTGCTATGCTAGAGATCACTATTAGTATGTTTATATATTGATATATCTATCTCTATTTCCCTCTCTGTATCGATTCACATACATAGTACATAGAGAATAGAGCTGTGTTCTTATAGAGACAGAATATAAAATGAAAAATAATTGGGAGGGGGATAAATTTCTTAATAGAAGACATATTGTAAAGGACTGAGGAGTGGGGTGACCAGATTGTTAACCTTCTTATTTTACTCATTTATCTTCTGTACATTTATGTTAATTCTGTATTGTATTGTAATCAGAAAAGTAACTGAAATTAAATTTTTGAAAATATGGAGAAAACATACATTGAAAGTGATTCACACACACAAAACATGTAAACATATAGAAATATGGAAGAATATTCAAATGTTCTGTTGAGTTTTAAAGAAAAATGTTCTCAAAAGAGTTTATATATATTAATAAATATTTTGAAGTATATATATAAATGTTAATCCAAAATATACCTGACTCATGGAATCCATATTGATGGATAACTCCTTCTTGATCATTTTCAACATGTTTTTAGATTGTTCCCATGAGCATTCTTACACTTTGAAAGAAACTGAAGTGAAAACAGAATATTCCATTTTGTGGTCCCTTCTCTTTCCTTCCACAAAGTGTGCACGCATGCACGTGTGCACACACACACAACCTGCACATGTACACACAGAGCCTTATCTTTAGGTGGAGGCGGAATTTTTCATGAGATGGAAAGTGTGTTTATATACCTGGTATCTCTAATTGCCTAGGTGCCCAAAGTGTATTTCTCTTGCCATTTGGCTTTCAGACCACAGACTAGGTAGTGACTAGGAGATGTTGCAAATATGAATTTGCCCAGTTTCTCAGAAAAGAGAGAATACATTAAAATTATTTTTAAGAGACTATGAAATAGTGTATGATATCATGTTCATATTCATATATACATTCAATAGAATACTAATCAAACTGTTATAAAGGAGGATGAATTATAGGTACTGACATAAAAAGATGTCATGTAATATGAAAAAAGGCAAATTCCAGAATGGCATATGTTAATGACTTCATTTGTGGAGAAAAACATACAGTGAAAGTAAGAACAATATGATCCCATTTAGTTACATAGGCACACCCCCTAGTCTCTAGCTAAGAGTCGCAGAAAGTTCTTTGTGCCCACAAAGCCTAAATATGTATATGTTGGCAGTATGACTCATTGGCGTGAGTCTGTCATCTTGCCTCTTATCTAGGCATGCTTCTCTGGCTTTGACACGTGTATATTCTACTTTTTGTAGAGAAATTAGGAGATACAAAGAGTGAATTTAAGCTTAGACTGTAACACAGAGCCCAATTTCCAAGTCTAGGAGTGGGTGATGAGTGGGGAGAAACAGCACATCTGCCTGCTCTGGAGGCAGACAGACCTGGAATCCTAGTTAGGTTCACCCATTCCCAGCTGTGTGATCTTGAACATGTGCACAACGGTGCCTGGTTTCTCAGCCCCTGGTCAACAGTGTGCTTTGTCATTCTTTACTTCTTTGCCAATTGGGTCAAATGGTGAGTGGGTGGGGTTATTGGAATATAATCTAATTGTTGTCCATGTTTGTATTTAATTGATTATTCAATAGTGGTGCTATCATTTTTACATATTTATTTGATGTTTTTATTTTTTTGTTTTCCTATTGCAATTTGAGGAGGTCCACCAACTTCTTTTGTCTTCTTTACATGAATGTGTGTGTGTGTATGTGTGTATATGTGTGTGTGTGTGTGTATTTATGCATCACTTAACTACAGGGATAGGTTCTGAAAATGCATTGTTAGGCTATTTTGACATTGTGTAAACATCATAGAGTGTACTTACACAAACCTAGGTACTATATGTACTACACACCTAGGCTATACGATATAGCCTATTGCTCCTAGGCTACAAACCTGTACAGCATGTTACTGTACTAAATATTGTAGGCAATTATAATACAATGGTAAGTATTTGTGTATCTAAACATACCTAAACCTAGAAAAGGTACAGTAAAAATATGGTATTACAATTTTCTAGGCCCACTGTCATGTATGTGGTATATTGTTGACAGAAAATGTCATTACGCAGCACATAACTGTATATATATGTATGTGTGTTTGTGTGTGTATAATAAAATTCAATCAATAGTGGAGAGCATATCTTTAGTCTGAAACTAAATGTATCAAGGACTATACACGCAATTCCCCTGGGATAACTTGGGCTTCTTTGGCCCTATCTTCCAACCTTCCTGTTTCTTCCTAATATTATTTGCTGAAAACCCACATTCATACCAACATTTTGAAATGACTGTAGCATTGTAAAATATTTAAATATATAATAGATTTGATTTACCTTCATGTCATTTCTGTTACAGAATATTCGTGGTTATGGCTCTATGTTTATTTTTCTAAATGAATGACAATACTGTTTGTGTTCTTTTATTAACTCCTTGAAGTAGGCAATAATATTTTTAGCATTTAGAGGAGATTAACTTATGGTATCACAGCTTGAAGAGCTTCACTGACTCACTTCTTAGTGAAACTGGTGAAAATTATGAGAAAACAACCACTTAGAATCTCTGGAAACTGTCATAACAGTAAACAGCAAATTAAAAATGGAAAGGAGAGGAAGAAAGAAGAAAAAATATTCTGTGAAATAATGGCTAAAAACTTCCAAAATGTATTGAAAAACAAACAAAAAAAAGTAAAAAAAGAAAAAGGTTCTCAACCAAAATTCCTATATGCAGTAAAGCTAATTGTTCAAAATGAAGGTGAAATAAAGACTTTCCCGCATAAACAAACACTGAGAGAATTTGTTGCTAGTAGACCTGCCTTACAAGAAATACTAAAGGACTGAAGCAATTGATCCCAGATGGTGATTCAAATCCAGATGAACCAACAAAGAACACAGCTAAAAGTATTTATGTAATTTTAGTAGATGCTATTAATGTATATTTTCTCCTTTCTTCTCCTAACTAATTTAAAAAGCAATTATATAATACAATATGTATAGAATGTATTGTTGGAACTAAAACATATAGAAATGTAGTATATTTGCCAACAGCACAAAGTAGGTAGGTGGTAGCAAAGTGGCAATAGGCTAAGGAAATAATGAAAAATGGTAAGATAATAATTATAACAGTGTATTGTTGGATTTGTAATATTAATAGGTATAATATGTATAACAATAATACCACAAAGGAGGGGAAAAAGAATAGAATAAAGCTACATAGGAGTAACATTTCTATATATAATATTACTTGAATTAAATTAGTATAAATCTGAAGCTGATTTTGATAAGATGTGTATGGTAAACCCTAGAGTAGCCACAACCACTCCCCACAAAATATAGTGAAATATAGTGAAAAAAATCATTAATTAAATTAAGTGTAACACTAGAAAATATTCACTCAATGCAAAAGGAAGCACTAAACAAGGGATGGAGGAACCAAATTTGCAAAATATGAGATATATGGAAAACAAAAAGATGGCAGATGAAAATTTAATATATCAATAATATTAAATGTGAATAGTTCAAACAATTCAAACAAAGGTAGAGACTGTTAGACTGAATTTTAAAAAACATGATCCAACTACATGTTGTTTACAGGAGATATACTTTAGATTCAAAGACACAAATAGATTGAAAGTTAAAAAATGGCAACAGCTATATCATGCAAGCAGCATCACAGGAAAGCTGGAGTGGCTATACAGTAGTTCCCTCTCATATAAGGAGGACACATTCCAAGACCCCCAATGGATGCCTGAAACTGCAGATAGTACCAAATCCTATACATACTATGTTTTTTTTGTATATGTACAGACCTATGATAAAGTTTAATTTATAAATTAGGCACAGTAAGAGATTAACAATAACTAATGATGAAATAGAACAATTATAACAATATGCCAGCATCACTATTCTTGCTCTTTGGAGCCATTACTAAGTAAAATAAAGGTTACTTGAACACAAGCACTGCCATACAGCAAGTCAATATGATAACTGAGATGGCTACTAAGTGACTATACCAGGCTGGTAGTGTAGAGTGGATAAGCTGGACAAAGGGATTGATTTATGTCATGGGCAGGATAGAGCAGAACAGCACGAGATTTCATCACACTACTCAGAACAGCATGCAATTTAAAACTTACGAATTATTTCTGGAAATTTCCATTTAATATTTTCAGACCATGGCTGACCACAGATAAGTGAAACCACAGAAAGTGAAACTGTGAAGAAAGGGTGACTACTGTACTCATAGTAAAATAAAAATGTCAGTAAAGATAAAGAGAGATATTTTATAATAATAAAAGTATAAATCATTGAGGAATATATAAAAATTATAAACATATATTCACCCAATAACACAGCACCAAATACAAGAAGCAAAAACTGACAGAAATGAAGGGAAAATAGACAACTTAACAATAATAGTTGGAGACTTCAATACCTCACTTCAAATACTGTATAGAATAACTAGACAGAAGATCAACAAGGAAATGGAATGAAAAATACTATAAACCAATTAGACCTAACAGACATCTATACAACATTCCACTCAACAACAGAATATACATTCTTTTCAAGTGCACATGGAACATTATCCTGGATTGAACATATGCTAGGCTATGAAAGAAACCTTAATACATTTAAAAGGGTAGAAGTAATAAAAAGTATGTTCTCTGAATACAATGGAATAAAATTAGAAATCAATAACAGAAAAAATTTGGAGAAACTCACAAATAGGTAGAAATTTAAAAACACTTTCCTAAAATAACCAATATATCAAAGAAGAAACCAAAAAGTAAATCAGAAAATACTTTGTGGTAAATGAAAATCAAGTCACAATTTTATGGTATGCAGCTTAAGCAGGGCTTAGGTGAAAATTTATATAATAGCTATAAATGCCTTTATTAAAAGAGAAGACCTCAAATTAATAACTTACCTGTCCACCTTAAGAAATTGTCAAAATTAACAACAAACTAAAGCTAGAGCAGGCAGAAGGAAGGAAATAATAAAGATTAGAGTAGAAATTAATTTAGTAGAGAATAGAAAAATAGGAATCAATTAAACTAAAATCTGTGTCTTTGACAAGGTCAACAAAATTGATAAACTTTCAGCTATTTTGACCAAATAAAGAGTGAAGACTCAATTTACTAGAATCAGAAATGAGAGAATACACATGACTTTACAAAAATAAAAAGGATTACAAAGGAATATTATGAACTGTACATCAAAAAATTATATAACCTAGATGAAGTAGACAAATTCCTAGAAATATACAAACTACCAAAACTGACTTAAGAAGAAATAGTCAATCCAAATATACTTGAAACAAGTGATGATATCGAATCAATAAATAAAACAAAAAACCACCCGCAAAGAAATGTCCAAGCCCATACTTTAGCTACTGAATTCCACCAAATATCCAAAAATGAATTAATACCAATTCTTCACAAACTCTTCCCCAAAAAGAAGATAATAACTCAAATGTCTACTGGTAGATGGATAAACAAAAATGTGGTATATTCATACAATGGAATATTATTCAGCCATAAAAAGCAATGAAATCCTGGTACATGCTACAACATGGATGAATCTTGAAAACATGCTGATAAGTGAAAGAAACTAGTCAAAAAACCCAATTCTATATTATTCCATTGAAAGTTCAGAATATGGAAATCTACAGAGACAAAAAGTAGATAAGTGACTATCCAGGGCTACGTAGAGGAGCAGACAGTGGGGTAAGGGGGTGATAACTAAAGGATATGGGGTTTCTTTTTGAGTTGGTGAAAATGTTCTAAAATTGACTTTCATCACGGCTGAACATTATCTGTGAATATACAAAAAACAGTGAAATTTACATTTTAAATGGGTGAATTGTATGTTATGTGAATTACATTCAATAAAGCCATTAAGAAAACCTCACCATATGACAAATAAGGAAACTACAATTCTGCCAGTCTCAGGGGCCTCCTTAATGTCACATAGCAGAGATGGAGTTGCAAATCAAACCCACATCTGTCCTTTTGAATGTCTCCCATTTGAAAAGCTCAACCATAAAACCACCCTACAATGTTGCCTCCCTGGGAAATTATAAAGACTAGAATGTGGTCTTGATACTGTTCTCTTTTTCTTCTTACTAGAGACTGTTGAATACCTTCATTTAGTTTAGCTCCAGGTACAAATCTGGCCCATACTAGCCCTTCTCTTGTGGATCCAATGGCAAATATGGTGACTTCTTTTTTTAGATTCCCTAGAACTGTTCATGGAGAAGTCTCCTGCTTTGCTTATTAATCCCACTAAGAGCTGTGTCATATGGCAGCTCTGTCTCCTAACTCAATTGACTACAGCATGACAGGAGCTATTTTTACCTGTGTATTGTGATAATGTGTTCGTTAGGTTCTCGTTGGCCTGAGATTTTACTTTTTAGCCTTAATAGGATATATTTCTAAGACATCTAACACATGGCCTCATTATGAGTGGGCAGTGTGCAGGTTTTAGAATCGCCTGAGGAATGCAAATCCCCAAATGTGACAGGCTCAAATTTATCTCCTCATGGAGACTAGAATACAAACCACACTGTTCAAATTTGTTTCTATTGTGAGGAAGCATTTTTCTCTCCTGTCATTGACCTACATTCTTTTGCCTTGACGGTGCTTTACTATCTGGTTGGCTTTTTCCTAAACTACGGAGATTCATCCTCATTAGCTTATCTTCTAACATTATTCTAATTTGACCACGAGTTATTGAGCTTCCCACCTACACAGACCTACTTGGCCTCATGACAGACCTTGAGACTGTTGTGACCACACCATCTCTATCTGGACCCTGTATAAGAGGGAAACTGGTTCATAAATCTCTCAGCTTCTGTTTTCTTCTTTTAGTTTCTAACAATTTCATTGACACTTCATTCAATTATTTATGCAACCATTCATACATAGCCGTGTGAAACATGTGAGTAAGTGGGATGTGGTTTGAGGTTCTACCTCTGAAGAAGTATAGAAGAGAGAAGTGCCACAGAAAGAAGATGTTAATCTTGTAAACCAGCTGACAATCTTCTTTCTCTGATGACTAGATATTGTTTTGTCTTAGAAGTAGAGATTTTTAGCTGAGGCATGGATTAATGGGAATCACTGAATGCCAGCATCGGAAATCAGGGGCTTCAAGTGCCCCTGTTTTTGTGAGTTTATGGTTGTGTCCTCCTGGTATGTGAAATATATGCCTCAGTGTTGCCTGCAAGGCTGCTGAGAAACATAGCATCTCCATCCCTTCCCAGATGTGCTGAGTAAGACTCACGGGCTCACAACATCTCTAGGTGACCTGTGCCTGCACGGATGTTTGAGGAGCATTATTGTAAACACCAGGTCGGCCATGGCATCAAACCCCCTGGTTGGACTGTGTCTTCTCTGTTTTTCATCCCCTGTAGATGAGTCTCTGGCACATGATAGCTAAGGCACTTGCCAAAGGGAGAGACAAATGTGTCACATCTAAATTTATCATCCTGGCTGGGCGCAGTGGCTCACACCTGTAATCCTGGCACTCTGGGAGGCCGAGGCGGGAGGATCATTTGAGCTCAGGAGTTTGAGACCAGCCTGAGCAAGAGCAAGACCCCGACTCTACTAAAAAAAAAAAAATAGAAAGAAATTAGCTGGACAACTAAAATATATATAAAAAATTAGCTGAGCATGGTGGTACATGTCTGTAGTCCCAGCTACTCAGGAGGCTGAGGCAGGAGGATCGCTTAAGCCCAGGAGTTTGAGGTTGCTGTGAGCTACGCTGAAACCATGGCACTCTAGCCCAGGCAATAGAGTGAGACTCTATATAAAAAAAATAATTAATTAATTAAAAATACATAAATAAATTTATCATCCTGTTACTTGATTTCTTAGTTTCATAAAATGGCACCTGCGGATTTAGATGTTTGGAGTTGTGTGGCTTATGAGATTTCTTTCAGGACCAGCATGTATTATGGCCAGTTCTAAGGTTTTCATGGGATGGGAAAGCAAATAACAATGTCTATGCTGGATGGGTAGAAGAATTTTTTAACCACCATAGATACTGCATCCCTAATCTACTGTTTAAAAATCCTTGCCCTCTAGTGCAATTTCCTTGGTTGCCTTCTAATATTTTCTCTCTCTCTCACTCTCTCTCTCTCCCCTCCTTCCTTCTTCCATCTATTGAATGAGGCTAGGGTGTGAGTAGCTGAGTTAATATTTATGGCTCTGCTTCTATGAATGAATTTTCACTTCCTGGTTGCTACAGCAGGCTGACATCAGCCAGAAGACTTTGTTTCTATGACAACTAAAACCACTTGTTTTAGGATGACTCTTTCATCTTTATGAGGAAGCAGAAACATTTAGCAGGGATGTTCATAGGCAAGCTGTGTGGGATACTAGCATCAATATCAAGCTTATTTGGTTTCTATCATTCATTAGTGATGGTGTGATGGGGAAAGAAGAGCTTATTTAGGCATAAGTGGGCTTAATTTCACCTGTTGTGTGAGATGATGGAAATCCATGCGGAGGGGACACTAGTGGCTGAGTCACCAGTTTTTACTCCCGCTTCCTAGTTTCCATGTTCTAAAAATAACAACTGTAGTGGGAGGGCCATGTAGTGAATGAGTTCTTTAAAAAAGAGGTTTGCAAACATTTCTAATCATATAGCACTGTGCAAGAAAATGTGCATGAAGGTAACTGCAAAAGACGTATCTGTATCTATAACATAGACAAATAGCCACCACAATCATCAATCATGTAATCAAATATCTTGTAACACTTTTTGTATGTTGTATATGTGCGTCTACATATACATTGTAGGGAAATAATATTGTACATTATAAAACACAAAATTTGAAGTTAATCAGGGATGAGATACACTTGGATATCAATTAAAATTGTAGTCTTTTCTTTATGGACCCCCACCAGATCCTATTGTGGATTTCCTGAGTTAGCTCACACTTCATTTTAGAAACCACTGCTCTAAAGAACATATTTGGTTTAATGAAATGACTATCTAAGTCTGTAAATGGCTCCCTTAGCATGAAATAATAAACCCCTAATTATCTATCTGATCTGTGTGGTTCCATTTTTGGTAGTGGATATTGTTGATGTCACAATTATTTCCTTTTTATAATATTAATTATGTTTCAAAAATGTGATAGTTTTCTAATGTTTCAACTTGGCTAGGATAAACTATGAGGATAGAATAGAGGGCAATAACCATCTTGTAGCATACATACACCTTTCCTCAGTTATTCAATAAAACACTAACGTGGGTGCTACTATAAAGGGATTTTGCAGATATAATCCAAGTCTCTAATCAGTTGACTTTAAGTAGATTATCCTGGTAGGCCTGACTTAATCAGTGGAAGCCCTTAAAGAAGATTTAGCCATTTCCTGAGTCAGATTCTGAAGAGTAGCTGAGTCTGTAACTGCTCACCTTTCACTGCATAATTCCCTGATAGCCTGCTGACAACTGCCTCAGCCTATGTCCATGCAGTTCCTTTCTACAGGTGAGCCTCCCTTTCTTCCTGCATGTCCTATGGACTGCAGATTTGCTCAGCCAGCCCTCATAAATATGTATTAAATTTCCTTGTAATAAATACTCTTTATGTTTGTCTGTCTATCTATGATCTATCTATTATTATACTGGTTCTGCTTTTATAGGTAAAACCTAACTGATAAAGAAAGAAAGGCACAGTATCTGAAGCACTTGCTGAGGTTTTCTTTGAAATGATATATGCTTTAGGAAGAATCAGGTGGTAGGTAAGGGCTATCTGAAACTCATCTCCATATTCTGCTCTGGTATGCTGGGGCAGGGGGTCTGCCAACCCTATTTCTCCTTTACCACTGACTTTCTGTTAGGCTGAACAGGGCAACAGAGGGACACAGGAAGTCTGAAGGAAAGAGAAGCAAATTGCTGCTGCTTCTCTCTGTCATCGTAACAAAGGACCTCCACTTGAGCAGGGACATATGGATTTAGTAGGGACAAGAGGTAAATTTTACAGTTTCTCTCCAAATATGAAGAACTATTATTATTATGCTGGATTACACTTCTTAGAGAATTCTCTTCTGAGAACCTGAGACTTTAGGACCAAGTTGAGCAACTTGCTTCAAATATAGGAGTCCCAATTCTGTAGGGGCTTCTTCTCTGAGCTGTTTTAAGTGCTATCTCTAGTTGGGCAGCCCCTTTTCATAAGAAGTCTGGGTCTAAGACTTACTTAAATATCTCTGTTGCTTTCCCAGGCCTTGGAGTGGTAATTGTGTCTGGCACTTTGAACTCTTATTATTTTCACCAATTTCCTATTGTAAATTCTATTTAAATATCTTCTATGGATTTAATATTTTTACATTTATTTTTTTCCTTTTCAGTAATTCTATTGTAATGTGTCTATGTGTGATTTTCTTTGCATGCATTCTGCTTGGGGTTTGTAGTGGGAGGGCCACATCTTGAGTCTATAGCTTAGTGTCTTTTATTATTTTTAGAATATTCTTTGTTATTTCATTTTTGATATTTTGTTCATTCTTTAGTTTCTCTCCTGGGACTGCAATTACACATCTCATAGCTCTCCCTCCCCCCCCCCATTTTTTTTCCCCACATCTCATATGTCACTCTCTCACTGTCATGCTCTTGTTTCTTAAGACATAATTTACATATCCTAAAATTAACCATCTTAAAATTTACAATACTGTGATCTTTAGTATATTCAGAGTTATGCAAGCATCATGACTATCTAATTTTAGAACGTTTTTATCACTCCAAAACAAAGTGCTCTATACCCTTTGGAAGTCCCTTCCTACCCTCATTCCTAGCCTTCTGATAATCGCTACTCTGTCTCAATGGGTTTGCCTATTCTGGACATTTCATATAAATTGAATTATACAATATTGGTATTTTATAACTGGCATTTTTCACTGAGCATAATGTTTTTGAGGTTCATCCATGTTGTAGCATACATCAGTACTTCATTCCTTTTCATTGCTGAATAATATTCCATTATATGGATTGACCACATTTCATTTGTCCATTCATCAGTTTGTGGTTTGTAGACCTTTGGGAGGTTTTCAATTTGGGGCTATTATAAATAATGCTCCTATTTTCATTCCTGTATAAGTTTTTATGTGGACATATGTTTTTATTTCTCTGGGGTATACAACTAGAAGTTGAATTTCTGGGTCATAGGGTAGCTCAATATTTAATTTTTTGAGGAACTGCCAAAGAGTTTTCAATATGTCTACACAATTTTACAATGCCATCTGTTATGTATGAAGCTTTCACTTTCTTCATATTCTCACTAACACTTTTTATTAGCTATTTTTAAATTTTACCCAATCTGGAAGTTGTAAATTGGTATCTCATTGTAGTTTTCATTTGCATATGCCTAATGACTAATGATGTTAGAGATCATAACTTGTGCTTATAAGCTATTCATATATCTTTGGATAAATGCCAATTCAAATATTTAGGCTATTTAGAAAATTAGCTTGTCTTTTTCTTTTGCCATGTGTTTATAACAGTTATAACTAAATTTGTCATATTCAGTGGGAAAACAAGAGTAAACTAAACCTAAAGCAAACAAGAGAAAAGAAATAAAAATTAGAGTGGGTATAAGTGAAATAGAGAATTAAAAAGCAATAATGAATCAAAATTTGATTCTTTGAAAAGATCAACAAAATTGATCAACAAAATAGCTAAAGCTATACTGACCAAGAAAAAGAAAGAGAAGATTCAAACCACTAAAATCATGAATAAGAGAGGGGGACATTGCTACAAACCTTATAGAAATATTAATAAAAAGGATTATAAGGAAATTCTATAAACAATTGCATGTTAATAAATTAGTTACCCTAGATGAAATGGGAAATTTCCTAGAAAGATATAAACTATTAAAAATTACTGAATAAGAAATAGAAAATTTGGAAAGACTTATAACAATGCGATTGAATTAATAATTTAAAAATCCCTACAAAGATAGCCTAGCCCTGATGGCTTCCTGATGAACTCTGTCAAATGTTTAAAAAGCAAAACAATACACATTCTTCATATAATCTCTCAGAAAATATAAGAGGAGTAAATACTTCCCAACTTATTCTGTGAGGCCAGGATTACCCTGATACAAAAAGCAGACAAAGACATCACAAAATAAAGAAATGTCCCTTAATGAAGACAGATGGAAAAAATCCTTAACAAAATACTACCGAACCCAAGCCAACCACATATAGAAAGGATTATACACCATGACTAAGTCAGATTCACCCTAGAATGCAAGGTTTGTTTAACGTGTGAGTATCAATTACAGTCATGCGTCACTTAATAACAGGGGTACGTTCTGAAAAATGCACTGTTAGGCAATTTCGATCATAGAGTGTACTTAGTATAGCCTACTACATACCTAGGCTATATTGCTCCTAGGCTACAAACCTGTATAGCATGTTACTGTACTAAATACTGTAAGCAACTATAACACAATGGTAAGTATTTGTGTATCTAAACCTAGAAAAGGTACAGTAAAAATATGGTATAAAAGATAAAAAATGGTACACATGTATAAGATAGTTGTCATGGATGGAGCTTGCAGGACTGGGAGTTGCTCTGGGTGACTCAGTGAGTGAGCAGTGAGTGAATGTAAAGGCCTAGGACCTTATTATACACTATTGTAGACTTTATAAAAACTGTACACTTAGGCTACATTAATAAAAAATTTTCCTTCTTCAATAAATTAATCATAGTTCATGGTAACATTTTTACTGTATAAACCTTTTAATATTTTTAAGTTTTTGACTCTTTTTAAATAACAGTTTACAACACACAGATGGGGGAGGGTGTCAGGCTCTTTTTTAACAACAAGCTTTCCTGGGAACTAACAGAGTGAGAACTCCCCATCCCACCCCCGCCCCCTGGAGGCATTAATCCACTTGTCAGGGATCCACCCCTATGATCCAAACACCTCCGATTAGGCACCACCTCCAATATTAGGTATAACATTTAAATGTAAGATTTGGAGGGGTCAAACATCCAAACTATAGCAGCAGGTATACAGAAATGTAGAATGACAAGAATTCAAAAGTAACTTTGAAAAATGAGGACATAGATTACCACCCTTTGAACTTATTATGAAACTCCAAGAATTAAGAAATGGGGTACTGGTCAAATATATACAAATATATCAATGGAACATTACAGAGAGTATGGAGAGAGAGAGAGAGAGAGAGAGAGAGAGAGAGAGAATATGAATGAGAATGCCCACTGTTTTGTCACAAAGAACATAAAATATATGTGTGTACATAAACATACATAGAGTCACCTGATCCATGACAAATGTGAAACTGAAGTGCAGTGAGGAAAGAAGGGTCTTTTCAAGAACTGATGTTGGTCAACTGGATATCCACTTGGAAAAAATGAATCTTGACCCTTTTTCAAACTATGAACAAACATCAATTGAATAAGGTGGTCAGATATAAATGTGAAAGTTAAAAAATAATTTAAAGAAAATACAGGGAATGTCTTCATACTTTGTAGTAAGCTACAATTTTCTTAACAGGACACACCAAAAGGAAAAAAAAGTATTAACAATAAAGGGAAAAAGAGGACTATATAAAACTTAAGAACATTTGTTCATCAAAAGGGACCATTAAGAGAAAAAGCAGTTCATTCATGGGAGTATTTATTTGCAATACATGTATCCAACAAAGGAGTTGTATGCAGAATATATAAAGAATTTCTATAAATCCATAAGAAAAGGCAGACAATCCAGTGGAAAAATAGGAAAAGACAAATAAGTACTTCAAAAAGATGCATAATATAAATGAATAATGAATAAAAAATTCACAACCTCATTAATCACCAGGATCAGAGAAATGAAAATTAAAGCCATACTGCAATGCTTTTACTCTCATATCTGAATGTGTAAAATGAAAAATGATAAAAATATCATGTCTTTATGAAGACATAGAGCAACTGGAATTGTCATACACTGCTGGTGGAAGTGAAAATTGGTACAACCACTTTGGAAATTTATGTGGCAATATCTAATATATATGAATTTATGCACAACCTATGATATGACAATTTTTCTCCTACTTGTTTACTCAGCAGAAGTATATGTATATGTTCACCAGAACACACATATAAGAGTGTTCATAGCATCATTATTCATAATAGGCAAAATTTTTCAAAACTCCTTCAATGGACATGAAAAGAAAATGATTAAAGAAATTATGGTATATTTGTATAACAGAATAGCATGCAGCAATGAAAAATGAACAATCTACAACTAATCACAAAAATGAATGAATCTTATAAAAGGGTGTTGAGCAAAAAGTCAGCCACAAAATAGTATATTATTATCTGACTCCTTTTACATAAAGCTCAAAAACAGACCAAATTAATCCATGATGATAAAAATCAGATTAGTGTTCATTTTTAGGAAGTGTAATGATTTGAAGCAGGCATGAGAGGGGATTCTGGGATGTGGCAATGTTCTTTTTCTCATTCTGAGCACTGTTACATATGTGTTCACACTGTGAAAATTCATTAAGCTGTATGCTTATAGTTTGTTCACTCATAGTGTTTACTGTGCTATAAGTAATAAATTGTTTTGCTCTGAGTCATTGAATCTTCTTGTCTTCTTTTGGCACCTGCAGAATGTGGCAAACTGATATACTTGCTTACTTAGTCATTTTCTTTGGAGTCTAGTTACTCCATGCCATCCAATATGAAGATGGGTTTCAGCAAGGACTGGCATAGAAAGCAAAGTGCCAATATAGACAATGACTTTTTGAAAGAGAAAAGGCAGGGGACCCATGGGCCAATTCAGGGATATAAGGAAACTCCCTGGGAGCTAGGAGGGAATGTGTCTGCCCAAACAGTAGAATAATGGAAAGATAAGTGATCCACTTTGTGAGTATGAGGTGAGTTGATGAATAGATGCTGAGTGGCAAGAGGTCAGAATACAACTAGCTGCCCAAATGGTGTCCCCTCCTACAGAGTAGGGGATAAGGGGAGCACCTCTGATTCCTGTCAAAGAGAAAGGCAGTAGCAGTATCGAGAGCTTCTGTACCTCAAGAAAACACCAGAGTGTCCAATGAAAAAGGATAGGACATTTATGTAATCCATGTGAATGCCCATGGAAAGTGTCCATACTCAGAAGAGCCTAAATCAAACAATGTGGCCAACTGGATCTTCATTGCCCCGGGGGCTAGCAGTGTTACCTGGATTCATTATCACACTGGGCAAGTGACCCTGCCACCGTAATCCAATGGGTTAAAAAGAACTCCATCTCTGTTACCTGTCTGTAGGTGACACAACTTTGAGCCCTAACTATTCCTGACAAAAAGCCTACTTCCATTCTCTGCTGCCATCTCATGGCTACTTATGGCGCCTAATAACCATTGAAATCTATTCCAGCTATGAAACTGCCATTCCTGTGTGAGTGGAAGATTCTAACCACACCATGGTATCACTTGAGTCTGGGTTCTGCTATGTTTGTGCCACTTACAATCTTTCAGTGCACTCTCTTCATGGTGAAAGAGACCCAACAATACACTGATGGGCATGTTATTCAATGTGCATTCCATACCCCTTTTAATGCTTAGGCTGCTGGAGCATCATTAAGAGGTAGAGTGGATTTTCAAAGCCTTGACTATAAAAGATTTCTGGGAAAGCCATGTTGTGAGAATTGTGGATTAGAGACCATAGTCAGACCATGTGGTCATTATATGAGGCTGTCCCCAGCAAGAGAATATTCCTTTTTAAATGGTTGCTTGGGGAATGTCAGAAGAGAAGGCAACAGAGACAGGGAAATTAGTCCTCTGTATCAGTGATTCCACACTGATAATCTTCACCAATTCCTCTTTTTCTTCCACTGACCTTAAACAACAAGGTGAGGGTGACTCCCACCTATTGGTTCTATTAATACTATCACCTGATTTCAGTCATTTGGCATGGTGAGTCACAGATCACAAGGATAATGATCTGTCAGTGGAGTTCATGAAGCCTAGATTACCCCTCAAGTGGCCCACTCAGGCAGCAATAGATGACATCATGGATCATTGAAAGTCATACCATTGTGTCACAGCCCACAGCCACATAACTCTTGACACATCTGGATGGGTCTGGGAGCAGATGGGGAATAGACGGGTGAATGAACAAGGTACTGGCTACTGGATTAGGGCAAACAGACTGTATGGCCATGGAGGGAGAGCAATAACCTCAGTACCTGGGGTGGTGCTCCTTAGACACTGGGAGGTTTGGGGGTAGGGTAGCAATCAACGCTTTATGTCCCCTGGATAAAGCACCACAGTTTGACAAATATCCCCATGGTCCACCTGAGTCAAGTGGCAGTAGTGGCTAACTGACCCATGTAAGGTTTGTCATTCTCATGCACATGCTATAGGAATAGAAAGTTTCCCACAGCCATGGCTATAAAACTTGGACCCTCTCTTATGTGTACAAAATACTCAAACCAGTGCAACCCTGTTTGTATGTCACTGATACAAGCCCACATGATTCTCGTGATGCACCAGTGATCTATGCCATGTATGGCTATCGAAGCTGCATCTACTCAGTGACACTACCCATGTCATGTTACCAAACCAATATAAAGGTGATCCAAATCAAGTGTAAGAAGCCCCTTTGGGTTATATGCTTGTATGTGTTGGAGAGTGGGCCACAGATCATCTTTCCATTGGGGATAGGGGTGAATTTTTTAGCTCATGTATTATTCCCTGTAATTATTGAAAGTGATGCCACCCTTTTGATCCCTTATTGAGACACTGGGTAAAGAGGGCTAACCTAGCAGGGGAATACATTGACTCCTGGTCTATACACTTGGCATCAATGTCCATGCCCTAGAGATAATGGTCAGGAACCTATCACTAACTTTAGCTACTATAAGCAGTGAGATGGCACAAGCTCTAGAAGCAAATCAGCCTAAATTTCCTTGTTTAGGTTGCAGTAGATTACAGACTGGCCTTAGACTACATTCAGACTCAACAAGGATTAGTTTGTATTTTCACCAACATCTCCTTTGTGTTTGGCTTCATTCTACCAGCCAGGTGGAGCATCTCAGTTAATGCATCAGTTCAGGTGCAAGACTTTGCACAGTTGGGGCACTTTCCTCCAGGATCTGGTATATGCACACACTATAAACTGGTATTTGATGCCAAGTTCCCCAAATATAAAGTAAATGAATCTGGGAACCAAGGAGTGAAAATTAGATTGGCTCCTATAAAAAGGAGTGTGATTCAATTTTTTGATGTTTGACTGCTAGAAGCTTTTAAGCCTCATCCCTCCTTCTTACTTTCCACCCTACGTCTAGGAAAGCTGACAAAATATCCTGGTAATCTCTCCTAGAGCATCAGTGGGAGACCATGTCCATACCAATACCTCAGAATCCTTAACCTGGCCCCTCTCCCTAACCACAACAAAAACTCAAAGCCAGTCTCTCTTCCCCACTCTCTCAAGGCATTTTTGGGTCAATTTGAGAAGCTTGCCCTTTTTTCCCCTGAAAGCCTTATTACATAAGTATTAATAATAAGTCATACCTTGTTGCTATGTGTATGATGTCATCAGTCTTGATATCTGAACCAAATTTTAGGTGGAGGGTTGTATTAGTCAGGGTTCTTCAGAGGGACAGAACCTATAGGATATACGAAAGGGAATTTATTAGGAGAATTAGTTCATAGGATCACAAAGGTGAAATCCCATGATAAGCCATCTGCAAGCTGAAGAATGAGAGAAGCCAGTAGCATGGCTCCCAGAGAAGCTAGTAGTATGGCTCAGTCCAAGTCTGAAAGCCTCAAAACCAGGGAAGCCGACAGTGCAGCCCCAGTCTGAGGTAGAGGGCCTGAGAACCACTGGGAGGCTGCTAGTGCAAGTCCCAGAGTCCAAAGGCTGAAGAACCTGGAGTCTGATATCCAAAAGCAGGAGAAAAAGGTCAGATTTCGGAAGAGAGACAGCGAGCATGAAAAAGAAAACCAAACAAGTTGAATGTCACCCTTCTTCTGTCTTCTTTGTTCTAACCTCACCCTCAGTCAATTGGATGATATCCACCCATATTGAGGGCCAGTCTTCCTCTCTCAATCCACTGACATATGTGTCAGTCTCTGGAAACATCCTCATAGACACACCCATAAACAATGCTTCACCAGCCATCTAGGCATCCCTCAATCAAGTTGACACCTGAAATTAACCATCACAGGAGTCCATCCTTTCTTTGTAGACTGGCTACATCAGCTCCTCTTACCATCATTCTCTGTAGCATACCTGCAGAAACCATATTTCCCATCCCTAAAACTTTAGGGTCTGCTATATTAGATACCCTGGGTCCCAAGAGGGAGTGCCTCCAGTAAGAGACACAGGTTGAGTTCTATTAAACTTGAAGCTATAGTTACCACTTGGTCACTTCAATTTCCTCATGACAGTGGATCATCAGGCAAAGAAAGGAGTTTATATACCAATAGAGAAAACTGATACTTATTACCATCCAGAGCTAAGGATTGTTGCTACATAACAGTGATAGGGAGGAGTATGTCTGAAACCCAGAGGATTCATCAGAGATTCTTGTGGTGCTTATGTGCCCAGTGACAATAATAAATGGGATCAGTATAAAATAGCTGTTGATGTCTTCATAATTCTAAGAATTGTTTACACTTGAGGTCTTGGCTAAGTGGAGCTGAATACAACAACAAGTCTTGGACTATTGTCTCAGAAATCATTCTAGGAAGCCTGTCATACTTAGGCCTGGTTCTTTAAAAATAGTAGCTCTCTTTATTTTTTGGAGGCTGGAAGTGAATTTAGCAGCATTCATTAAACATCTTCCAGTTCCTGCTTTTTAACACTTTAACTGTCCTGAGTATAGAACTTTATATGTTCTTTTCTAAGTAGCTTTAATATGTTAAAACATCGAGATTCTCTTTTTACCACCCCTGATATTTGATCTATACATTTTTTTAATGATGGTGTCCCTACTGGCACAAGGCATCTCCAGGTGGAAACTGGGGAACAAATCATAATTCACATGCCCTAGGCATATTGGAACACTATAGTTTTCTGGCAATGGTAGAATTAAAAGGGCCAGAATTCTGTGTGCTTAGAGGTTAGCCGAGAGCTCCAAAGCCTCAAAGGAAGCTGAGGACCTTGATCATGCATTGGATGCAGGGCATGTCAATTATCGCTTCTCAGCAAATGAGCTTAGAACGCACAAGGAAGGGGTGTGGCCATTTATTGACCCGTCCAGGCTCCGCCCCTCGCTCATCCATCTAGATCTTTCCTCTGGCGTTTTAGTCACAGCCTTAGTGGGTCACTCCTTGGGCGACCCTCCTGGCCTTTCTGTCACTGGGCCTCTAGAGGCACTGTCACAGACTGTTATCCTGTGTGCGGCTGCCTTTTCTGCCGCCCAATTGACTCCCGACACGCTCAACTGCCAACGGCTTCCATCTCTTCAGCAGCAGTCACCTAAGCGTCCGGGAGCCATCTTTGCCATCGTCGTTACCGTAGCCGCAGTTGCCGCTCCAGTCAGGTCCTGATTAGTGCGTTTTTCCTACTATGTCTGCCGCAGAGAAGCAAAACCTGGCCCCAGGTGTCCAGGACAGAGCTAGTGGAGGGGTGGCTCAAGACCCCGAATCCGTCGGGGATGGCTTGAAGTCCTCAGATTGGGTGGCTGCAGTTGCGGTAGTCTTGGCTATGAGGGCTTTTCAGGTGGTTGTAGGAGTCTCTTGGGAGGAGGGTGGGCAGGAGATGGCCCAGCAAGCCGTTGAGGAGAGCCGGGATGTTCAACCCATAGAAGAGGAGGAGGAGCAGGCAGAGGGGGAGGATGAGAACAACAACAAAGTGGATGAGGAGGAGGAGGAAGATGATGATGAAGTGGATGAGGAAGGAGAGGAGGGTGAAGAGGAGGAGGAGGAAGAGGAGGGTGATGAAGAGAATCAGGATGTAGAGGAGAGTGAGGAAGAAGAGAGAGAGGAGGAAGAAGAGAGAGATGAGGGAGAGGAGGATGATGATGAGGAAGAAGAGGAAGTAGATGAGGAAGATTTCAGAGAGGAGGAAGATGATGATGAAGAAGAAGAAGAGGACAGCGAGGACGAAGCAGAATTCATGGCGGATGCCCGTGAGTTCTTCTTGGTGCTGTTTCATTTCCTGTTCTGGGATCTGGTCTTTAACCTTCTCCACTATGTCTATTATAACAACCATATCCTAGTCCCGCCCTACGCAGAGCGCGTGGTGGTCACACATTACTCCCAGGAACCCGGGGCCCCGGGAGAGGGACAGGTGCCCTGGGATCTGAAGGAACCCGCAGAGTTCGCTGTATCCCACAAGGCAGAGGAAATAGCAATGGAGGTGGAATTCCCAGAAGGCGAGGGTGAGTCCTGGGAGGATTCAGCCTGTGCAGTTGAGGGGGCCAAAGCTGGGGAGTGGTAGCAAAGTCCTTTGGCCCTCGCAGCCTCTGTTGGCGCAGCTGGCTCACTTGCAGTCCATGCTGAGCGCCTGCCTGCAGTGGTTAAGCAAGGGGTCAGTGCTCTCAAGAAACTGCAGGTGGAATATGCACAAGTAGAAGCCCAATTCTATAAAGACCTTTACGGTCTTGAGAAAAAGTATTCTGCCTCCTACCAACCTCTGATAGGAGATCTGAGATCATCAATGCAGTGTATGAGCCCACAGAAAGAGAATGTCAGTGGGAAGGAGGTATTCAGGAAGCAGCTTGGGAGGAAATGGAAAAAGAGCATGAAAGCAAAGGGCAGACAGATGGCACACCCCACTTTTGATTGACAGCTTTTACAAATGTAAAGATTTTTGGTAGGATGATTGGAGAAAATGATGAACTTGTACTAGAGCACTTTAAAGATGTCAAAATTTAGGGGTTTAGGGGTTGATAAACCAATAAACTTCACCACAAAATGTGTGTTTAAGTTAAACATTTTTCAATGAAGTTCTGACAAATACATAACAAATGTGATCAGACCCAGATGATTCTGATATCTTCTCCAAGGGCCATAAAAAATTAGCAGCACAGGGGGTGAGATATAGTGGAAAGAGAGGAAAAACGTCATGGTGAAAACTAATCAAGTAGCAGAAATGTGAGGGCCATGAGTGTTTTACCAGCTAGTAGGAAAAGTGCCCAGCTGTTTTTTCCCCACATATTTTTAGTCTCCAGATACTCCTGAGGGTAGATTACAGTATGTTGCTACTGAGTATAAACTAGGATTTTTTTTCTAAGAAATTCTGATCCCAAAGTCTGTATTATTCTCCACTGAAGCAGAGAGTGATTATGAGTATGAAAATTCTGATGAAGAGGCTCAAGAAACTGAAGACGAGGAGGAGGAGGAAGAAGAAGAGGAGGAAGACATAGATGAAGAGGAGGATAAGGAAGAACTGGGAGAAAGACTCGAAAACGATCTGGAGGACTGGCTGCCCAGGGAATCCAGGTATTTGTGTATAGTCTTGAGTATTAACTAATTATTTCTGACATATACATGTTACTAACAGCTTTAGGTTTTTAACTGTTCTCTGTAAACCAAAGAAAAAGGTTGATAAAATTTTGTTTAAAAAAGCAGTTTAATGTTAATAATGTATTTGCATACTACACAAATAGAAGGTAATATATTCTGAAATGTACTTCATTCACCGCTACAAGTCCCTTATCCTGTAGCTATAAGATTACTAAAGATGGGAACTAATATTTATTTAGAGAAAGGTTACCAGAAAAAGCAGCAGCAAGCAGCTGGGCCACATACTAGCTGGGCCTTAATCACTTGGCCACAGAAATGCAGTCTCTTGTACTAACAACGTCTTTGATAAGGTTGACAACTGGTAAAAAGTTAAAGATTCAAAGTGAGACTACACTTTGTGATTAATACATAAATATTAGTTCAATTTAGATCTTTATATTACATATGACATTCAAAAGAAAAAATTAGTATTATTCATCAGTGAATTGGCAAGTATGTATTAGCTTGTGTGTGTGTATATATATACACACACACATACACATGCCTTTCACTCTCTCTCAATTTTCACATCTATGGATGTCTGCTAATAGCCTCATTCTCATTTTATAGAGATGGAAATTCAGGGTCTGGGAATATATATGTTTTGTGTAAAGTGAACATACTTTTAAGGTGAAAAGATTTATTTAAATCACAAAGTGGCCTCTGAAGGAAAAAACAAGAATTGGTAGTGGTGGGCAAGAGGGCAATGAGATTGATGTGATCTGATGATTGAAACCATTCAGTGTATGAGCACCCTGATATCCAAGGGTCTATGTTGCAAGAGGAAAACGTTTTGTTTTCTTTTTACTGAGACAACAGATGTACATGGGATTAACTCTTAGATTTAGAAAGTTATTAGAGCATGTTAATGGTGTACAAATGTTAATTGTATCTTATTTCATCCTACAGTTGGAAGGCATAGAAAGAAAAAGATGAAGAAAGAAGAAATGAATTTGTTCTTCACAGATTTCCCAGTTTTCAGTAGCCCAAAACACTGTATTTCCGAAGTTCATCACACAAAAATGTTATCAACTGACCTCTGACTTTACTCTTACCTTTTACAGATATATTTGACAGCATTTGTTAATGTTCAGAATAAAAGTTTGTTTGAAATGAATACACTGTAGATGTTTTTACATAAATAACACTGATTGAAATCTATCTTTATATTTTTTCTTTTTGTTTTGGCCCCCAATATTAAGATAAATCTTTCAACTCTTTGGTAAGCCTATTTTAAATTATTTTATTGCAGGCACATTGGCCGGTTAGCTTAGTTGGTTAGAACATGGTACTGATAAATTCTTTCACTGTAGCCCCAAATAAAAGGTAAAGTTATAAACAATTTGTGTAATGACAGAGATGGAGATCTAGCTTCTACTGCATTTTATTGAAAGAAACCGAAAAATGACCCAGCTTGCCTGGAGAGCAGATGGTATCAGTGGGCTGCCAGTAACCATCAGCATCAGCTGGAAACTTGTTAGAAGTGCAAATTCTCAGGCGCCACTCCATGTCTAGTGAATCTGATTATGAAGGTGGGCTAGCAATCAGGGTTTTATAAGTTCTCCATGTGCTTCTGAACCCACTAAAGTTTGAGAACCACTGGTTTAGAGCAATGAGGGAAAATGAACTTCACCTACAGTAAAACCATCCTTAATTTGCTCACTTGGTACAGTTGCAGGTAAACTGAACAGGACAGTAAAATCTGGACTGGGGAAGGGCCTACAATTCTCAGAGGTGTGAGATACAAAGACCTCATAAGCAGGGGTGTGTTCGTTTCCTAGGGCTGCCATAACAAACTGGCTTAAAACAAAAGAAATTTATTTCCTCAGTTTTGGGGTCTAGAAGTCTGAAATCAAGGTGATGGCAGGGTTGGTTCCTTCTGGAGGCTCTGAGGGAGAATCATTTCCATGCCCATCTTGGTTTGTTTGTGTTCCTATAAAGGAATACCTGAGGTTGGGTAATTTATAAAGAAAAGAAGTTTATTTGGCTCACCATTCTGCAGGCCACACAAGGAGCATGGTGCCAGCATCTGCTTCTGTTGAGGGCCTCTGGAAGCTTCCACTCATGGGGAGAGGTGAAGGGGAGGCAAAGCGGAGCCGGTGTGTAGAGATCACATGGCCAGAGTGTGGAAGCGAGAGAGAGGGGGAAGGAGGTGCCAGGCTCTTTTTAACAAGTATTTCTTGCAGGAACTAATAGAGCAAGAACTCACTCATTACCATGAGGATGGCACCAAGCCATTCATGAGGGTTCTGCCCCCATGACTCAAAACACCTCCCACCAAGCCCTGCCTCCAGGCTTGGGGATCAAATTTCAATGTGAGACTTGGTGGGTTCAAACAAACCATATCCAAACCATAGCAATGCTTTTCTCTTAGCTTCTGGTGGTTGCCATCAATTTTTAGTATCCCGTGGCTTGCAACTGCATGACGCATAACTCCAATCTCTTCTTCCGTCTTCACATAGTATTTTCTTTCCTCTGTGTCTCTGTCTTTGTGTCTCTTCTCTTCTTTATGAGGACACCAGTCATATTGAATTAAGGGCCCACCCTAATCCAGAATGACTTTATTTCAAATTGACTGCATCTGTAAATACTCTATTTCCAAACAAGGTCACATTCACAGGTTCTGGGGGTTAGGACTTCAACATACTTCATAATTCAACTTACAACAATGAGCAAATATTGAGTGATGGCAGTGAAAAATGGATAAGGGAAAAATCTAATTCCAGAAGGATATAAGCATTATGATACTATGAATATGGAATTTAAAAACATGAAAAACTATCATTATATTGATTATAGTTTCATATATTTGTAGCAAAAGCATACACAAGAGTGATACATAACATGCAGAAAGGTAGGTATGAGTATAATAAACACCCTATTTAGGACAGTAGCCAAATTTTGAGCAAAGGGAGAATTTAATTGGGGAGGGGTACACAGTGGGCTTCAACTCTATTTGTAATCTTATGTTTCTTTAACATGAGTGGTGAATGCATGAATGTAGTATTCCCTATACCTCTCTATAGGTCTAAAATATTTGCTAGTAAAAAAGAAAAAAGAAGAAATGGGCCTAATATATGGAACCTGTCAAAGGCAAATAAAAAAGTTATAGTTGACCAGAGTAGAGGATCAGAGAAGGGAAGGGCCAGAGGTTTAAGGGTAGAAGGCCTTGTTTCTACATTTATTAATAGTTAAGGCTGCCTGGATGCTTACTGATAAGCATCAATACCTTTTTCTATATTCTATGGTAGCATATCTCATATCTTAGAGTATATTAACATTATTTATACATGTGTGTCTATCTCCCCCAACCTCTATCTCCCCCTATGAATGGTTGGGACTTTAAAGGATTTTATTTATCTATCTTTCCTAAAACATCTAGGACTGTGTTGTCTTTTTTAGTACCGTGTTTCCTCGAAAATAAGACCTACCCATAAAATAAGTCCTAGCAGGATTTCTAAGCATTTGCGCAATATAAGCCTTACCCCGAAAATAAGCCTACGCAGCGTATCTGCACAACCCATGCATTTCGTCGAGGAGCGGTAAAGAAGA